>JAYKKM010000144.1:2432500-2620000 GCA_035772405.1 Chrysogorgia sp. JL179-B06
ATATACACGATTTTCCAATATGTTAAAATGTATTGCAAACCCCTTGACGTCATAGGTTATCTCATTTGAATATCACATAAGTCTAAATATCTCAAGAACCAAGTGAAATATGAGAGATCTGTAAATTAATATTCTTCCTTATTTTAAAAGTTCTTTCAAATAAAACAAACTTAATTTTCGTTTCATAGGCACTTAATAAGTTTCACGTTTAATTTAAGTTTTAAGTTTAACTTAATTCACGTTTCATAATAAGAAATATTATGAAAGCTGAATCTTATCTTTTTATATTTTAAATAAAATTATCAATTTATAATTATTTCATTAAAAGGAGAAATAAGAGAACTTCAATGTGTTGAAAAATACTTAAGTAAGAGTACTTACGCGTATATTAATGAACGACGTTTCGGACGATTTGTCCTTCTTCAGGTTATATGAAGGACACATCGTCTGAAACGTCGTCCATATACGTAAGTACTCTTACTTATTCAGTATTTTTCGACAAATTGAAGTAAGTGTTCTCTTATTTCTTCTTTTCATATTATATCCAGTTCTTTTGAGAACTTAGCAACTTTCATATTTATTCTTATAATTATTTCAGCCAACATTTACTATATCTTTTGCAAGTATTTTCTACAACTTTTGCCATGAGTATTTTGAATATTTCAAGCAATAACAAAGTTAAAGTGTTTGAACCTTTGTCAGTTCAAATGAAGGTCGATGATAAATAAACATTTACAAATACAAATGGAAAACAACAAATGTTTCTTACCAAAATTTCGTGCAAAAGAACTGCTCTTTCAGCACTTTCTAAAACTGGATATTGAAAATCGGAATTGAGTGCAAGTCATACTATTTTATAAACTTAAATAACTATGCTCTCACTATTTATTTAAAAAGGTTCACAGCCTCTTCCGTCATGGGATTCGAACCCTTCACATTTTGATCACCATGAGTAAGTAACAATAACAGCTGAGCTACATGGATTAAGAAAGAAATGAAGAGCGAAGGTACATAGATTCGTTATTAATGGAATTTATATGAAGTAAATGGTTTGAACCTATGAGTATCATTAGATATGTGAAGTACAGTACCACGTATATATATATATATATATATATATATATATATATATATATATATATATATATATATATATATATATATATATATATATATATATATATATATATATATTTTTTTTTTTTTTCGCTTACCTCAAAACTGGTCTGCTACAACTTGTTTCATCTGTAAAAGAATCTTCAGGCAGTGTCACTGCCTGAAGATTCTTTTACAGATGAAACAAGTTGTAGCAGACCAGTTTTGAGGTAAGCGAAAATCTATTTGCTCTAACTATATGTTGTTGAGCACTCTTTGCATTTCGTAGACCAAAACCTACACGTATATATATATATATATATATATATATAGGCAAACTCTGACAAACACGCTTTACTTGACTCTGAAGATGACCGCCGCCGAGGCCGTCGAAACGTCAGTCACCAACAATAGTCTTTCTCAAGACTACAACAACCTGGACGATCAACTTCACACATCTAGTGATATATATGGTTGCAATTTTATGGTTACACCATATAGTTTTTAACAGCTACACTTTTGAGTTTCGACTGTTGCAATAAATTGTACTCAGTAATAATAATAGTCTTTAATAAATACTGCGCAACATCCGTGCGAGTTTACATAAAGTAAATATGTAAGTTACAAGAGAATGATTAAGTAATAGATTCTATGTCCATAAAATTATATAAAGTTAAAAAGACACCTATTTATAAATGTTCTTTTAAATCGTTCAGTTCTTACTTTTGGGAGAATAAATTCATGAGTAAGAGCTGCATGATCATAAAGGTTCTTGTTTAAAGTCTCTGTAGACAACTATTTTATATTGCATTGATTCTTTAATATATACCTTTAATTTTTTTCAATGGAGGGTGTGCTAATTTATCCAGACTGGAGAACTACAGTTGTAAATTAAGAAAATAAGTCACTGTGTTATTTTTAATAATACCATCAATAGTAAACAGAAAATAATCATGCATTACCTTTGTTAAACGTGGAACATCCATCTCCTTATTCGAAGGAGACGACTCTACCTTTCTTTTAGGAACTACCACCTTAAGTAAGTTCGACAAGACATAGATAAATTAAGACGACACCGAAATACGATAAAACAACGGTCTTGCATTTTATTTTTAACACAATGTTTTCTCTCAATTGTTCTTTTGCATTTACAATCGAGGTGAATCTATAATTTCAATATAGACACTACCGTGTTCTTACCGTCTCTTTTGTCACGTCTTTATTTTCTTGTTTTATCAATGCTGTTTGAACAGTGTGTATCTCAGGATTCTTTGAAGCTTCACGTAACTCAGCAGCAGTCGACTTTGGTGGTGGCGTTTCAGTTTTCTCTTTCCTTTTTAAAAACAAGCTTCCTGAGGTTATGGCATCAACAGCACCTTCATCTTTTAATATAAATGCACCCAATCTTGATTGAACCTTTGATTGAAATATAAAGAATATTAAATTATAGCAGTTTTTTTTCCAAAAACATATTTCAGTTTCATTTCAATTCCAGTTCACATTTCAATCTCAGTTGTTTTATATATCTCACAATATATAATTAGAAACTTTATGTGAATTTTATACTTTTGTATCATATTACATATTGTTTATATATTAGTATTTCATGGTAATGTAAGAGCCACCTTATTATTATTATTATTATTAGTAATAGTTGTTTTACATCAAACGTATAGGGGACTCATGATTAGATGAGGCGGGCTAGTCTGGATGATTGCATGCGGTGGCTGGCGGGCTAATCGGGCTGACTACATGAGGCGTGCTAGCCGGGCTGACTACATGAGGCGGGCTAATCGGGCTGACTACATGAGGCGTGCTAGCCGGGCTGACTACATGAGGCGGGCTAATCGGGCTGACTACATGAGGCGTGCTAGCCGGGCTGACTACATGAGGCGGGCTAATCGGGCTGACTACATGAGGCGTGCTAGCCGGGCTGACTACATGAGGCGGGCTAGCCGGGCTGACTACATGAGGCGGGCTAATCGGGCTGACTACATGAGGCGTGCTAGCCGGGCTGACTTGTTTAGTTAAAATTATTTAATGGCTTCAGATATCAGCCAAAACGAATTCATTTCGAGATAAACTTTCTTACTTGAAAGAACTATAGAATTATAAAGATTGACGTTTCTTCTACCATATATCTCACTTTGTTCTTGAGCGTCACACTGCATAATGACTGATTGAAGAAGTTTGTATATCTTTGGGATTATGTAAGGAAATTATGAAACTGTGCATGTATATATTCCAATATACTAAACGTACAAAGTTACGTTTCGAGTGATTTGATAATCCCAAAGATGTACAAACTTCTTTAGAAAGTCATTATGCAGTGTGACGTCAACGTGAGGACATTTACATATCAAACAAATCTTAATATCTCAAGAACAAAGTGAGATATGTTATAGAATTATTTTATAATTTCTATGGATCTTCCAAGTAAGAGAGTTTATTTCAAACTGGATTTTTTATTTGATAAACACTTTAAGGTTTATAGGTCCCCCTCAAGTTTAATTTAAATCGATATTCAGGCGTTGGAAGGATTTCCGCAAATCGTCTCAGCCTGACTAACCTGCCTAGCCCGACTAACCTGCCTAGCCCGACTAACCTGCCTAGCCCGACTAACCTGGCTAGCCCAACTCACCTTGCTAACCCGACTCACACGGCTAACCCGACTCACCTGGCTAACCGCCTAACCCGACTCACAACACGGCTAACCCGACTAACCCGACTCACACGGCTAACCCAACTAACCTGTCTCTAGCTCGACTCACCTACATTTTCTAGAACTACTAACCCTAACCCTAATCTCAATCCTAATCTCAACCCTAACCTTGATCCTAACCTTAATCCTAATCCTAATCGTACCTAACTCTAACCTAACGAAAAATAAAGACAAGACAAAAACAGAAAGGTCCTTTTGAGTCATCCCTTTTAGCCATCCCCATCCAACTCACCTGCCTAGCCCAACTCACCTGGCTAGCCCGACTCACCTGGCTAGCCCGACTCACCTGGCTAGTCCGACTCACCTGGCTAGCCCGACTCACCTGGCTAGCCCGACTCACCTGGCTAGCCCGACTCACCTGGCTAGTCCGACTCACCTGGCTAGCCCAACTCACCTGGCTAGCCCGACTCACCTGGCTAGCCCGACTCACCTGGCTAGTCCGACTCACCTGGCTAGCCCGACTGACCTTGTTTGCCCGAATCATATATTCAGCCCTTATTGATGTTAAAAGTATAAAGCTCTTGAACGTTTAGACACTTACCTTTTCAGGTTGGCCTTTATCATGACTTTCAGGAGGAGAATGTAAATTCACAAAAGATAAGCCATAACATGATGTCTTCGAATTAAAAAAAATATTAACAAATTTACGATAAATATATCGACAATTTCTGACTCCCAATCAGATAAATTTTAAATACATCAATACAGCTCAACGCACCAGTTATGGTAAGTGGCATTACTAAAAAAAAATGTTTAAAACTTAGCAAATTAATTCTGCTTTTCAAAAGCGAACTCTCCCTCGTAACTTCACTAATTTATTCAATTCAAGTACTTGAGAAGCACTGTAACGTTTCTTAAAATTGTAGAACAGCGATTTTGTGGTGAACATTTTAATTATCCTCGAAGCTACATGGCGTGTAGAAGGACGCCGACTAATGGTTAATTATTAATAATAATTATTACTATTGGTGGTCTTAAAATGTATATATTCCAACACTCGAAATTTTCCTTCACCATAAATCCTTAGAACATGTAGTTTAATCGAGCGAAATGCCAAATATTGAATTCGGTTTTCGCATGATATGAAGAATTATCAAGGCCGAAGTTTGTGTTATCTGCCGAAGCCGAAGGCTGATAACACAAACTGAGGCCTTGATAATTCTTCATATCATGCGAAAACCGAATTCAATAATTGTTTTATTATTTATTTGAAAGATTAACTTTATCAACTATTTAACAACTGCATAAGCGTGCAATATTAGTTTTCCATATTGCACCAGGTGACGTCAATCGTGCAATAATCGTTTGTGATATTGCACCATTGATGTCACAACTCCATTGAGTTGATATGACGATTTCACCGTTGGCTGTTAGCCAATCAGCGATCACGAATTCTTGAATTAATTATACCTTGTTGTATGGTTGGGTACAAATGAACTTTATTCTATCCCATTTTTGATCCGCTGTTGTTTTTGAAAGTTTTTCAGGTCCTGGTTTAGAAAAAAAGGGAAAAAATAATATTCAAAGTTTGATTTCTATATTACAGCGGAAAAGCAGGGTTGGCGATCATCTTGATCGGCAAGAAATATATTGAACCATTCAAAAAGATGCACACGCGTACAGTTAAAAGACAAACAAAACACAGTCAGAAACACGCGAAAAGCATTTGTTTAGCCTAACTAAGCTAAGACAGGAAACGGCACAAATAGTGAATACTTTTCTCACTGATATCATTAACTATAAATAAATTCGCTGACCACGAACGTTTTGTTATGCCACCGGCTGAAGGTGAGTGGGATTTTTGTATAAATTAATGAAAAAATCCCGATTCCACACGTACGTACAGACTAATTAAAATACATTGCAATTAACGGTACCGAAAAATATTGCGACTGGTACATTTAACCATAATTCGTTGCGCGCAGTAAACATTGAATCTCGTAGAAATAGCAGAGGATAGAGTTTCAAAAAGATTACGTTAGGTAAAAAGGAAGCTTTTACGTATTTAAATCATGTTTACAAGGTAAACAATGTTTAGCTGTTATTACAGGTGATTTAAGGTCGGAAAGCATTCTGGTAAAATGTACAGCCGCCATCTTTTTCGGTACCGTCAATTACACAATCATTAAAGTACCTTTGTGAACAAATTTTTGGTATCCCAAATTTTTACAAATTTATTATGAATACATTGGTGTTCTAACTTGCCAAATTTCAAGCAATTGCGAGCATGGGAAGTCGCCTTTTCAGACTGTTTTTATACGAGATTATATGGCCGCCATTACTGGAATATGTTCCGGACGCTTAGGTTGCGATTAGAGGAAGTGACGTTAAAGACTCAACACGTGGCTAGTTGTGTATGAATATAAAGCTACTTGAGGAAAACTTTCTATTGTAACTTGTTGTATAATTCCATAAAGCCTTTGTCACGTGTTGAGTCTCAATCACATACTCTGCTGTGGAATCGCGGGCTCGTCTGGAACAAGTTTTGAGCAATGGCAGACAAAATTTGGGCGACTTTGGAGGTTAAATTTCTTGTGATATAATATCTGTTGTTGATTTTTTTGGCAAATGCCCAATTTATTAACCTAAAATGATGTTCTGTAATAAAAAATGTCAGAAAACATGTGATATTTCGTTGCAGGGACACTTTAAACGACGATTTGCACACTTTGATTATTTCGGTGCTTTAGCATTGCGGTGCTTTAGCAACGCTTTATATTCCGTATGTGAGTTCATTCGTTCGTTCGGAATCAATAGCAAGTATCTACTTCATGTAGGCAGATTTTTAACGAACGCCACAGGGCACCGCGCTTTAGCACTGTTAGGGGAACAAACGAAACAGTTTCTATATGTTAATCTTTGGCTATTCAGCATCACGAAAAGGTATGATAGCAAGGATAGAACGGTAGCTTTCACCCAGAGAATCGAATTTCAAATTTACCCACTTTGCCTCTCCTTGTGGCCGGCATCTTGGATTTCTGGAAGAGCCTTTAAAATTGCCAGACTTTAGTAAATACAAATAGATATTGTTTTAACGCATATTCGGAATGGGTTTGAACTAAGAGGTGATCGCAGGTGGTGTCACGCGTCAAATCATGTTATGGTGGCGTCACAAATGACGTCACACAGTGGCCACCATCTTGATCCGATGTTTGGGACAACGCTCGAGTTTTGTATTGATCAGCCGAGAACGTTTTACTTTAAATGGATATAACTTATGGTAAACACAACATTCAGGTGCAGAAGCCTTCTTTATCGTGAGTATTGTGTAGCTTCCTTCTTCACTGCTATTGCAGATGGAGGAGATCTAAAATGTCAACAGATATTATTTTTTAAGTTTGGAACATCTAATTGCGAAAGAAGGAAAGGAAAAGGCGATTTACAGTACTTATCGACTTCACTACATTTTCGGTATAAATACTTTCTTTGTATCTGTGTCACGTTAATAGGGATGTCTTGGACCTGAAAAAAGACCCCAGGAAAGGTAATCACTATCTAATTGATCGTAAGTCCGTAAATCTTTCAGGATACTAAGAATTGTACCGACAACACTGAACATACCCTGATAATAAATCCTCTGCATCTTCAGTGTCACTTTCGTGTCGGACATCATCATCGGTTGCCATGTTCTTCTCTCCTGGCTTACAGGGTGTTTCGGGAACGCGTGGAGACAATCGGGACGCGGAATTGAGAGCGCGGGGGGAGAGAAGGCGCGCCCTCCCAGCCCGCTGCCCAAACCATATCTGCCCTGTGATCTGCCCGAAGAGTGGAAGAGTGCACATGTCCGTGCACTTGAGTCCCGCTTTCAAGCAACAGCATTTCTCAGCAGTGCATGCTCTCTTGCATGTACAGAAGAATATAGTTCCAGTACTTCTTCTGGAGTCGGTGTCGATCCAAGCAAAACAAATTCAACGAGATTGGATGTAGGGAATCTTTAACTTCTACATGACATAAAATTTAAATTCTCTGGGTATTTCTCAGTGATCGGGATATGTCTCTCCATCTGCTATTCTGTTGAGAGATCATAGCCTTGCTTGTCTTCCACTTGCCGCTCAGGACCTTGTCTACAGAACCTTCGGCTACGACATTGCTTTGAACAGCTAGTTCCCTGAGCCCAGCATCACCGAATCGCCTCCCAATAACTCCTATGAGTATCATCAACAAATGGAACCCTACCATCATCATTATGACTAACCCTTTAAAACGCCACTTGTGCTTGCAGTCTCCATTGCTTTGGCATAAAATGCCTTATCGAAGAGACAAGCAACATTTAACTGTAATCGATCTCTTATCTTACATTCTCTGGACAACACTTCGTACGTTGTCTTCATGTCCGCGGTGGCAGGGGAATCTACAGTGTCCAAGTACTGTAACTCATTGCGCTTTCCACAACCACAACATCGTCCCGGATTTTAATTTTAAACCCAGTCCACCCAGGCACTAGAAACAATCGGTGCGTTTGAAGCTTCCTGACCTCAAGCCAAACAATATAGCGTATTCTAAATCTTTATCACTATAACAAGAGCTTTATAGCCATAATAAGAGCTTACACCGAGGTTTTGGACGTGCGGTAATTCTCCTGGCCCCGCCCGCTTTCCTCCATAGTAATCATGGATCTCTCTGGTCACAACAGTCGATGGTAAAGATCGTTTGCATTTCCTCTTTGATGGCGGGGGGCGTATTCTTCGGTTTCTGATTCGTCTTCGCTCTGCTCCTGATTCCTTTCCATGACGAGGATTGAGTTCACGTGATCCACTGAGTGTGCATTCCAAGTTGTCAATATTATCTGCCACCATAGTAGCGACAGAAGAACTGGTCGACCCTTCCTGAGTAACATCGGCGGGGATGACGGCGCGATTAAATAACCTCCATAATAACCTCCAGCGCATATTCGGTCTCAATCTCTTCTACAATGAGGTCATAACTTATGCCATGTCTATATACATATTAATAAGTTTCACAATCTCTGTGTTATTGCAAAGCGTTTTTACAACAGAAGGGAATACACCGCTCTTCGGAGTTTTACAGCACCATTTGTAACAGAGAAAACGATGTCTTGTGCAAAAGATTCTTTCAGCCTCATTGTTCTCTCTGTACTACCCTGTCGGGTTGCTCAAATATATTCAGGACGACTTTGTCTATTGCTAATGTACTGGGGTATACCAGTACCCTATTATACTGATAAGTATAATATATTCGTACAAAACCTTTATAACAGGAAGCGTGATACTTGGCTTCACTAGAAATCAAATCCTTTGCACAGATTCCAATCACATCTCGAGCTACAGCACTCATACCAGTGCTTTATTGGACGTGTAAAGACGAAACGTGTCAGCACGAAATTCCTGCACGCTATGAAGCTTTTCGCTTGTCTTTCTTTCTGTTTGGTTTGTATTTCGTCTTCTAGCAAAATATACATTGCTCTGGAAGTAATGAGCAGTGTAGTTGATTTACTTCTCTAGAGCTTCCTCTGGGCGGATCAAAACCAGTTATATTAAAACTATTCACAAATATCATTTTTAACAGAATTATTTTATAACTTATTTAAGGCAATTGTGACGTCATTTGTGACGACACCATAGCATAATTTAACGCGTGACACCAGCTGTGATCATCTCTTAAAACATTATTTCTTTGCATTTACGAAAGGCTAGCAATTTTAAAGGCATTCCCCAAATCCAAGATGGCGGCCACTAGGAGGCAAAATGGGTAAATTTGAAATTCGATTCTCTGGGTGAAAGCTACCGTTCTATCCTTGCTATCATACCTTTTTGTGATGCTGAATAGCCAAAGATTAACATAGAAACTGTTTTGTTCACGACATACAATGAATTATTTATACACCCCAAGAAAACAGAATATGTTATTTTTGGAACTTCGCAAAAACTTAATAAAAGAAACGGGGACACGGAACTCATTCTTCTTGGTGATCAACCACTTAAGCAAAATAAATTTTATAAGTATTTGGGAGTTTATTTGGACCAAAGTTTAACATTTAAAGAACATACATCTAGGTTATTTGGTAAAGTTGCTGGTCAGTTGCGACTGTTAAGAAGAATTAGAAATCATCTAACAGTTCATGCTGCTGGAAGAGTCTATATAAGTCAATGATTCTACCAAGGTTGGATTATTGTGACATTACTTGAAATACCTTGGCACCCTCAAGATATATTACTTTAGAACGCTTACAAGGAAAGGCAGCAAGGATAATTTTAAAGGACAACATGCTTTCACATGAAGAGTTATTACATCAGCTTGGCTGGAATACCTTACAAGCACGTACTTCTTATATGCACCGTCTGATTTTTGTTTTTAAAAGTATTAATTGTGAGGGTCCTGAGTTTTTTAGAAATTATTTCAAAAAGTCCTCACATATTTACAATACCAGAAGAAATACCTTAGACGTTAATACGTTATTCTGCCGAAGATTAAAATAGAGTCGGCGAAAAAAGGAACGTTTTATTTAGGCTCTAAAGAATATAATGACTTACCGAACGAAATTAAATCTATTAACTCATTGATCTTGTTTAAATCGAAAATAGTGCACATTTTTAGATAGGACTTATTGATACTTAGTAATTTTAGTATTGTAACTGTAATTAGATTTAATTTTTTGTAAATTCTCCAGGGCATCCATTGATAACAGCACTTATATGCTGAAGGGTTTACCCTGGTAAAATATTATTATTATTATTATTATTATCGGCCAGATTTTCATTTGATCGGCGGAAAATCATGATTGGCGATCACCATGATCACCATGATCACCATGATCACCATGATCACCATGATCACCATGATCACCATGATCACCATGATCACCATGATCACCATGATCACCATGATCACCATGATCACCATGATCACCATGATCACCATGATCACCATGATCACCATGATCACCATGATCACCATGATCACCATGATCACCATGATCACCATGATCACCATGATCACCATGATCACCATGATCACCATGATCACCATGATCACCATGATCACCATGATCACCATGATCACCATGATCACCATGATCACCATGATCACCATGATCACCATGATCACCATGATCACCATGATCACCATGATCACCATGATCACCATGATCACCATGATCACCATGATCACCATGATCACCATGATCACCATGATCACCATGATCACCATGATCACCATGATCACCATGATCACCATGATCACCATGATCACCATGATCACCATGATCACCATGATCACCATGATCACCATGATCACCATGATCACCATGATCACCATGATCACCATGATCACCATGATCACCATGATCACCATGATCACCATGATCACCATGATCACCATGATCACCATGATCACCATGATCACCATGATCACCATGATCACCATGATCACCATGATCACCATGATCACCATGATCACCATGATCACCATGATCACCATGATCACCATGATCACCATGATCACCATGATCACCATGATCACCATGATCACCATGATCACCATGATCACCATGATCACCATGATCACCATGATCACCATGATCACCATGATCACCATGATCACCATGATCACCATGATCACCATGATCACCATGATCACCATGATCACCATGATCACCATGATCACCATGATCACCATGATCACCATGATCACCATGATCACCATGATCACCATGATCACCATGATCACCATGATCACCATGATCACCATGATCACCATGATCACCATGATCACCATGATCACCATGATCACCATGATCACCATGATCACCATGATCACCATGATCACCATGATCGGGAACTTTGCGAAAGTTATTTCAAGCACTGCGCAATAACATTGGGATTCAGTTGATTTTATTCAGTTCAACAATAATGAAATAATATTGCGTGCAGCCGTTAGTTTATTATCAAATATACAGTTGAATGTAGCTAGTAGAGATAGTTAGTATAGAGGTAGTTGGTATAGAGGTAGTTGGTAGAGGTAGTTGGTAGAGGTAGTTGGTATAGAGGTAGTTGATATAGAGGTAGTTGGTATAGAGGTAGTTGGTATAGAGGTAGCTGGTAGAGGTAGTTGGTATAGAGGTAGTTGGTATAGAGGTAGTTAGTAGAGATAGTTAGTAGAGGTAGTTGGTAGAGGTAGTTAGTATAGAGGTAGTTGGTACAGAGGTAGTTGGTATAGAGGTAGTTGGTATAGAGGTAGTTGGTATAGAGGTAGTTGGTAGAGGTAGTTAGTAGAGGTAGTTGGTAGAGGTAGTTAGTATAGAGGTAGTTGGTACAGAGGTAGTTGGTATAGAGGTAGTTGGTATAGAGGTAGTTGGTATAGAGGTAGTTGGTAGAGGTAGTTGGTATAGAGGTAGTTGGTATAGAGGTAGTTGGTATAGAGGTAGTTGGTATAGAGGTAGTTGGTATAGAGGTAGTTGGTATAGAGGTAGTTGGTAGAGGTAGTTGGTATAGAGGTAGCTGGTATAGAGGTAGTTGGTATAGAGGTACTCGTAGTTGGTATAGAGGTAGTTGGTGTTGAGGTAGTTAGTATAGAGGTAGTTGGTATAGAGGTAGTTGGTATAGAGGTAGTTGGTAGAGGTAGTTGGTATAGAGGTAGCTGGTATAGAGGTAGTTGGTATAGAGGTAGTTGGTATAGAGGTATAGTTGGTAGAGGTAGTTGGTATAGAGGTAGTTGGTATAGAGGTAGTTGGTATAGAGGTAGTTGGTAGAGGTAGTTGGTAGAGGTAGTTGGTATAGAGGTAGTTGGTATAGAGGTAGTTGGTATAGAGGTAGTTGGTATAGAGGTACATGTAGTTGGTATAGAGGTAGTTGGTATAGAGGTAGTTGGTATAGAGGTAGTTGGTATAGAGGTAGTTGGTATAGAGGTAGTTGGTATATAGGTAGTTGGTATAGAGGTAGTTGGTATAGAGGTATAGTTGGTATAGAGGTAGTTGGTATAGAGGTAGTTGGTATAGAGGTAGTTGGTATAGAGGTAGTTGGCATAGAGGTAGTTCGTATAGAGGTAGTTGGTATAGAGTAGTTGGTAGAGGTAGTTGGTATAGAAGTAGTTGGTATAGAGGTAGTTGATATAGAGGTAGTTGGCATAGAGGTAGTTGGTATAGAGGTAGTTGTATATAGAGGTAGTTGGTAGAGGTAGTTGGTATAGAGGTAGTTTGCATAAAAGGTTTTCTTTTCAGTTTTTAACTTACCAAACATTCTCACTCTGTTACTATTCATTCCAGATTTACTTTCAGCTGGACTCATGAAAGAGGAGGAAACAAGTAACACCTGTAAGATAAGTTAACAAGATAAGTTGTAACTTGACAAGATGAGTTATATCTTGACAAGATGAGTTATATCTTGGTATTAAGTTAAGTTGTATATTTGTGAGATAAGTTGTATCTTGACAAGATGAGTTATATCTTGGTATTAAGTTAAGTTGTATCTTGATAAGTTGTATCTTGGTAAGATAAGTTGTATCTTGATAAGTTGTATCTTGGTAAGATAAGTTGTATCTTGGTAAAATAAGTTGTATCTTGGCAAGATAAGTTGTATCTTAGTAAGATAAGTTGTATCTTGGTGAGATAAGTTGTATCTTGGTGAGATAAGTTGTATCTTGGTAAGATAAGTTGTATCTTGATAAGATGTATGTCGCGATATTATTGTGTTATTAAACTAATATTAACTCCCCAAATTATCTTATTAATAAAAAGCAGCACTGCATGCAGATAGCATGCTGCACACAAACCGGAAGGTATTTAGATACCTGAAAATCATGAGGTAACTCAGATGATGATCTTCCTGCCAATACCTCAACAAATGCTGAACCATTGTTGCCTAAAAGTTTTGCAGAAAAAATATCCTTTCAACATTCGATACTTTAGCTGCAACCTTGCGAAATATATCAAAGTACTGTAAGTAAGTAAGTAAGTTGGCCGGCCGGCCGTATAGCCGGAGGGCGATCCGTAAAGTGTGGGCGCCACTCCTATCCGAGGAATTAACCACTTACCCTAGTCAGAGCTGGTCCCAATTTTATTTAAGGCTCTTGGTGAAAGCCCGACCCCAATTAGCACTGCTCATTGGATTATGGCAACACTAATTTTCAGTCTTTGAACAAGGTGGTAATCCATCCAGTTAGTGTGCCAAGAGGTACGGTGCTTAACTTTGGAAAGTCAAGCAGCGGTCACTGACCACTATACTATACCGGTCACGGTGTATTAAAGACCTTGCATAATGCAATTTTGTGTTTGACTATACTACTTCTAAATTTATGTACTATATATATTGATATAAAGCTCTTGTGAAGAGGTTTATTTTAATATATAAATGTATTTTAGGATTAAAATTAGGGTTGGAGTTACTGGTAGGGCTAGTGTTAGGATTAGGGCTAGAATTAGGGTGATGACAAGTTATTGATAATTGCTTTAGCAGTGCTAATGCACCCCCCCCCCCACACTTTTTTCCAAATTTTCGTATTTTATTTTAGAATATTTAAAGAATACTTTGAAAAAGTAATTGTATGTTATATTTCACTAAAAAATTTAAAAAATGGAATATTCCGAAAGTCAAAAATGATGACGCTTTTTAGATCGACGCTTGTCCAACAAGCCCCGGGTCTGAGACGGCGGGATCCAACTTCAAACACGTGACAGAAAAGCTGCTAACAGTTTGTAGTAAACTGTTTATTTTGTCAAGGCTTAACAAGCTTGCAGCCAGTATTACGGTTCTGCACCTTATCAAGTTGCAAACAAACTTTAAGATATATGTGCAGAACCGTAGGACATCGTTGAAACAATCCAAAAATGCCATACATGTCCAATACTGTCGCATTCATACGGATCGTAAAGGTTATTTACCATCCGTAATCTATATTTTCGTTTCGTGACTTCGCTCATGGATTCATACGGATCGTAAACGGTATTTACGATCCGTAATCTACATTCTCGTTTCGTGAGTCATACGGATCGTATACGGATGGTAAACGTTATTTACGATCCGTAATGGAGAAATGTAGTATACGGTTCGTCACGACTCGTACGGATCGACAACTTTTTTGAGGGCTACCTTAGCTACACACGATACTACTTATATTCACGGATGGAGAAATGTAGTATACGGTTCGTCACGACCCGTACGGTTCGACACAGTATATTTACGGATGGAGAATTAGCTTACCATCCGATACGACTCGTACGGATCGACAACTTTTTTGAGGGCTACCTTAGTGACACACGATACTTATTATATTCACGGATGGAGAAATGTAGCATACGGTTCGTCACGACCCGTACGGATCGACACACTATATTTACGGATGGAGAATTAGCTTACCATCCGATACGACTCGTACGGATCAACAACTTTTTTGAGGGCTACCTTAGCTACACACGATACTTATTATATTCACGGATGGAGAAATGTAGTATACGGTTCGTACGTCACGACCCGTACGGATTGACACAGTATATTTACGGATGGAGAATAAGCTTACCATCCGATACGACTCGTACGGATCGACAACTTTTTTGAGGGCTACCTTAGCTACACACGATACTTATTATATTCACGGATGGAGAAATGTAGTATACGGTTCGTCACGACCCGTACGGATCGACACAGTATATTTACGGATCGAGAATTAGCTTACCATCCGATACGACTCGTACGGATCGACAACTTTTTTGAGGGCTACCTTAGCTACACACGATACTACTTATATTCACGGATGGAGAAATGTAGTATACGGTTCGTCACGACTCGTACGGATCGACAACTTTTTTGAGGGCTACCTTAGCTACACACGATACTTATTATATTCACGGATGGAGAAATGTAGTATACGGTTCGTCACGACCCGTACGGATCGACACAGTATATTTACGGATCAAGAATTAGCTTACCATCCGATACGACTCGTACGGATCGACAACTTTTTTGAGGGCTACCTTAGCTACACACGATACTACTTATATTCACGGATGGAGAAATGTAGTATACGGTTCGTCACGACCCGTACGGATCGACACAGTATATTTACGGATGGAGAATTAGCGTACCATCCGATACGACTCGTACTGATCGACAACTTTTTTGAGGGCTACCTTAGCTACACACGATACTACTTATATTCACGGATGGAGAAATGTAGTTATTATATTTATTATAATATATACAATGCTTATATATACAATACTTATTATATTTACGGATGGAGAAATGTAGCATATACGGTTCGTCACGACCCGTACGGATCGACACCATATATTTACGGATCGAGAATTAGCTTACCATCCGTTACGACTCGTACGGATCGAAAATCTAGATTTACGGATGGTGAAATATACCATACAGTGACGGCTCGTATGGATCGATACTCTGTTTTTACGAGTCGTAATAACAAAACGACTTGTCCGATCGTAACCAAAATTTCACGAAACTAACGATCCGTATGCTTGCTACAGTATTGGACAACCATCAAAAATGCTTGTTGATATAACGAGTATCACAACGATTACCAACAAGCTTGCGGTCAACCCATTGCAGATTTGTCACAATTTCCATACGACAAAAAATGTCACTATTTCGGCCTTCAAGTTTTGTTAACTTCTGCTCTCCAAAATGCAGGAAATGCCATTTCAGAGGTTTCAGAAATGTAAAATTTCCCGGGGAGAAATCCCCCGGACCCCCTAAAAGGGGGTCGTCATAGTTAATACCCCCTCCCAGGTGAAAAATCGTTCCTACGGCACTGGATTTAGTAATCAATGGAAGAAACACCAGCAGACTTTCGCATTAGTAAACCAAAAAACTAAACAGTTTTAACCAGTATTTAATCACTTTTTAATAATTTATATCTCATGAAACAATGATAACCATCCAATACAAGCTTTATAGTTTAAAGGCTCTCTGAGTTAGGTCCACTGAAAATCTATTAGGATCAAGCCTGGATGTTAGCGTCCGGTCACGGACATTGTCCGGTACAAATTTGTCATTTACAAGGTTTTGACAGTCACAAATTTGATTGTGTCGGTCATTTTGTCCGGAACGTTTTTCGGTAAAATTTACTTCCAATTTCATGGCAGAATCAATTATTATTTGTTTTGAATCGATCACTTTTCGTTTGTATATTGAACCCCCTCGTTCAGACCGTGTTTCGCGTCCACATGAACTTCATTTAGTGGAGCACACGCGAGTACCCGCGAGTGCTTCTGAAATACTGGCGCAATCATGTCCCGTTTTGACGGCCATCTTGATTGTTTGCAATCACTCGATTTGGAGTCTGATAGTGATGACCAAGAGTTCTTAGACTTGACCACTGACAATGACTTGAATGCAAAAATTTATCTAAGTCCAACGACTTTAATTCAGATAATGACATATTAGTAATTTAGTGTAAATAGTGATAATACTGATAGTAGTACTCCTGAAGGTTTATTATAAGGATTTATTTACTTTTAAACTGATCAAAGAGACTTTAGAGAATAGAGTCACGTAAATACGCAATGGATCCATAAGTTAATTGTTGTTATACCAGCAACACTTGTTAACACTTGCTAGTACATAAGAAATACATTATATCTTGTTTAAAAAACTCACTTATATGTCTTTCAATATGTTCAATCTCGTTTGAGTTCATTTTCATGTTTTTAGAATATTTTACGACTTATAAAACGCATTTAAAACTGAAATTATGTCGAGTGGTCCGTATGGGCTCATACGGACCGCTGTCAGAAAGCGGATTTTGTGGATACGGACCGGAAAAAAATAATTAGACTTATGTGATATCTATGACGTAGCAAGTTGTATACAACATTAGAAAATCATGTATATCTTTCCAATATTATTAAAAGAAATCACTCAAAACTTTGTAATTACTACAGCTCATGAAACAAAACATTAAAGACAAGCTTCAAGTGATTTCGTTCAATAATCGTTAAGATATATAAGATTTTCCAATGTTGTGTACAACTTGCTACGTCATAGATTATCTCATTTGAATATCACCTAAGTCTAAAATATCTCAAAAAGTAAGTTAAATATGGAAGAGCTGTAAATTGTTATTCCTCATTGTTTTAAGAGTTCTTTCAAATAAGACAAACTTAATTTTCGATTCATTGGCACTTTAAGTTCAATCTCATATTTCCAGTCCATATATTTTTGTTTTTGTTACTTTAACCATAATCTCTGCTTTAACTGAGAAGTAAAAACACTAAATTAATGTAAATCTCATTCGAACTAAATACAGTATATGCACTCACCTACATCTATAGAATGGATTTTAGATGCTTTTTCTAACTAAAAAATGAAATATTTCAAATTTATAAAACGAAATAAACTGCATTGAAGCAAAAATAACGCTATATATGATTTATCAGTATGCTACAATTTGCTGTAATTATTTTTAGCACCTTTGATGTCTGCACTGAGTCGTGCATCTTTAACTTACGGTACCTGGGGTCTACAGTAGTTATAATGATTTACTGCATACATGTTGCGTAGGTGGGGTGATTTGCAGAATGCAGAACGAGAAAACTCGTTAGGCGGGGGGTTAGGGTTAGCACTTAGCATCTTTGTTGTTTTGTGGTTGCTTAATAGCCCTTTAAGCGGTTGCTATTACTGTAGCTCAAAATGCGGACAAACAAACCAAATTTGACTCACAAATTATTGCAAATGAGCTATTTTCTTTTGTTGTGGCCACAATAATTATGGGTAAATGCGGACAAACATGGGTAAGTGGTAAGTTCCTCACTGGACGTCATCTCGACAAAGTGCTATTACTATCCAATATCTTATTGGGTACAAGGTTAAAATAATGCCAATAATTTATTGGTTACAATGTGCGCGGAACGGCTCGCGTTCTGCAATCTGCATTCTGCAAATAATAGCATTATACAATAGTCTCAATGCTCTTACAACAATATATTCTTAATCAAATCAACCCCACCGACCTGGGTGATTACATTAATGAAATAGAACAGATCGTTGTTGTTGTTGTTCGTATGATAATTCTTGCTCATTCACACAGGAATGTCCGTAGTCTCAAGCCAATTAATAATAAATTCCGCAGGGGCACCATTCGGACTCGTGGACGCTGATCTTCTTGAGGAACGCTTTAGTTTTGCCCCAGCCAGATCTGAGATTACAGATTACCCGCGTAAAATAATATACTTTGCTGCTCGTGTTTTAAACTATACATAAAACCGGATTAAAACAGAAAGCTCCTTTTGAGTTATCCCTTTTAGTCATTTCCGTTATTTGAATTGTAATTCTGTTCAGTCTCTTGAAAAACATTGTATTCACCAAAGGTATTTATATAATAAAACTTACCTCAATTACAACAGATACTTGTTTTTCTGTAGAATCTGCACATTGCCACTTGCGGTATGTTTCACATTTTAACAAATTGTCTGCTGGATGAGCCTAATTTGTATTTAATAATTAAAAAAATAAATAAAATAATCTAAATGTATTACAACAGTACAACTATAAAATGTAAAATCCTTTAGCCCTAAAGATAAGAGAGTATCTCTCTCTATCTTCATCCCTCTATCTCTATGGTTCGATCAAATCAATGTAAAAAAAACCAATGTCAAAAAATATCAAATGCAATTGGTAGATTGAGCTGCGTTCGTTAGGCTCCATCAAGCAAGGTAATTTGTGATATTGTATAGAATTCAGTAGTATACTTAATACTAACCCAAATTTTAATTTTCATTATGGGGTGTTTTGCCCTTGTTATATTTTCTGAAAGAAACCCTGGTATTAGGGTTAGTATTAGAGTTAGTATTAGAGTTAGTATTAGGGTTAGTATTAAAGTTAGTATTAGGGTTAGTATTAGAGTTAGTATTAGGGTTAGTATTAGGGTTAGACTATTTGGGTTATACCACCAGTTTTGGGTTACCATTTAGGTTTGTATTTGGGTGAGTGTATATGGGTTAGCATTTTGGTTAGCCTTTGAGTTAGTATGTTTGGGTTAGTGTTTGGGACACTTGTATTGAGTCAGTATTAGGGTGGTATTAGGATTGGTATTTGGGCTAGTATTTGACTTAGCATATGGGTTAGTATTTACAGTAGGTTAGTATTTCGGTTTGTATTTGGGCTAGTATTAGGGTTAGTATAAGGGTTAGCATTTGAGTTAGTGTTTGAGTTAGCATTTGGGTCTAACCCAATACTAACCCTAATTCTAACCCTAATTCTAACCCTAATACTAACAGCTAAGTGCTAACCCATGGCCAAACACCAACTCAAATACTATTCAAATACTAACTCAAAGGGAGAAATTCAAGGACGCCATACACATGTATATCAGGAAATTCAAGGGGAAATGGGCTGAAAAGGAATCTTTGGAAAGCTGCAGTGGAAAATCACGAAAAATGGAAAACTGTTACATAATACATGAGACATAGTTTGACGCTAAAGGTTTTGAACGTAACTTAAAAGTTACTGTCCATGACCTACTCCAGTCTAGTGTCTTGATCAGGGGTGATCATTGTAAAGTTAGGATCCCTATTTATACCCTCACAGAACCGATGATGACGTTATCTATTAACAAGATGCAAATAAGATTCTGGTAATAAACCACCGTCATCGCGATTCAATGGGGCGTGGACGCTATGCCAAAGCATATGCATATGCCAAGCCTTTACCAAAATACCAGTTGATTTTGCTATCACAATTGCCGACAATAGACTAACACAGGATGTTACTTTGGATCAAAGAACATCGTTGCCTGTTGAGGATCTAATAGAACTCTTGACTTGAGTTTTTGTGTATGACGGCACTTACTATATCAACATGTTTTTGGCACAGCCATGGGTTCACCCGTTTCTGCTGTGATCGCTAATTTAATGATGGAAGACATTGAACAAAGAGCATTAGCGTCCGCGCCAGTTAAGCCTTTGTTTTGGAAACGATACATCGATGATGTCATTTCCGCGGTATCCAAGAATGAAGTGGAAATTCTTTTGAACCACTTGAACTCAATAGAGCCTTCAATTCAATTCTCCGTAGAACGTGAAAAGAATGATTGTTTATCATTTTTGGATTCAGTCGTCAAACGAACAGACCACGGGAAATTAGAAACTGTTGTATTCCCAAAACCAACACACACTGACAAATATCTTTCATTTGATTCAATAGAACTTTGTTTTTGAGAGTTCAAGGCATATCATCTGGTTCCCATTCAAGGGAAAGTGAGCGAAAACATGTGTTCCGCGATGCTTTAAAGGCAAATAACTATCCTAATGATTTTCTGAAAAACTGCAGTTTCAAACCTGCAGTTACTCCACCACGTACTAACACTGAGAACGAAAGTTCGTTGATCGGTTTTGCGGTTGTTCCGTATATTCAAGGGGTTACGGAACCAATTAAACGAATCTTAGTTAGTTTCAACGTAAAAGGAGTGATAAAAGGAGTGATCAGGAGTACATCGGTCAGACTAAACGTCAGTTTCGCACGCGTCTGAAAGAACACCAAAAGGCTGTTTTCTTTTCAAAAAAGGAAAATTCTGCTTTGTCGGAACACGCGTGTGTAACCTACCACGAGATTGCGTGGGAAAATTCCAAAATTATTACCACTAATCCGCGGTACCATCAGAGACGTTGTCTGGAGGCTTGGCATATTAATAGCACCCACGCCCCATTGAATCGCGATGACGGTGGTTTAGTAGCAGAAGCTTATTTGCATCTTGTTAATAGATAACGTCATCATCGGTTCTATAAAGGTATAAATAGGGATCCTAACTTTACAACGATCATCCCTGATGAAGATACTATAGACTGGACTGTCGATACGTTGGGTCATCACATGGACAGTAACTTTTAAGTTACGTTCAAAAAACTTTTTAAAGCGAGAGCAGCGTCAAACTATGTCTGATTTATCATCTGGTTGTCCTGCTACTTCAATGAATTTCAAACTACTGTAGTTTCAAACTACCGCTGATGATGTCAAAATTTTCTTTCAGAAAATGTAAGTGTAATAGTGTATAATATACTGTATATGTATATATATATATATATATATATATATATATATATATATATATATATATATATATATATATATATATATATATATATATATATATATATATATATATATATATATATATATATATATATATATATATATATATATATATATATATATATATATATATATATATATATATATATATATATATATATATATATATATATATATATATATATATATATATATATATATATATATATATATATATATATATATATATATATATATATATATATATATATATATATATATATATATATATATATATATATATATATATATATATATATATATATATATATATATATATATATATATATATATTTATTATTATATATATATATAGAAAGGATTTATGGTGAAGGAAAATTTCTAGTGTTGGAATACATACATTTTAAGACCAAACCGGGTTTTCGGCAACGGCTTCCGTAGCTCAGTGGTCAGAGCACTCAGCACTAGCATCGCAGGGTCACGGGTTCAATTCCAGCCGGAAGGCCTTGAAGTTGCATTTTTCGCAACTGGTCCCGGTTTGGTCTTAAAATGTATGTATTCCAACACTCGAAATTTTCCTTCACCATAAATCCTTTCAACATGTAGTTTGATCGAGTGAAATGCCAAATATTACCTATAATATACCCAGAATCTTATCCCGGCATTACCACCATATATACAGAACTCGTGACTAGGCTCTCGGCAACGGCTTCCGTAGCTCAGTGGTCAGAGCACTGCACTAGCATCGCAGGGTCGCGGGTTCAATTCCAGCCGGAAGGCCTTGAAGTTGAATTTTTCGCAACTGGTCCCGGTTTGGTCTCAAAATGTATGTATTCCAACACTCGAAATTTTCCTTCTCCATAAATCCTTTCAACATGTAGTTTGATCGAGTGAAATGCCAAATATTACCTATAATATACCTAGAATCTTATCCCGGCATTACCACCATATATACATAACTCGTGACTAGGCTCTCGGCAACGACTTCCGTAGCTCAGTGGTCAGAGCACTGCACTAGCATCGCAGGGTCGCGGGTTCAATTCCAGCCGGAAGGCCTTGAAGTTGCATTTTTCGCAACTGGTCCCGGTTTGGTCTTAAAATGTATGTATTCCAACACTCGAAATTTTCCTTCACCATAAATCCTTTCAACATGTAGTTTGATCGAGTGAAATGCCAAATATTACCTATAATATACCCAGAATCTTATCCCGGCATGACCACCATAATATATACAGAACTCGTGACTAGGCTCTCGGCAACGGCTTCCGTAGCTCAGTGGTCAGAGCACTGCACTAGCATCGCAGGGTCGCGTGTTCAATTCCAGCCGGAAGGCCTTGAAGTTGCATTTTTCGCAACTGGTCCCGGTTTGGTCTTAAAATGTATGTATTCCAACACTCGAAATTTTCCTTCACCATAAATCCTTTCTATATATATATATATATATATATATATATATATATATATATATATATATATATATATATATATATATATATATATATATATATATATATATATATATATATATATATATATATATATATATATATATATATATATATATATATATATATATATATATATTGGTGAAGGAAAATTTAGAGTGTTGGAATATATACATTTTAAGACCAAACCGGGACCAGTTGCGAAAAATGCAACTTAAATCGATGCTAGTGCAGTGCTCTGACCACTGAGCTACGAAAGCCGTTGCCGAGAGCCCAGTCACGAGTAAGTAATAATGGTCCCGGTTTGGTCTTAAAATGTATATATTCCAACACTCGAAATTTTCCTTCACCAACAATCCTTAGGCTTAGAACCTGTAATTTAATCGAGTGAAATGCCAAATATTACTTGTAATATACCCAGAATCTTATTCTGGCCCTATATATACAGAACTCATGACTGGGCTCTCTGCAACAGCTTCTGTAGCTCAGTGGTCAGAGCACTGCACTAGCATCGCAGGGTCACGGGTTCGATTCCAGCCGAAAAGGCCTCTAAGTTGCATTTTTCGCAACTGGTCCCGGTTTGGTCTTAAAATGTATATATTCCAACACTCAAAATTTTCCTTCACCAACAATCCTTAGAACCTGTAATTTAATCAAGTGAAATGCCAAATATTACTTGTAATATACCCAGAATCTTATCCCGGCATTACCACCATGCATATACTGTATACAGAACTCGTGACTGGGCTCTCGGCAACGGCTTCCGTAGCTCAGTGGTCAGAGCACTGCACTAGCATCGCAGGGTCACGGGTTCGATTCCAGCCGGAAGGCCTCTAAGTTGCATTTTTCGCAACTGGTCCCGGTTTGGTCTTAAAATGTTATATTCTAACATTCGAAATTTTCCTTCACCATAAATCTTTAGAATATGCAGTTTAGACAAGTGAAATGCCAAATATTACTTGTAATATACCCAATTCTTATCCTAGCAGTACCATGCACCATTATAATAATTATACAGAACTTGTGACTAGGCTCTCGGCAATGGCCTAACACGCATGTATGTTGTATTTGTCTTGTAATTCATATGATTATTAAGTTTTGCTAAATTGTAGAATACCCGTCCACTTTTGCTATTTTATATCTGTTGACAGTTAGTAAAAGGGTCAAATTACAGAAAGTTCATCATATACAATTGCTTCATTCTATTTTAAAACCCCATTTAATTTGATAACAATCAACAACTACACACAATATAAACCTTCGACATTATATTTAAAGACATTTTAGAGCATATCCTGGTTTGTATTTCTGCTTTTAAATGTGCTTTCAAAAGTGGACGGGTATTCTATAATTGCTCCTTAAGTTTTACAAGATATTCATTATTCATTTTCTGATTATAATTTTGTCTTACAGTACACGGTCACCATACATAATTATTTCAATGCCCCCCCCCCCCTAGCCTGCTAAGCAGACGTTACTTTTCTACCCGCGTAAAAAGTAACGTCTGCTTAGCAGGCTACCCCCCCCCCCCCCCCCCCCCCCCCCCCCCCTCAATTGGAAATGCTCAGAGTTTTGTTGAGTGAAATTGCAATGTTTTGAAGCTACAAAAATGCACATGCTGCTTGTCACGAGTAAATTAGAAAGTTAAGTGAATAAGAAATAGAATAAGAAAGTATAGCTTCACACAGAAATGGAAGAATATAAAAGCTAAAAATATATTTGAAATTGACAAATTGTTTATCACATTTGAGACAGTTTTTACTATGGTCTTTATCAACACTAACAACACTTTATCACACAAAACTTCACTTAATTACTTACAAAATCTTCGCTGGAGAAAGAAACAATATGTTTTAACTTTATTTGAGGCATTCTCCTAGATTTCTTCCAATATTTGTCATTCGAAAACTCGACTCGTCACTCGTGCATCATCGTCGTAGTCTGTCGGAAGTACTTCGGTGATGGGCACATGGAACCAGATTAATTTTAGCTCTAGGATTTCTCTTCAAAATGCTGGAAGTGAAAGATGAAACGGCTATAGCGAATAAAAAGATTTATGTTGGTGAGTGTTTTAGAGGTTTTGAAATATTTTATTGAATAAGATATGGTTAATAGATCGAAAAAGCACGCATTTCGAGAACGGCCTAGAGATACTCAAGTCTGATTGTCTGAATATCATAGTTGCTACAGCCCGGACTGGTCACTTTTTGTTTTGATCAACTGGGTTTCTTGGCATTTTCATCGACTTAAAATAACTTGAATAAGGTGCTCGTAGAAAGAACTGACATTCAATTTTATTTTAAGAGCCTTAAACGAATTGTTTAACTCTGCGAAGCTTGAACATTTGAAGTTTGACAGCTATGTTAATTGTAAAAGATATTCTGTGAATATGATGACCTGCTGAAATAAGGAAATACAATGTTTAAGAGATCATATCAAGATAAGATACTTTCGAACAGCTTCTCTGATAAATTCCCCACTTGAAGTCGTTGTTGGAAAATTTCAAGGTCTTGTGGTCTTCAATAAATTAGAATAACATTTGACGAGATTCAGTAAATAGTAATGTAATAGCATTAGCATTCACCATGAAGATCTTGTTCTGATTTTATACTTCGTGAGAACTTCATGAATTATAAATGTCTACCTGGTTACTCAGGCTTTCATCAGATAGTTATTCTGTAAATTTGTTAGTACAAATCCTACAGAATATTCTATCATAATGCAAACCTGCAAATATTTAGGGCTCTCTTTGCTAAGATCCACAACCACCTCTCAAATGAGAGGAAAGCCAGCCACCTAGTCACTATTGACTACTGAGATCTTGCCAAGGATGGCTAGAAATTTGTAAACACACTCTTAATTATGATTTTGGTGGACTTTTCTACCAATTGAGTCACTGCCCATGAAACAATGGTGTCAAGGTTGGAGTTGACAAAATACAGTACTGGGAAATGTTTTACTGTCCATGAAGGTTGGAGTTCCAACCTGAATGTGAAACCATTGCTTCAGTGGCAGTGAAGCAAATGTGGAAAAAGTCTATTACATGTACCTGTATATGAGATTCTGATTCTGTAGAATCATCTTTATGAATAATATACTGCATGGAGATGCTTTTAGGTTTAATGCTTAGAAGCATCTGCACATCAGAAACCAAGTATTTGTAATTTCATAAAAAAAAAATTTGGAAAGAAAAAATAATAGCTTTTAAAGAAAAGTAAGATTAACAAACTCCAAGCAGCTTGTTATTTTTAAGTAAGTAAATTGCTTGCTACTCAAGCTTTAATCGAAACTCAGAAAACTGTTTCCGAGCCCCAGATGGGATCAAGCTACAGTAGTACTGTAGCTCAATTGTTAGAGCAGGAGATCATGAAGGTTGCAGGTTTGATTCCCATCTGGGGCTCAGAAATATTTTTCTGAGTTTGCGTTAAAGTTTGAGTAGGAAACAATTTACTATACAGTAGAACCTGAGTTTTACGACCCCGTGTTTTACGACCACTATTTCTGGCACGGACGAATTGTAGTTTAAATGAACCTGCAAATAGCAACCACCTGCCAAACGCGACCAGCGACCACTTTTTGCATCCCAAGCATGAAATTTAACCTGTCACGAGCGACTTTTTACGAGATAAGTATTAGTCTTTTGCAGTAAACATGCAAGAATTTTGACAGTGCATGAATATTGGAAACAGGTCTCATCAGCGACCACGTTTTAGCGTCCCATACGCGAAATACATTACAATCAACAAGCAAGAATTTTGACCATGTACGAATACAGGGAAGAAGAAGACGCACTTGTTACTTTTTAGTATTGTTTTGCTTACTTTCATCTAATAACGACCGCATTTTGAGAGTGCATAATAAATATCCTGTTGAGTATTAGCAACAATCCCAAACCTTAAATCATTAACATTGTTGAGGAAACGTTTCTAAATTGACGAAAAGCTCGGACTAATATTTGTTTGTAATTACTGCCATCTTGTCATGAGGGTTAAACTTTGTAGTGTGACATTGCAAATAACTTTGCCAATACAACATAAAGCTTAACATGGTTTACGTATGTTGTAGACCATTAAACGATCTTTGTTTATAACTAGCAAGATCGCCAATAACTTTGTGCTTACGAATCAGTATATATCGTTGCTCCTTACTCTTTTAGTCTGTTTCTTAGACCAAATTGCTGTAAATAAAATATTTTGGCGATCAAAGATGAAGTACGTATACGCATCGGGTTTCCTTTCACGGCGCGCATATCGCCCAGCAAGCTCTGTTCAAACTGCTGTTTTTCCGAAATTTTTCTGGTTTTCTTTCTTTATTAAGAAATATTATATTGGTTTTAAATTATAAAGCCATCTTTCATTGCACTCTGTCCATCATCGCTGTGTGATCTTCTGTTTCCAAAGTAGACCCATATATCTTTTGCCTGCTTACTGATATAATACAGTAGAACCTGAGTTTTACGACCACCCCTGTTGCCAAGCAAAAGTGGTCGTAAACGACAGGTGGTCGTAAATGGCAGTTAGTGATATGACGTCATGCAAGCCATATTGGAAGATGCTATTATTATTGGAAGACGCTATTATTATCGGAAGACGCTAATACGCTATTATGTTACAGATTACGACAATATTCTGTGTTGATGGTGTTGTGTTTCATTGAAAGGCGTTTATCCGATAAAATGTTTGTCACAACGCTAAATGTGCGCTCTACCGATGAATTTGAGCGCAAACATTTGGGAACTCTTTGCGACGATAAGACATAATTGACTGCCACAAAGATTTGGCATCAGGCAGCTTCGCGTAGGGGCTATAATAGCCTCCCTATTTCCATGCCCTTGGCAAGTTGTGCACTTAAAATGGATCTCATGAGCACACTGTTTGCCATTGATAGTTACTGTAATAGCTTGTAAAGTAGTAGTCAAATATTTGCCCTAGTTGCAATAATGTGCCCTGAACAGTTTGTTTGACCAATTCACCTACAATATGGATTGAGAACTATTTACATTTTTCCAAATGCTTTTCTGTTATTTGCATGATGATCCTATTACTACCAACATAGAGTAATGTAAGCTTCTAACAATGTAGCGTAACACCTCACAACTTAGCGTAATATCTTGTAGCGTAATGTTGTTTCTTTCAAGGCATGGTATTCAGTCCCTTTTTTTACACTATTGTTTTTAAACACTTTTTGATCGTTATTAAATGCAGAGGAATGTATGGGAGTTTTGGTGACTTTGTGCTATGCTACGTAATTAACATTATAGTAGCTGCATGTAAAGGTGGGCGATAAATAATACACTATATCTTAGTACTTGTACTGTATAATGTACCCAACTGTAAAAAATAATCACATTAATTACAATTACATATTAATCACAACAATTAAAATAAAGGTGATGTTTCACTGTTATTGATTCTTTTTTCTTCCTTTTCAAAGGAAATCTATCTCCAACTGTCACTGAAGAAGATATCAGTCATCATTTTGCTCTTGATTCATCGCCATATTTAAAAACATCTGTAAAGATAGATTTACTGGTGGGTAAAGGATATGCCTTCGTCTTTGTTCCTGAACCACTAGGAGAACATGTTATTGGATTTAATGGCACGGAACTTAATAATCAGAAAATAAAAGTTGAATTTGCCAAAACTAAAGATAAAGTTCCATCATCAAACACAAATGGACAGCGACTGTATTCTCGTGGACGGAACAATGTGAATCAAAGACGAAATGTTAATTATAGATTAAAAAATGAAAGTTATGAATATCAGTCTCAGTTCCTCAAACCATTGGTTGTCCCACCACAAGAATTACTTCATTCCATTGATGTAGTTAACTTGACAAACCAAATGTAAGTCCTCATTGAATGATGAACATATATTTGAATAAATAAATAAACAGAAAGATATTTAGTTTATTTGACATGAAAAATAATAAATTATTGGAAAGTGGAAGAATACTTTATGTGTTAAAAGTGATGGCCAACATTGAAAAAAATAGGTACGCAATGCGCACATGTTACCAGTACTAAGGTCAGCGTTAGATCATATTGAGCTAACATACAGTCCGGTTAGGAAGACACTTAAGGCGGGGAGTTAGAAAACTCATTATGCGGGGTTAGGGTTAGAAAACTCATTAGGCCAGGATTAAGGTTAGGATTAGCATCTAAGTTGTTTTGGGGTTAGTGGTTATTTGCATTGTTAAGTAGCGCTATGGTTATACTAAAAAACATTGTCCCAAAGACGCAGACTGTACATTACTGTAGCTCAATATGATCTAACGCTGACCCTACTGCCAGTTGACATGAAAATTTATGTTATGATGCAAAAGCAGTAAGGTAAACTGAAAATATTAGAACAGAAATGGTCCATTTAATGTGAACATAAAAGCATCATAACCAAAATACGTACAGTGCATGAATGGCTGCTATAGTATTTTAATAAGAGAAACTAAGACTAAACACATCACAATTATAATGTTTCTTTCTACTTATTATTTATTTGAAATTGTAGGTTTGCCAATGACACTGATTATGTCATTGCAAGAGCTTTAGGTGCTGGAATATTTAAAATGGTTGTCACAGGAAACACATTGAAGAAAAGTCGAGTAGCTGTTTCTCTTAGCAAAACAAGACCAGGATTTTTGTATGCTGCAGTTGGTGTTCATCCTCATTGGTCGAAAAAAGACTGGGACGACTCCTCTTTAAAGGTAAGTGTATAGACATATTATTAAACATGTTTCTTCTTTACGTACGTACATAACATTTAACAATTAGACAACTCGCCCTCGTCTATAAGCAGATAGTTAACGGGGCGAAGCCCGAGTTGACTATCTGCTCATAGACAACGAGGGCGAGTTGTCTAATTGTTTTAGTATCAACCATAAACAACCTTTCATTAAGGCCACACCAATTTTATGTTGTGTTTCACAGGCCCGCCGACTCTAAAAATCCGAAAAACAGAATAAAAATAAAATTGAAAACATCCTTTTATTTTCAAAATAAAAGAATAAATAAGTCAAGAGTCCAAAATAATATAAATCTATAGTTCCGTATTTGCCGAAACTCATTTTTATGGCAAAATCGAATTGTAAAGACACTAAAAATCCTGAGGTTTAGCGCATCTTGTTTGGATCATGTTGAGCATGGCATTGAGCAATATTCATGGCGTATTGAATATAGGTAGCCTGTAGGCTCCAGTCCTCTTTACAATTATATGCGTGCTCATGCGCACTGTTCTGCAAGACGATCTGTGTGCTCTCAAGCAATGGCTTCCAAGCAGTGATCACTTTCAAGCTATAGCTCGCTCTTTTAAAGTGACATTTAATATTGTATATATACAGTACCGCTTGCGAGTAAGGTACCCTCCACTCGCGCGTAGCGAGTCGCGAGTGAAAATGACACTCGCGAGTATTTTCCGGTAGGCCGATTTTGTCTCACTCGCAAATTGCGAGTGGATTTTACGCGCATATATTAATCGATACTCGCGAGTGAAACAAGTAAGATCAGACTTAAGAAAGACACAGTTCGCGAAATTATTCATTGAAAGTTAACAAACCAAATTGTTAATGAAGGTTTTATTTCTGATCTGCAAAGCACTGAGAACTGACAAACAGCGCGAAGAAATATAAACACTGCTGACAAAACTTTTAAACTTCAAAGATCCTACCGTGTTTGTTTCCAGAATCCAGTGGGAGAAATCCTTCGTTTGGTTATGTTAAAATCTTTAGTCAGTATATACCCAAATAACCCACCGATGAATGGTGAATATAATTTTTGACACGCACTCGCGTGTTCGCGAGTCGAACGAGTAATTCATGTGTAGACCGAATTGTGCCAAAAATGTGTTCCATGTTTTCGATTTTACCAGCACTTCATTTGCTGATTTGCACAGCATTGGAAAGAGCAGGACTTCCTCTATCTAGCGAGTGCAAAACAAAGCAAATCGATTCTACAAATATTTTCATCAAAAATGCTGTCAAAACATGATTTTTTAAGAGCTTCTCTTGAAAACAAAATATATTTTTGGCACCCACTCGCGAGTCGAACGACAACAACATGAATAGGCTACAACATGAATATAATTATCATGATTCATGTTTTGATTGAAGTGACAGGAAGTTGGCGAGATATATCTTGTTTCTCGTGTTCGCGCGATTTCAGAATAATACATTATACTCTTTGTTTGTTGCAAATTGTGTTTGCGATGACTTTATCCCGATATAAACGTTGGAGACGAGCTTCTCTTGAAAACAAAAATATATTTTTGGCACACACTCGCGAGTCGAACGACAACAACATGAATATAATTATATGATTCATGTTTCGTCGTTTCGATCATAGTTAATAGCAAGTTGGTGAGAAATATCTTTTTCTCGTGTTCGATTTCAGAATAATACGTTTACGTTATATTCTTTGTTTCTTGTAAATTCATACAAAGCGTCAGATGCGAGGGTCTTTTGAAACAAATCCCATCAGTTTGGAACTAATATCGACGAGCTTTTTGACACCGTCGAACAAATATTTCTGAAATCCGTCAAGAGATATACATAGTATGTGTCGCGATTGCAATCCACCTCCGGGAACAGGATTGTCGGATTGAATTTATCGTGATCGCATGTTTGCACGACAAAAATTATGAAATGTTCCTTGCCACACCATATTTTGTTGTCGAGTTGCTTCCACCACTGTAACTTTATAAATTCAACAACGCAAGCGCTCTGATCTTTCACGGACTCGCAATACTCGCGAGTCATTGCGAGTATTATTTGTCGCTAAAGTTGCGAGTACGCGCGCGTAACGAGTCGGAACGCGTGGGATTTTCACTCGTTACTCGCGAGTGGAGGGTACCTTACTCGCAAGCGGTACTGTACCTGTAATGATCTCTTCAATAGTGTTCAACTATTAAACTATCAAAGTAACTTGTAATTGTTCAGATTTCTTTTCGTGTGGCCAGAACATGAATTTTATGCCTTATATACAGTATGTATAAACTGGTGTACCACATTTTTTTTGTATACATGTCAGGTACATTTATATTTATTGAAAGCAAACAAATCCTGTATAACTAACACTGCAAAATTTGTCTTGCTAACTCTTGTGTCTTTATTGATCTGAATTAATTAATTAACTCTTTCCCTACGGCTGAAAAACATCAAAAATTGAACGACCACGTTAGAGGTGAGCCGATCATCGGCAGAGCCGATTATCGGCTAGTTTTTCTCACAATCGGCCATCGGCCGATTGTCTTTCACCATCGGCCGATTGTCTTTCGCCATCGGATCAGCTGTCTCGTGACTCTCGTCTTCGTATTTCTGATCTCTCGTCCTCGCACTACTATTTATAATCTTTTTTAATATCGGTTTTTCAGTATTTTAATGAAAGAAAATTGAAATCTACAGTATTATCGGTATTTTGTTTTCTCTCGCGATTTATTATTAGCCGCGACTTTTGTTGCAAGAAACTTCTTTTACGGAAATTAACAGAAACCGAAGAACGATACTTTGTTTCGATCTCCCTGTGGAATAACATGTTTTGCGAAGCCCTATATTTGTTTTGAATTTGAAACTATTTTCCGGCAAAATTTGTGCCGACATATTGTCATGACTCATTTTGAAGACGGCTAATCACTAATGCATTTTCAATTCCCAAGGCGCACATTTTACGTGCTAGACTGTCGCAGTCTTTTGAAATTATTTCACCCACGATGAGTCAGAAACTTGAGATGAATAAAACGACAAAACGGGAGCATTGAGCATCAGGTTAGCAAACATCGGTTTTGCCGATTAATCGGCCGATGGTGGGAAAATATCGGCTCTTAACAATCGGTATCGGCAATCGACTTTTTTTTAACATCGGCTCACCTCTAGACCACGTTGTTCTATTGATATCTCTTGAAATAACCATAACTGTTGCGAAAGCTATACATTTTCTGGAAGCCCAATAAACCGGCTTTTACTTGTTCTTTTAAATTTCCCGAACAAAACACATTATGTTAATATAAATTAGCATTAATTATCATAAATCAGGTTGAAAAATTTACATTTTTCCAGAAAAGGCCATCTTGCACGCCCGCATAGCATCTTGAAAACTCAAAAGGCCACCAATCGCAGAGTTGTTTATGAAATCAAATCAAACTTGGCGTGTGCGTGGATTTCATGTTCCTGGCGCTTGTCGAATTTCAATTTTTAATCTTGCGTTACCGTGTGCCGTGTTTTTCGATTGACGACTTTGCGGGTCATCAACGACCCATTTTAACTGCGCCCGTAATGAAAGAGTTAATATAGAATGGCCGATATTTTTTCGCATCGATCAATTTTATATTTTCGCCTGAATTTTTCATCATCGTTGTAAGTCGGCTAAACAACACACATATCAAATTTTAAGCCAATTTGGTGAATTATTTCCTACATTTCTAAACACGGTGAATTTTGACCTTTTTGACCCACATGCACAGAACCTATTGTCTTTGTAGTGTATAGATAGCTTGCGTATATATTTAAAAGTATGAGCTCCCGTGCGGGTGGACCGGTGCGGGTGGGATCTCTGCAGAGACTCTGCTTCGGGTAATCCTTACATAATTCCTCTCATTGAGGGGGGTAGGGGGGAGCAGAGAAGGGGGTTCATTTTTTGTCACTGACCATTTTTTTGCTTTGTTAAACTGTATTTACATTGATTATTTTCAATTCAACAGATAATAAACTGCTTTTCCTTTCACGCTTTTTCTTCGATTATTTTCAATTTACCTGTTATTGCTTATTAACTCTTTCCCTACGGCTGAAAAACATCAAAAATTGAACGACCACGTTGTTCTATTGATATCTCTTGAAATAACCATAACTGTTGCAAAAGCTATACATTTTCTGGAAGCCCAATAAACCGGCTTTTACTTGTTCTTTTAAATTTCCCGAACAAAACACATTATGTTAATATAAATTAGCATTAATTATCATAAATCAGGTTGAAAAATTTACATTTTTCCAGAAAAGGCCATCTTGCACGCCCGCATAGCATCTTGAAAACTCAAAAGGCCACCAATCGCAGAGTTGTTTATGAAATCAAATCAAACTTGGCGTGTGCGTGGATTTCATGTTCCTGGCGCTTGTCGAATTTCAATTTTTAATCTTGCGTTACCGTGTGCCGTGTTTTTCGATTGACGACTTTGCGGGTCATCAACGACCCATTTTAACTGCGCCCGTAATGAAAGAGTTAAGCAAATGTATATCAATATTATATTATAGGACTATTTATATGGGGCAAAATAAGCCGCGACTTAAATAAGCCGTACGTGGCTTAAATAAGTCACAAACATTTGTATAAACGGCCAATCTATTCACGACTAAAATAACTAAGCTGCGGCTAAAATAAGCAAAAACAAGCCGCCCTAGCAAAAACAAGCCGCGGCTTATTTAAGTTGCGAGGCTATCGTATAAACAGTTTGCGACTACATTTATTTTATATTACATGACAAAATGGCTTCCAACGAAGGACCAAACTGAGCAAAAAGAATGACCTGGCCACAAGCCGAAGAATGACATTTTCTTGTTATATGTGCAGAAAATATAATTGCAAATACAATTGAAAATACAAACACAAAATACAATTGATACCACCCTTTTTCTTAATAGTATGGCCCTTTGCGTTGGCTTTTTCCTTATCCGAGCCATGTTTATTGAATGATAATTTGTCATTAACTGGTATTAAAAATGACAGCAACACGTAATCATTTGCTTTGTTGAGTTTATCAGCAGTTTATACTTATCACGACTAATTTTGAATAATACCGTATAACCGCTTCGTTCACGACTTATTTAAGCAGCGGCTTATTTAAGTCGCGGCTTATTTTGCTCCGTATAAATGGCCCTATTGTGTTTGATGCTTTATAAGTCTTTACCATTGTGATATATAAATTTATTCTGATCATGAATTTGAACATTCATGACTCATCAATACTGTACAATTTTATTTTTTTCCCCGCCCGTGAAACACAAAATTAAATTGGTGTGGCCTAACATAAAAAAAGTATTATCAAACATTGTTCCAAATTTTCAGATAGTTTTACCTTTTTGTTTGTAGAACCCCATTCAAAATGAAGAGTAGCTCAATGGCACATGATAAACAATCGCTCACAAAAAACGAGATTGTAATTACTTTGCTTAAAATTTGCTGTAGATATACTCCATAGGCATAAGTGAATTCATTTTCTTATTCGAAAATGTCAAACTGAACAATTTTCCATTACTTTCGGGCCAACATCACTCGTATATAAATTTTAGCGGGCGCCATGTTTGGCCTAGATCTCAGGTTTTGCTTGCATGTCAGGAAGTAATATTCCAGTTATAAGAAGGTTTGTGATTAGATAATGCTACTTGTGGTCTATCACCAATAGACCACCAGTAGCTCAGCCAATCAGAATGCCGAATTTGTAATAGACCACTAGTTGGTTTATACTAAATTGCAATAGCATTTGTTTTATTTCGATCTGATTGTTCGGATTGTATACATAAACAACTTAACCTTGTTTATTCATGTTTCGCAACAATCATGCTGTTATATTATACTGTGGAAACTTCACAATCATTGCTTTAATGATTTAGAATTTAGAAGAACTTGTCCAACTTCCTGAAGTCGTTGCAGTTGGTGAAGTTGGTTTGGACTACAATAGAAACTATTCTCCACCAGAGATTCAAGAAACTGTTTTTGAGAATCAAGTATGTTTGTTGCACGTCACATGTTAATGTATTTAAAACTTTGCAGTATCAATTATGTTTCAGTACGAAAATAAAATTGTCAATTAACCTTAATTTTTGTTTCATTGTTTTTCACGGCACTATGTTCACCTTCAAAAATGACTAAACCGCTGCGTGATAAAATGTAAAATAACATTTTACAATGTCAAGAACGTTTCAGTACCGATTTTGTCCACCTCATTGCGCTCTTTGATGTCATGTGTTAGAGTCGGCATATTCTATACATGAAAAAATAATTACTGATCTCGCTTTCGGAGGTTGACCTTAACTCAAACATCAATAATATTTCCACAGCTAAGCATTCAAGCGCCACAAAAAAATATCGATATTATCAACGACTCTAACCTCTGTGACATCAGTATATTGCTGCTTCGGTCCCAGTCTCTGGATATTTTTCTACTCAAAATAGCGATGTTTGAACGATGATAAAAGCACTTTTCCGTACCGTGATTGAAAATAGCACCATAATATCCAGCGCATCACGAAGTACCAAAGTAAGACATAAAAACGGAGTTGAATTTTTCGTTTCTTGGGCACGGTATCTGCTCATTTACTTACAAAATAAGGTTTTCAATCTCGTATTTTATGCTAAAAAGAAAACTTGCTCACAGGACTCTAGAAGTAAGGTATATTGACAATTTATTGCATATTTTCCACATTTTTATTTTGGTGTAATTGTTCCACTTTTACATAAAAAATAAAGCACTTTTCTTTGTCGCGATTGAAAAACCAATGCCATCATAAGATTCAGCACATCAAGAAGTACAAAAATGGGTCGTAAAAACAGATTAGAAGAAACAGATTTATTTAATTATTTTTAATTATTTCCCATTTAACGAGTTTTGTTTTCAAATACGTGTTTCGTCTAGTTCTGTCATTGCCATATTTATTTTCGGGGCGACCTTCGTAAATGACTAAACGGTGGTAAACGTTTTAGGGTTCATGTCAAGAACGTTTCAGTAAAAACTAAAAATTTGATAAATTGGCGACCTTTTTTCGTGCAGTACACTTTACGCTCATGCAAATAAAGAGGGGTAAAAATTTCATCTCGGTGACACTGTAATGATATTTTGTAATTGATGTGAAATGCAGCTTGGCAATCGTAATTATGAAATGTTAATTTTCTTGTGGATGATATAGACTTACCAATACCATACGTATTTCATAAAATGGAAAAGTACATACATTGCCCAAACAAGCATATACGTTGCCCTGACGAGCAAATACATTGCCCTTGTACCAGCCTCCTAGTTAATTGAATCGTAACCGACCCCAAAGCAACAAAGACCATAACCCCCCGCCTAACGAGTTTCCTAATCCTAACCCCCCCCCCCCCCCCCCCCCGGCTGTGTTTAAACCAACCCCAGCGATCACCACATCCACTCCCCTTGCTAGATTAGTAGACTAGTGAGAGAGACTAAGCATGTGGGATTAGAAATGAAAATTGACTGTTAGACACATGCGCTCAGTAACGTGTTCATACAGTGGCAAGTACGAGGGCAATGTATTTGCTCATCAGGGCAACGTATGTGCTCTTCATATGGAACCTTCCATATATGGAATATGTACGTTTGTTCATATGGCGTAGATTGAAAATAAGGTATTATTTTTATCTTTCTAGCTCCTCGTGGCTTGTAAATACAAGAAAACTCTTCTTGCTCACGAAAGAGAAGCTCACACAAAGTTTATGGAAGTTATCAACCGCCATCGTCACCATCTACCTCATGTTATAATGCATTGTTTCACTGGGAATAAAGAAGAAATTAAGGTGTATGTTGAGATGGGGTTTTTTATCGGCATTACTGGTTTCATATGCAAAGGTAAGACTTGCTTGCATCTTATTATTACAGAGTTTCACAAGTTAATTCTAACAAAATAACGTGGTTTTTTTAGGGTGTATATATTTAACAATTATTAGTTCGTCTCGAGTCGTACAGTATATGACCTCCTAGCCAACGAGGCGCGAAGTGCCAAGTTGGCTATTGGTCATTTTCTTGTACGACGAGAGCGAATGGCATAATTGTTTTATTATATAGCCAAAGTTACCAAACAGTTAGTCAGTTCAGGGTTTCTTCATAAAACCCCGTCGATTTCAGCTTTTTTCGGCCTAAAAAACATGCCGCCATCTTGTTTTTCTCTACTGGTGATATGAGGTGATAGCGTAGTAGTAGAGAAGCCAATCAAATTGCGAGATAGCTCATATCCTACTAGTATAATAAACACTGATGTACTGTAGTAGTCAATGTAGGAGTAGAAAAATGTTTTAATACTTGAGCAATACACCATCATTGTTAAGGTATCACAACGCCAGCAAATGGTAAGACTTTCGGGTCTTCTCGGAAAACGACCTTAAATCGTAGGCCCTTGGAACCCTATTAGTTGGGTTTTCCGTTCTATAAGAGTGTTAAACTAAAACATGAGCCTCTGGCTTTGCTGAGATTGCGGGCGAATGCGGTCACTCCCATTAGGATGTTGACGTCCTTGAGTTATAGAAACAAATTCTTCTCATCAGCTTGGTTTTCACCACATATTGTAGTATACACAACTTTATGACTTACATGTAGATTTGTACTTTTTAAATCAAAATGCCACATTGAAAGTGAAATGAAAATACCTCATGCAGTACAAACGTCAGTGACGAACAAGAAGTCGATCAATTTTATGACATTCTATCTGCTATCGTAGATGCTATACCATCACATGCTTTTGTTGTAATTGGTGGTGATTTCAACGCTCATCCACCTGGTCTCCACACGTACAGTACCACATTAATACTAACAGAAACGGACAACATCTTCACGAGTTTGCAATTCAACATGGACTACAGATCATAAACACCAGGTTCCAGAAACCCAAAAGTAGACTGTGGACGCATTGTGGACGGCTACAAGTCTTAAATCGATTATATATTAATCAAGAAGCGTTGGAGAAACAGTATACGTGATGTTAGAGCCTACTCCTATTCAAACCCCATCGGAAATGATCATCGCATTTTATGTGCAAGATTTAAACTCAGCTTAAGAGTCGCTAATAAAAACCTTTGAAGCGCTTAAATTGGAGTGGGCTGCACGGTAACCCTGATCTACAAACTACTGTAAATGATGAAATCAACAATACTTGGACCTCAACTGACAACAGGGGCTATTCAACCATAGTACGCATATGTCACGAAGTCGGAACTCGCCTCCTACCTACAAAGAAGAAATCAAATTACAGTGTTCGAAACAACCCCACTGTGAATGCCCAATGAAACAACGTTCTTGCTGCCCAACAACGTTCCTACTCAACAGGCTACCCTTAGAGCCACGTACGATCTTGCTGAGGATGATCATTTCAACCGCATTCTCTCCTCTTTTGAAAGTCCCTACCATAATGCCAGACGGAAGATAATTAAACATATAAAGGATCAACCGCACGCACACAAAAAATACAAGAAACCGATCAAAAAGACGAATGGAAAAAGTACTTCGAAACGTTATTAGCAGCAGACAACCGCACCACAGAAATACCCCTTTACCGACAATATTTGACACTCACCCTGAAATCAAAACTGATATTTTTACTTTCGAGGAACTTACTCGTGCTTAAAATCACAAATGAAATCAGGCAAGGAGATTTCAAATCTGGATTAGATGATATTGGTATTGAAGCGTGGAAACTTCTTGATCTTAAACCCATTCTGCTCCACTTCTGTAATGAAACCTACATGGGAAATAAACCGCATGAGTGGGGAGTCAACAGTATTGTACCTATTCCTAAAAAGGCGATTTCTCTTTACCTTCATATTATCGTGGAATAAGCCTCTCTCAAATGAGTGCAAAGGCTTACGACAGAATGCGGGCTCAACAGAATAACCCCCATCTTGGAGCCAATCTTACGCATCATTCAAAAACAGATCTACAATCATTCAAAAAAACAGATCTACGATTATTCAAAAACAGATCTACGATTATTCAAAATCAGATCTACAATCATTCAAAAAACAGATCTACAATCATTCAAAATCAGATCTACATTCATTCAAAAAACAGATCTACAATCATTCAAAAAACAGATCTACATCTGGACAAATTCTAGCATTACGTCGTATTGTAGAAGAATGCAAAATTCACAAAAACGAACCGATCCTCCTTTTTATCGATTTCGAAAAAGCCTTTGAAGTTTGATACTACCCAACGAACTCAAACGTTATGGATTCTTCGTGTCTATGGTATCCCTGATGAGGTGGTTAATGGCCTTGTACATCTCGTTAAAGACACCACTGCGGTGATTTTGACACCAGATTGTCTCACCGATAGTTTCGAAGTCAGTACTGGGTGGCCTGCAATGAGTCACGTTGGCACCGTACATCTTCATCATCATCATCGACTATGTACACTATATGCATCACACTAAATGACTGATGGATTCACTCTACTACGCCGCAGAAGTAAGAGGCGTCCTGCCAAAGGACATCGATTCAGGACATCGATTTTGCCGACGACATATGCACTATGCAGAAGATACTGTTGCTGAAGCCAATGAGATACTATACAACGACTGGAGGAAAGAGCTGCCACCGTCGGTCTCGTGATAAATACTGGAAAGACCAAATACATGCACGTAAACGCTAATAACACGAACCAACTTATAACTTCAGTGAATGGCACCCCTATTGAGCGATAGCCCCACTGCGAAAGCCCCGCTACGAAAAATCCATGGCACATAAACGAGATTGCTGAGAAAAGCTCTGGGTGTACCGTGGCAGCAACACATGACAAATATCGAACTATGTGGAGATCTACCATGAAGTTGGCAGGACACGTTTTGAGGAGGTGGCCAGCACTGTACTATTCTGGTCTCCAGAGGGTGAAAGGAGAAGAGGACGCCCAGCAGTTACAGTGATAGACCTATTGCTCTGCTGCGGAGCTCGCTGCCGCAGCTGGAGATAGACAGATCTGGCAAGCACTTATTTAACTTGCTACTTTGTTGTTTTTATATTGTTACTTGTTTAATTTCATTTTTTATAAAAGACTAAAGAAGATCCATGCGTAAGATCCACGACGAAGATACACGACGCAGCACTCAAAACATTAACAAGCATTTAAATTTAAGCATTTGAAAGAAACCATCGTAAATTGACTACTGTATTTGATGTTTGAAGCTTGTTTTATGAGGAACAGCTCTCAGCACTAAGGAACAGCTCTCAGCGAGTTCACGTCGGCCTGAAGACGTGAAAATGTTCAGAGTTGCGTTGTAAACAGAACGAGGACGGTGTTGAGAATACTCTTGGGACTACATTAATTATTCATTCTCTTTGTTTCACATGAAGAATTCTTTTTTTGAAGCAATAAACAAGCAAGAATAAACAAGCAAAAAGGATTTGCAAGAATTCAGCGCATTAATCCGCGCGCGAACTAGTGAACTGTTTGTTCAGAGCTTTTTACGCCTGACTACTTTGAGGAAAATACTGCAGAATGGGCACTAAGATATAGAACTAGAAGGAAGCTAAAGACTGATGCTCTTCCATCGCTATTTCCGCAGAATACATATACACGTGTCTGGTTGTGTATCATGGCTGTGGTGTCCTATGTAAAAGTGCCACTGCAGCGGTCTGAATGATGGAAAACTGCATTTTTCCCGGCAATTTTGGCAAGGAAACCCAGTATCTGCATTGTTGGTTCACTGCAGGCGGCACTGTGCCAGGGGGTCTGCTACTCCAGGATGTGTTTTTTTTTAATTGTGTGTCCTGGTGTATATTGATCATAAAAGTAATTTTAGGAAGTGTTCATTATTTATGGCGGGGGTTGGACGAAGAGAAACAAATTGAAACCAAAAAAAAAGTTTTACCCAACTTTCAAACACTGGATTTTTCTTCTCCCCAACCATCACAAGATGATGCAATCATATATACATGTTATACTGCATACATGTATATCATATATGTATATACGCCCTTTGCCTACTGTCTCGTCCTTGCTCTATCATAATCTTTAGATATTTATCTGATATTTATAGTGTTAATTATTGGTTCATATAGTACGAGATCATTACATTATTCTAAGGAAGTGAAATAAGTCTATCTAAATATTTAACAAGAGTTTTTACCTGACAATGTCTTTTAACAAGCAATCTCTGTTTTACATTGTATCACTATTATTATAACTATAGACATTTTATTATTTTATTTTATTATTTTGTTTTAAAATTTGTTATCCGATATTTATAATGCAACCAATAAATTTCAACCAACCTTGGCTTACCCAACCCATTTCTCTTCGGTACCATCTAAACTGACCTTTTCATATGTTTTTGATTTCCTATTTTCCAGAAACGGATTTTCATATTTATTACTAGGGGGGTGCCAGAAAATTTAGGGGGGCTGAGCTGGTGAGGTAACACAAGGCATCATCAAACGTTGTGCTGCAGGGCTATAATATTTCTCAATTATTCAGGTCAACAAAGTAGACAAAGGCAATGGAACAAACACCACAAAAATTATCATATCTAAACACCCAGAAATTCTGGGTGTCGTGACCAGGCGATCCCAGGGCCATTTTCGCCGACCTTCCACCGTGGAGGCAAAATGCCCTGGGAACGAGGTTGTGCTGTGGCGTCAAGTGTCTGGGCCATCTTTATGAGTGAATATTTAGATTTGTTTAAGGGTGTTCGGACCTATTTAGATTTGCAGACCTTATATCCGTTGCTAAAGAAGCTTAGAACTAGAAATACGTATCCACAATAACCCCTCGCCCGCGTAGAGTTCTACCCTATCCATTGCGGGATTTTCCCCACCACTGGTCCCCAGACCTCGCACGCCGTGGTTCGTCGTAGATTTTGAACGTTATCTTGGCCAATATTTAACTGACTTCAATTCTGAAAACAGATTTGAAATTAACGAGTTTAAAAATACATAACATCAGTGTCTATTATATTATGAGAACTGGCATTTTGAATTTTCATCATAATACGCCGCCGTGCGAGGTGGCTTTTCTAGAAAAATGAAAGTTTTTCAACTTAATTTATGATAATTAGTGCTAATTTATGTTAACATAATGTGTCTTGTTCTGGAAATGTAAAATAATTGGTAAAAGCCGGTTTATTGGGCTTTCAGAAAATAGATAGCTTTCGCAACAGTTCTGGATATTTCCAGAATTATCAATAGAACAAAGAGGTGGTTATATTTTGGATGTTTTTCAGCCGGACAGGAAAGAGTTAAGCCTTCCTTCCTTTTCCAATGAATCGAAAATTAAGTTTGTCTTATTTGAAAGAACTCTTAAAACAATGAGGAGTAACAATTTACAGCTCTTCCATATTTAACTTACTTCTTCAGATATTTAGACTTAGGTGATATTCAAATGAGATAATCTATGACGTAGCAAGTTGTACACGTAGTATATCTTAAAGATTATTGAACGAAATCACTTGAAGCTTGTCTTCGATGTTTTGTTTCCTGAGCTGTAGCAATTACCAAGTTTTGAGTGATTTATTTTAATAATATTGGAAAGATATACATGATTTTCTAATGTTGTGTACAACTTGCTACGTCGTAGATCAGCTCATTTAAATATCACATAAGTCTAAATATCTCAAGAACTGAGTGAAATACGGAAGAGATGTAAGTTGTTATTCCTCATTGTTTTAAGAGTTTTTTTAAATAAGATAAACTTAATTTTCGATTCATTTGCACTTTAAGCGTTCACTCGAAACGATAGGAATTCTCGTTTGATATGATATTTAATTACAGTATTGCATCTTAATATTTTTGCAGAACCACGTAGTCGTTCCATAAGAGAGGCTATTAAAGATGGTACCCTTCCACTGGATAAAGTTATCATTGAAACAGACGCACCATACATGGTACCTAACTTACCTTTGGCACAACTTGACCAAACAAGCAGAATGTTGTTAATGAGGTGCAGAGAAGGTCGTAATGAACCATGCACTTTGCCTGTTGTTGTTAAGACCATCGCCAAATGTGTTGGTTTGGATCCCAAAGAAGTTGCTCAAATAACGACAGCGAACGCGACAAGAGTGTTTGGTTTAACACCACTCAAAGTTTAAGGTTCATGTTAACCTTTCTCACGTTGAATGTTAAAGTTAATACAACAACATTGAAACTATTATATGATGATGATGATGATTAGAAATGTATTATTGACAAAATTATGATATAAAAATAGAGTTTTTGTGTTTGATATTTGCTTTGGTAATCTTGTTTGTCACGGAGATTTGCGAGGAACAAACAATTCGGAAAGAGAAAACATATTCCTTGCAGAACAGAATACATTAGTTATATACTTAAGCAAAAATGAAAATCCAAACATGGTGATGTAAACAAGGTTTTTACAATGCTAATACAGAATAATATTTTTGTTGTTGTGTTCGACGTCTGGACTTGTGTTATTAAAGAGTAATTATACAAAAATGCCTGCCTGGTTCCCAGGCGCAAGGGAACACGCAAGGCATCATGGGGCCGTGAGTGGCGCCTGCTATAACCCGATCGGCCATGGTCGAGATATGTACGACAATTTTGGTAGGTGCCTTCGAAGCCAACCCGGTCTCTTCCTTAATTTACAAATCGCTCTAAATTACGGATAATGGTGAATCTAATGTTAGAACCCAACCCCAACACAACAAAGATCCTAACCTTACCCCCCGCTAATGGTTTTCTAACCAACCTCCGTCAAAATTTTCTTCATCCCTAGCCTACCCAGGCTAGCTAAACTTATAAACAAGTGAGAGATACTAAGCTTGTGGGAACTAATTGACTAACATACGCATGCGCGACTCTCACGATCGCCGCTAAATTAACCATTATCCTTAATTTAGAGCGATTTTTAAATTAAGGATAATAGTTAATTTAAGGAAGAGATCGTGTTGTCGAAGCAGCCGTTCCTCACGTTGTAATCCACAAACTACTATTAGGGGGTTAGGGTTAGGATCTTTGTTATTTAGGGGTTGATTACAATCCAATAATTTCCTGCTTACAATGCATATCATGACCCCACCTAATGAGTTTTCTAACCCTAACCCCCCGCCTTAAGTGTCTTCCTGACCCTCCAACCTCGATTCCCTTGATGTTATCCAGTTAATGTGACTGCTGACCAACAAGATTTCATGCTCATCCTCGATCTTCGCCCGGGTTATAGCAAACCCCCTGGAAAATCGTGCACTATCATGACAGATGATAACACTAGTGTTGAATTACATACATACATACATACATACATACATACATACATACATACATACATACATACATACATACTTTAATTTTACACTCCCCTAAAGGGATTTTCAGGGAAAAAGAATATTACAAAAACAAAATTATAATAGTTAAGGTAAAGTTAAATTAAAAATTATGTTATAAGTTATTGATTATATTTACGAAGATTAAAATTATTCAATGAAGTCTCGTAATAACTTACTCCTTAAACGGTACTTAAAGGTATTTATTGAGCTGCACAGTTTTAAAGACTGTTCTAGAGAATTCCAAATACTAACGGTTCTATAATAAAAAGTTCTCTGTCCACTAGCTGTCTTGTATAAAAGGGAATGTTTAGTTTCTGCGAACTTCTTGTTGTACGATTACTAACATCACCACGTTTCACGAATTGCGAGGAGAGGTAATCCGGAACACAACCTGTCATGCATTTAAAGGCTAAGATTGCACTTCGATACTCAAGTAACCTAGTTACAGGGTAACTCCTTGAGAATTGGAGAAACATGATCAAATTTGCGAGTACCACTAACAATTCGGCAGGAAAAATGTTTGTAACTTATTTAAATTAGTAGAGGTTGTATTTGCCCAAACATTAGAACAATAAAATAATTTGCTAAAAACTAAAGCATTAATAATTGTTATAAGTGTTTTTCGGTCAAAAACATGTTTAACTCGATTTATTTGTGCCAAACTATAGACTGTCGTAGGACAAATAGGAATCCAAGGTTTCGCCAAGATCTTTTGCTGCATAAACTGGATTTAGATCTTCCCCCAACAGAGATACACTGAAATCATTAAGTTTGGATACCATCTGTCTACTTCCGAAGACCATCAATTTAGTCTTATCGGGATTAAGTAGGAGAGAGTTATTAAAACACCAATTACGCACATCGAGCAGGTCTTGGTAAGGTTTATGTCATAAATAGTGATCAATTTATCATTTGGGTGAAAGGAAACATAAAGTTTGTTGTCATCGACGTAGCATTCAGAGGTACATTTTTGCGGAACCAACGGAAGGTCATTAACATATATATTAAACATTAGCGGACCAAGGATGCTTCCCTGTGGAACTCCACTAACTACAGGTAAAGGATCGAAAACAGCGGAGTTAATGCGTACAACTTGGTATCTGTTTGTCAGGTAGCTGCGAAACCAATGGAGACAGGAGGAGGAAGCGCCGACATCTTGTAGTTTTAATAACATAATATCATGGTTAATGCTATCAAACGCTTTGCTCATGTCTAGAAAAACCATTGCAGTTACTTTCTTTCGATCTATAGCATTAAGAATCGCGTCGGTTGTATGGATAAGCAACGTTTCTGTGGAATGCCATTGCTTATTACCACTTTGGCTCGCAGCTAACCTTACTCCATTAATAAATAAGGCATAAATTGATTATAGGCAACTTTTGCATATTTTCGAAAGTACCGGTAACAGCGAAATTGTTCTATTGTTGTTTGCAATTTCATAATCACCAACTTTAGGGATTGGTATTACCTCAGCGGTTTTCCAAACCACTGGGAATACTGACGAACCCAAGGAGGCGTTAACAATCGAAGTAATAGTTGTCAATATGAAAGGAAGTCAGTCTTTGATAACGCGGATTGGAACTTTGTCGATTCCAGGGGCCTTGTTCGGTCCCATACTTCCGATTATATCTTCAATTTGTTTATCTTCAACAAGACAAAAGGTAAATTGATCATCACTAGGGTAACTTCGAGGAGTGAAATTCTATTCACAACGTTCGTAGTTGACCTCCCTTGCCCAAGAGTTGATTTTATTTACAGTATCTTGTCCAACTGTATCTTGTCCTGCCAAGGAGGCAAAAAACCGATTGAATTCATTAGCAACGACTTTATCCTCCTTACTATATGTTCTACGAGTGACCGATTTTTTTGGTAAACATTGGGCAATGTTTCTAATTCCTTCTGAAGACCTATTTACTTAACCTATATTTACTATTACATGTTTTAAAAACGTGTAAAAATGTTGCATAGGCATAGCATTTATTATAGAAATTTATACATAGAAATGTATTATATCAGTCTTTCAAATCTCGAGAAGTTCTTCCGTTGTCAGCCAAGAGAGGTACAGAATCTAATGTATCTTGTAAGAGTCGAGCTAATCTTTATGAAGTATTTTTGGGACCTTCACTGCGCATGTGCAGCCCACAAGCATTCTTTCTCACGTTAGCCTATAGAGAATGCCTTCAGGGGTGCATGTAAATGTAGTATGAGGGGGCTTTAATAGGATGGGGAAAACCTTATATATTACATTAAAGCTCGTATATATTACACTATTTAAAAAGTTGTTATGGAAACACGTCCGACCGATATTGGATTTTCGCCGCCATCTTGGAACTCGGGCGCCATCTTTGATTTACGAACGTTTAACTGGAAGAGATTAGATGGGAGGACAGGACTCTGTGGGACATTTTCCGAAGATGGTGCCCAGTACGTCACTGTCGGCTTAGTGTTGGCTTCGGAAGTCAACAGTTCAATGCTAACCCTAACCAACCCTAACTAACCCTAATCCTAACCACTTCGTCGTATATTGTTTTGAACGTTATCTCAGTCAATATTTAACCATTTTCAATTGTGAAAACAGATTTGGAATTACCGAGTCTAAATACACAATATACGTGCCTATTATGTTACGCAAACCCTTTATAAAAACCTGTTTGGTTAGGATGAAACACCAGGAGGTGAGATAGAACAAGGCGAGCGAGGGGTTCTTGGGGTATGTATTTCTAGTTACACAAATATCCTGTATGTATGTTAATCAAGCTTTCGTTTGCTATATAGCATGAATTTTAAAATTCAGTAGCAGTTCAAAATATATCGTCGTCGGAAGACGAAATATTAGCTTAAAGGTAAGGCCATTAGGGTTGGTTAAGGTTGGTTAAGGCAGCCTGATTGCCGATTAATTTCTAAGTACATAACATGTTTTTACGAAGAGCAATAATCAAAGTGAGGTTGAATTGTGGCTATAACGTTCCGAATCCTTGGCAATACACCAGGTATTTGATAAACAGAGAACGAAAAGAGAGTCGAGCGATTCGGCAACTAGTGCTTCTAGGAGCGCCATCAACGCAATATCTTTCAATTCGTATTTTATTATCACAGAAAAAAGCGCACCAATCACAGAGAAGCTCTCACTAATTTCTTCCATCTACTTGCAAACTTCTTGACGTTACACCAACGTGTGTTACGTGATATTTAGCTGCGCGCGGAAGTGACCACTTTTTCGCGGAAATGTTTGTTCTTTTATAGTCTATTGCAGTGGAATAATAACGTTTTAAGAATTTTTTCTTTTCAATATTTTCTAAATGCATATTGACAAAAACTGCAAAAAAAATTCGTTTCAAATTTGCATTTCTTACTAACTATATAGGTAGTGTTCAGCATAATACTGATATTTTGTACTTAAGTAAAAGTAAAAAGTAACTCCTCAGTTTATACTTCAGTAAAAGTAAAAGTATGGCCTGAAAATCTTACTTTAGTAGAAGTAAAAGTATGGCCTGAAAATCTTACTTAAGTAAAAGTAAAAGTATATCGCAAAAAAATATTCAAGAAAAGTACTACCAAGTACCAGATTATTAATTGTCATTTGTCATGTTGGTTAGTGGTACTACCACTAACCAACATGACAAATGACAATTAATAATCTGGTACTGTACTTTAATCTGGACATTGTTTGGCGGCACCAACTCAACAATTGTCAATCACGGGCACATGCAAAACGAATTTCACGCAATTTCTCCACTTTATGTCTTTTGCGGATGAATAGTATTTTTCGACTCCGAGTTCCGATTTTTTCCGATAAAACAAAAAGTAACGAAGTTAAAAAGTAGCTAGGTATTGTAATGTAAGATTATTACTAGGACTGGAAGAGGATGAGTTGTGAACCAAATAATTCCGAAATGACCTTGACATTACTCCACTAATATATAACCAATTGCTGCTGTGGTCTTATCGCCATTATCGCCATAATATAAAGCAATGTTACCACACGTTACGCAAACGGATTTTCCACAAAAATACGCAGCGGAAACACCAAACCCAATGTACGAATCAGGGGAGAGGCAATCATCTTCATTGTTACTGATGATTCCAAGTCGTACGTATTGGTTCTCTAAATGAATATTGAATCCCTCTCGGTTGCAATTTGTTTGCAAAGATGAACCACCGATCAGCGCCTTCCATGTACTGCGTCCTGCGGTTGTATCTCGAAATGTTCCGTCTGCTATCACACTGTACAGCGAACTCGCTTCATGATCTACCTTTACCCATTTCGTAACGCCATTGACTTTCATTCCCAGGCATATTTTCTTGAACGGAGTATTCCAGTAGGATGCTAGCTTACTTTCTTGATCTGTTAATCCTTCCAAACCTTCGTGATATCCATACGTGTTCATGTCGCTCCAGTATGGAGAATCGTATTTAAAAGTACTCTGAAAATAAAATTCCACACTAACTTATCCACATATCTTAGTCGTATGCTAGATATTGTCCACATTAATATACCACCCATTATAATATATTTATCATATATACAACACAATACTCGTTTATATTATCAAAGAAAACAAAATAAATGGATGTAATGGTTGCTTTATTAGTAGTTGTAAATCGGGATACAGTATTGTCTTGATTTCAGCGCTGCACTGTGCTGCACTGTGCTGCACTGTGCTGCACTGTGCTGCACTGTGCTGCACTGTGCTGCACTGTGCTGCACTGTGCTGCACTGTGCTGCACTGTGCTGCACTGTGCTGCACTGTGCTGCACTGTGCTGCACTGTGCTGCACTGTGCTGCACTGTGCTGCACTGTGCTGCACTGTGCTGCACTGTGCTGCACTGTGCTGCACTGTGCTGCACTGTGCTGCACTGTGTTGCACTGCACTGTGCTGCACTGTGCTGCACTGTGTTGCACTGCACTGTGCTGCACTGTGTTGCACTGCACTGTGCTGCACTGTGCTGCACTGTGTTGCACTGCACTGTGCTGCACTGTGCTGTGCTGTGCTGTGCTGTGCTGTGCTGTGCTGTGCTGTGCTGTGCTGTGCTGTGCTGTGCTGCGCTGCGCTGTGCTGTGCTGTGCTGTGCTGCGCTGCGCTGCGCTGTGCTGTGCTGTGCTGTGCTGTGCAGCGCAGCGCGCTGCGCTGCGCTGCGCTGCGCTGCGCTGCGCTGTGCTGTGCTGTGCTGTGCTGTGCTGTGCTGTGCTGTGCTGCGCTGCGCTGCGCTGCGCTGCGCTGCGCTGCGCTGCGCTGCGCTGTGCTGTGCTGTGCTGTGCTGTGATGTACTGTGCTGTGCTGCACTGTGCTGTGATGCACTGTGCTGTGCTGTGCTTTTGCACTGTGCTGTTGCACTGTGCTGTGCTGTGCTTTTGCACTGTGCTGTTGCACTGTGCTGTTGCACTGTGCTGTTGCACTGTGCTGTTGCACTGTGCTGTTGCACTGTGCTGTTGCACTGTGCTGTTGCACTGTGCTGTTGCACTGTGCTGTTGCACTGTGCTGTTGCACTGTGCTGTTGCACTGTGCTGTTGCACTGTGCTGTTGCACTGTGCTGTTGCACTGTGCTGTTGCACTGTGCTGTTGCACTGTGCTGTTGCACTGTGCTGTTGCACTGTGCTGTTGCACTGTGCTGTTGCACTGTGCTGTTGCACTGTGCTGTTGCACTGTGCTGTTGCACTGTGCTGTTGCACTGTGCTGTTGCACTGTGCTGTTGCACTGTGCTGTTGCACTGTGCTGTTGCACTGTGCTGTTGCACTGTGCTGTTGCACTGTGCTGTTGCACTGTGCTGTTGCACTGTGCTGTTGCACTGTGCTGTTGCACTGTGCTGTTGCACTGTGCTGTTGCACTGTGCTGTTGCACTGTGCTGTTGCACTGTGCTGTTGCACTGTGCTGTTGCACTGTGCTGTTGCACTGTGCTGTTGCACTGTGCTGTTGCACTGTGCTGTTGCACTGTGCTGTTGCACTGTGCTGTTGCACTGTGCTGTTGCACTGTGCTGTTGCACTGTGCTGTTGCACTGTGCTGTTGCACTGTGCTGTTGCACTGTGCTGTTGCACTGTGCTGTTGCACTGTGCTGTTGCACTGTGCTGTTGCACTGTGCTGTTGCACTGTGCTGTTGCACTGTGCTGTTGCACTGTGCTGTTGCACTGTGCTGTTGCACTGTGCTGTTGCACTGTGCTGTTGCACTGTGCTGTTGCACTGTGCTGTTGCACTGTGCTGTTGCACTGTGCTGTTGCACTGTGCTGTTGCACTGTGCTGTTGCACTGTGCTGTTGCACTGTGCTGTTGCACTGTGCTGTTGCACTGTGCTGTTGCACTGTGCTGTTGCACTGTGCTGTTGCACTGTGCTGTTGCACTGTGCTGTTGCACTGTGCTGTTGCACTGTGCTGTTGCACTGTGCTGTTGCACTGTGCTGTTGCACTGTGCTGTTGCACTGTGCTGTTGCACTGTGCTGTTGCACTGTGCTGTTGCACTGTGCTGTTGCACTGTGCTGTTGCACTGTGCTGTTGCACTGTGCTGTTGCACTGTGCTGTTGCACTGTGCTGTTGCACTGTGCTGTTGCACTGTGCTGTTGCACTGTGCTGTTGCACTGTGCTGTTGCACTGTGCTGTTGCACTGTGCTGTTGCACTGTGCTGTTGCACTGTGCTGTTGCACTGTGCTGTTGCACTGTGCTGTTGCACTGTGCTGTTGCACTGTGCTGTTGCACTGTGCTGTTGCACTGTGCTGTTGCACTGTGCTGTTGCACTGTGCTGTTGCACTGTGCTGTTGCACTGTGCTGTTGCACTGTGCTGTTGCACTGTGCTGTTTGCACTGTGCTGTTGCACTGTGCTGTTGCACTGTGCTGTTGCACTGTGCTGTTGCACTGTGCTGTTGCACTGTGCTGTTGCACTGTGCTGTTGCACTGTGCTGTTGCACTGTGCTGTTGCACTGTGCTGTTGCACTGTGCTGTTGCACTGTGCTGTTGCACTGTGCTGTTGTGCTGTGCTGTTGTGCTGTGCTGTTGCACTGTGCTGTTGCACTGTGCTGTTGCACTGTGCTGTTGCACTGTGCTGTTGCACTGTGCTGTTGCACTGTGCTGTTGCACTGTGCTGTTGCACTGTGCTGTTGCACTGTGCTGTTGCACTGTGCTGTTGCACTGTGCTGTTGCACTGTGCTGTTGCACTGTGCTGTTGCACTGTACTGCTGTGCTGTTGCACTGTACTGCTGTGCTGTGCTGTGCTGTGCTGTGTTGTGTTGTGTTGTGTTGTGTTGTGTTGTGTTGTGTTGTGTTGTGTTGTGTTGTGGAGTGGTGTGGTGTGGTGTGGTGTGTTGTGTTGTGGTGTGTTGTGCCGTGTTGTGTCGTGTTGTGCCTTGTTGTGCCTTGTTGCGTTGTGCTGTTGTGTTGTGTTGTGTTGTGTTGTGTTGTGTTGTGTTGTGTTGTGTTGTGTTGTGTTGTGTTGTGTTGTGTTGTGTTGTGTTGTGTTGTGTTGTGCTGTGCTGTGCTGCGCTGTGCTGTGCTGCGTTGTGCTGCGTTGTGCTGCGCCGTGTTGTGTTGTGCTGTGCCGTGCCGTGCCGGACTGTGCTGTAATATCTCGTACCTTACTCCCGTCCATTTTCAACACTAGTGTCCAACCTCCACCTCCGCAGTTGACAATATCGCTCATGTGACAATAAACTGGATATTTTTTGGCGGCGGAATCGTTTAATTCTTTGAGATAGTAAATACCACTAGAAAGGGATCTAAAAACGAACCAAACTTCTCAGAATTCAGGAACTAGACATGCCAAGATAGGAATGAAGTTGAGTAGACCCTTGATCTCGAATCTACATTACAAATAGATCGACAATTTCACAGTTGAAGATTAATAATAGGAAATCAGGGGAAATTCAAAGGAAACTTGACCCATAACCGACAAGGTATTTCTGTTGAATTTTGCTCTGATTATCCATAATTCATCTTCAACAGTGAAAAGGTCTATTATGACATAAATACGCGTACTCATCTTCCTTTAGTGCTTCCTTGCAAGATCCTATATCGACACACTTCTTTGCATCTACACAATCATAAAATAAACAACTGTGTATAAGATATATATTACTCGTGATATTTAAATGTCCTGTCCCAATGTCGCCATCGAGTGGAGAGACCTCCAAGAAAAGGCTGAAACTGCTTTTTACAGAACACGTGACTATAGGTTCTGAGCAACGGCCTCCGTAGCTCTGTGGTCAAAGCACTGCACTAGCATCGCAGGGTTGCGTGTTCAATTCCAGCCAGAGGCCTTGAAGTTGCATTTTTCACAAATGGTCCCGGTTTGGTCTTAAAATGTATATATTCCTTCACCATAAACCCTTAGAACATTAAATTACTTAAGTCTGATTGAAACTAAACGAATTGTAATCATCTCAAAAATAGGACTGGGTTGAACTTTCTATTGTATCTGATGAGCTGATTTTGCATTGAAGATTGCATATTTTCATAATATAAATTGACGAGAGATCATTAGAAGCTCCGAGTTTGCAACCAAATCAAACTGTGACGCACGCGAAAAAGGTTTAATGTCTGGCCAATATAGTTTCTTTGTTAACATTAAATTAAATGCATAAAATCTTGAACCTAATTCGACGTCTCATATTAGGCTTCTCTCACTGGATAATTAGAGCCAACGGCGGCCATTATTAAGGGACCAAAGTCGCAGTAAATCTGTAGATAGGCCATGAATCGTTTTACCCAGTGATTTGAAAAATGTCTTTTGGTCCTCTTTATAGTAAAATTATTTTATTTTGTCGCTGGTAAGAGCACATAATCCAACAAAAAACCTCATAGGATCCTCAGTTGGTCCCATAATAATGGCGGACTTCCGGCTTCATTTTCTGAACAATAGTTGCCCGATCCAGTCTTCTTTCAAGATCAGTGGATATATCATCCCAAACAGTAATATTTCGTCGAATATCCCGAATCATCGAATGGAGGGTCTATAAATTAATTATACAGTATTTATTCAGAGAAATGTCTCCTGCTTGCTTTGAAGTGCCAGGTGTATAGAGCGTTGATAACACGTGATAACATCGCCTCCATATTGATGTACCTTATTAACGATAGATGTTTACTATAGATATTTATACAATCATGTGACTTATATACGCATTTTCATTGGTTCTTGCCCATGATCTATTAAAGGACAGATACATGGATGGCGTCAAATCACGTCAGCAGCTCTGTTTTCATGCCCCCAACAGTTTTGATAAACCTTTTGGGTTGTTTTTTATTGTATAAAACAAATAGATTCCATTTTTTTTGTCTGTTCAGTTATAGATACACAGAGGACGTCAGGACTGGGTAAGAACAACTTTTCTGTTCTTACCACGTTCTGCCGTCATCTGTGTATCTATAACTCAACAGACAACGTCAAAATGGAATCTATTTGTGATACTGAACTCATGGCTAAGCTCACGACAACAGCTTTTGTAGCTCAATAGGTTAGACCGCTGGTCTAGATACCCAGGGTCACGGCTTCAATTTCCAGCTTGAAGGCCTCGAAGTTGCATCATTTTCGTAACTGGTTCCGATTGTAATTCATTATTATAGGTCTCGACTTTTATTTTATAAGGCGATGTTGCACTTACTGCACTCTATACATGATGTTCACCATTGTACATGATGTTCACCATTGTACATGATGTTCACCATTGTACACGATGTTCACCATTGTACACGATGTTCACCATTGTACATGATGTTCACCATTGTACACGATGTTCACCATTGTACACGATGTTCACCATTGTACACGATGTTCACCATTGTACATGATGTTCACCATTGTACACGATGTTCAACATTACATGATGTAACAAATGCCCAAATTAAAGTAATTTTAAATGGTCAATATACACTATTTCGGCAGTGCACCAACCTTCGCACAGCTGAGTATTTGATTTCACGGCACTGCCTACACAACACAACACGTACATTATATAAATAGTGGTTGTTCCTTCATGTTTAACTAATTATTTTACAGTTCAAAACTCTTGTTATCAGATTAGAAGAGACAGGACTAGACCTAAGGCTTGTAAAAATCAAAGCAGATATCGCTATAAAGCGGTCATTTTATCATAATGGTGCTAACACTTTTAGCTGATAACAAGATATTAAGTGAAATTTTATATATTTATAATTTAAAATATTGGAGTGCAGACGACATCTGTTCTGTGATAAAGACACCCTTTCTCTTCTCGATAAATTTCTCCAGTGTCTTTTTACGGCTTAGACAATTATTACGACAATCAATGTAAAAATTATGGTTCGTCTTTTTTTCGTCTTTTTTTCTGTTCTCGATAAATTTCTCACTGTTTTTTACGGCTTAGACAATGATTACACCAATGAACATAAAAATTATGGTTCGTCTTTTTTTCGTCTTTTTCTGTTCTCGATAAATGTCTCGCTGTTTTTTATACGGCTTATAGACAACGTTGATTTTCAAAATTATTACACCAATGAACGTAGAAAATGGTTCGTCTTTGAAGTAGTTCATGTTTATCGGGGTCTAAAATACTCGGCGATCGTCTGGTGTTACTGCTGCTCATCTATTAAACATTAATATGAGAATTACTCACTTTGAGAAAATACTTGCTGCCTTTCTTCACAATTCTTGAAAATGAAACGAGGATAGAGCAAGTTAGGAGTGTACGAGACAGTATCGTTAATTTTATAAAGATTATATAATATGGAGTACGTATGTTACACATTCCTGCGGTATATATGAACAACCCAGTGTCCACCTAGTGTAGATAGTCTACATTGGTAATATGTAGCTGTGAATGTATGATGTCTAATTAACAAATAACTGCTAACCCAAATCAACAAAGATCCTAACCGTAACTCTAACTCTAACCCTAATAATAACCGTAAAATATGGTGGGAGACTATATGTATTGTTACCATGAAGTATATCCCCCATTTGGATGCCAGGATTTCCCAGTCGCTTCTCGCTTTCTCCCCTTCCCGTCTTTCCTCGCGCGCCGGCTCTCGTAATTTGTACGCGAGCGACTGGGGACGAGGCAGCCCCAGCCTTACGAGTTTTCCAAGTTCCAACGCCCCGAGACCCGCACGCTCGACTCCCTCAATTGAAGTGCATATAATTACTAGACTCATAAGAGAGACTAGGCATGTGGGATCAGTAGTTTAAGCGCATGCGCTATTTATGGCGCTTGTATTAATAATAATAATTAATTACCAACATTCGCAGCAAATTGCTGAATTACAGTGGTAGTCAGATATTAAATAATGTAGACATCATACATTCACAGCTACATGTTACCAATGTAAACTGTCTACATTAACTAGGTGGAGACTTAGTTGATATGAAATGTGACTTGCAGCTTGATTGTTTCAATGTAAATAATAAATTGTTTGCTATTCAAGCTTTTAACGCAAATTCAGAAAAATGTCGCTTTTAATAGCCCCAGACGGGAATCCGCGGTTAGCCGCTGACGCTCTAACCATTGAGCCGCACCAGAACTCATGAGTTGTAGAAGTTAGAGCGTCTACCCATCGATCACTTAGAAACATTTTTCAGTGAGTTAATAAAAGCTTGAGTAGCAAACATTTTTTTATATTACGAATCCTCTTTGCTGATAAACAGCTGTCATAGATTTTAAAATTTAGATTTTAAATGAAGCGAGCAGTTTATCACGGTTTTAACTCGCAGCTTCAAAGTTGTATATGCATTGTTTATCATCGATCTTACCCTCTTTATAACACCCAGGTAGTTGAATTCATGCATATAATCCAATCTCTCTTGAGCAAGACTTTCAAGTCCGAACGAAGCATTGTTGAGCTCACACAGGCCTTTGTTGTCTCCCGTGTGCTTGTAATTCACTGACGTACATGACTCCTCTATTGAACAAAACATACTGCACTCGAACTCACTATTGGCGTGCTTCGTTTCAATGACGTAATTCCGCAAATACTTTCCCTTTGATTATAAAAAAGAATAATTAATGATAACGACGTATTTCAGGAAATTGCGCAAAAAAATGGGCACAGAAATCGAACATCCCTCTAATTTTGCAAATTCATTCATGTTCATTTCTCTAAACGCGGGTTAAGGACTGTTTATATGAACCGAGCTAGCCAGCCAGGCTGATTAGCAACCTCGTACCCAGGGTCTCATCTCCGCTCCCTGGGTACGAGGTTGGCTGATTAGCTGAACGAAGCTCTTCTCACGTGACTACTATAGACACACAAAATGATATTTCAACGCAGATCTCGCTTAGTTTGTCTGTAGGAAGAGAATAATGTTAACTTAAATGACCTTTTTGGGTCGAGAAAGATTTTCGTGACATAGCCCAACTGTCAGCACTTCCTTAGTAACTTCTACTAGTAATAATATTTATTCAAGATACCTGCATCACACGTACAGAAGTGTTTTTCAAGTCATTACACTACGCTAGTCACTACGTTTACTTTAGTCACTACGCTAGTCACGCTACGCTACACTATTAACCATTTTTATTGATTTATCATAGCACAAAACGATAATATATGAAAGATTACGAATTGCCGATGTAAACGAGTACGTCAACATATGGCCATACATTACTTGTCATTTTTCTTATTTTCTCTACTGTTCATTCACTACATTTTATGGCAATTTATGCAAACTGTATTCTCTAGCTTGAGATTGAGGTGTATATTATTACCAATAGGAGTAGAGGTGTACGGAAATTTTTTAACGTTTTTCTTATTTCAAGAATTATTGTGATGGGTGCTGTAATATATAGAAAAAGTTGTAGTAAAGTACCTTTTGCCTCATGAACAGTGTTTCGTCAAAACATTCCACACCAACAAAAACTACTGTACAGCAAAAAAATGTTTTCCACCAAATGCGTTGAAGAACAGACATGGTTCCTCCGCGGTCTCATTAACCTTATAGACACTGTTGGCTTTTTAAGCCTCTTTAAAGAATAATTATAGTCTTAAATAATAAATGAAGATTGTTTGCAATTAGACAACATGTATTTATATGTAGAATAAATATGAAAGTTGCTAAGTTCTCGAAACAAATGGTTATAATATGAAATGGAGAAATAAGAAAACTTCAATCAATATGTTGAAAAATACATAAGTTAAGAGAACTTACACCTTCAGGTCAGATGTGACCTTTCATAATATATCCTCGTGTATTTATACTTATAACCACAGAACAGATGTACAACAACACAACAGGTTCAATTTATAGTGAAGGAAAATTTCGAGTGTTGGAATATTATAAACATTATAAGATAAAACCGGGACCAGTTGGCGAAAAAGAAACATCAAGGCCTTCCGGCTGGAATTGAACCTGCGATGTTAGTGCAGTGCTCTGACCGCTACGGAGGGCGTTGCCGAGAGCCTAGTCACGAGTTCTGTATATATAGTGGTGGTAATGCCGGGAAAAGAATTGGGTATATTACAAGTAATATTGGGCATTTCACTCGATTGAACTACATGTTCTAAGGATTTATTGTGAAGAAAAATTTCGAGTGTTGGAATATATACATTATAGACCAATTTTATAATGGCATCCAAATTAAATATTCTTTTATATTCATTTAAATTAGCCTCTGAACTCGTTGATCGTGTGTCGGTAATTCCAGAGAATCTTTGCTTTGAAACGAGGCTAGAAAGGCTAATAAGACCAAACCAGGACCAGTTGCGAAACACTCGAAATTTTCCTTCACTATAAATCCTTATAACATGTAGTTCAATCGAGTGAAATGCCAAATATTAATACTTGTATCTTCATGCTCGCCTGCTGTTCCTACTGATCTGTTAATACATGTTTTTTACTCATTTGGTTATTTCTATAGTAACACTTGGTTTTTTCGGTGACATCTGGTGAACCGGTAGACAGAAGTTAGCCGAGATCGTTAATAAACTTATAATTTACAAATATGTTTAAAATGTTTGCTCCCATTTTGCAGTATATCGTGACAATTTAGCGCGAAACTATCTTCTTCTTATAGCTAGCCTCGGACATACTCAAAAAGAATGGACACAAGCCAATGAAAGTTCACATTTTCTTACATTTCTCTGTAACTCAAATGTCAGCAGACACATGTACACTATGCGTTGCGCACCTATTTTTTAGTGTAGTAGCAGGTAGCCGTTAAATCTTTCCTGTCTGACGAATTCAAAATCGGTCGTATTAGACTGACGAAATCGTGAATCGAAAAACACGGCACACACGGTAACGCAAGGAGTAAAAATTGAAACTCGACAAGCGCCATACGCCAAGTTTAATTTTATTTCATAAACAACTCTGCGATTGGTGACATTTTGAATTTTCATGATGCTACGCGGGCGTGCTAATTTGTTGCTAATTTGTAGTTGCTAATATTGCTAATTTGTATTAACATAGTGTGTCTTGTTTGGGAAATTTAAAAGAATTGGTAACAGCCGGTTTATTGGACTTTCAGAAATCAGCTTTCTATATCAATAGAACAAAGAGATGGTTCAATTTTGGAGGTTTTCATTATCGTATAAGATTGTGATATTGCTGTATGTGATAATAATAATAAATCATGTACAGCTTATATATAGCGCTATTTCCTAAAGTCCAAAATAAATAAGGTAAAATTACTAAAAGAAATTGTTACAAACTAAAAGCCTATACTTGAAACTAAAAGCCTACGTTTTAACACTAGATTTAAAAAAAATCAAGGAAGTAATAGACCTACATGTAATTTCAAAAGGTAAAGAGTTCCATAACATACAGTAGGTGCACAGACTGAAAAGGCACGAAAACCATACGACTTAAGATTAAACTTCGGAACCTAAATACTGACTAGATAAATGTGATGGAGCAGCTGAAGCATTTAGAGACTTAAATGGCAATACTAAAATATCGAGTGGAATTCTAAAACGGTCGACTGGTAACCAATAAAGTTCTTTAAAAATAGGCGTAATGTGTTCATGGTTTTTAGAGAAGGTGCAGACGACTGCATCATAGACGTGATCACAAAAGAAGATGCGGATGTGTGCATCACAGACGTGATCATAAATGTGATCAAACTGTGCACGCGTGTCAACATGGCGCCATCAAATCATAAACAAAATTATGTCGTCTTGAAAGCCAATATTCATGATATGGTCGTTAGAAGATGGCGTCCCATTTTACCGTGAGTGCGCAATAAAAATAGTAAAATAAAGATCATTGTGCTTATCGAGTAGATCGTCTACCGTTTGCCAACCTCTTAATATTATACAACAACGATTTTCAAATTAATCCGAGTCACCGCGGTTTGATTAGATCAGTCAAATCTACGATATACGCCAAATTGTGTTGAAAACAGCCAACAAATAAAATGGGTTACGCGTCATTGAATTGTTGAATTTTGTTTGATATTTTCAAAAGCGTTTAGGCAAATGTTCGAAATGTCGATGGGAGAATCTATAACTACTTAGTAGATGTTAAATATGAATATTGGGTAATTCAGCTAAAGATACCAACATTTTAATAATCACCAAACTTGTAGTGACAACAAGACAATGGGAATTTTAAAATTTCCATCATTAATATAGAAGCAGAAGTATTGACGAAAAATATCTCTTTTTGAATGATCTAACTGAATAATTTGAAAATCGTTATTGCAAACTATTAATAATAATAATAATAATAATAATAATAATAATAATTAAAATAAACTTTATTTCACAATTTATAACTATATTTTACAATAATTTAGTTATTGAAGTTAATAACAGTATAATACATATAAACTCATGGCAGTTAAAAAGATTAAAATTAAAAATGTCAGTAAAATCACACTCTGATATAAAGGAAAAGTCATTAGCAACGTAGCTGGCTCTCCAGCAAACCGAGTTCTAAGTTTTTGTTTTTCACTTGATTAGGGGATTTTCTAGTCCCTCTCATGCATGCAATGGCTGATCTTAATAGAGTGAAGGAGAGGCGGCATCTCATCCATGCTAAGGTGACAGCATATTCCCATTTCCACTTGACTGCTAACATCTCTGCCATTCTCTTGTAAGCAACCGTTGTTTCTTTGCTCAGACCACCACTTGTAGAAAAGATCAAAGGTGTAAACGTACCATGCTCTATTTCTTTTACTCTGTCGCCATATTCTCTTTTTTTCATATTCTCCTGGCTTCTGTATAAAGAACTAATGCTGGTGTTGCGATAACTAGGCGCGTTTGGGTGGAACACCCTTACGTCAAAAAATGCGCTTTGTTGGCGACACCAGAAACCTTTAGCCTTTATATCAGATCTAGCCTCGTCTTGTCGGTTTGCAGACTGCGGATATATGCTTTCACCCGTAATTGGCTGTAGCTGTGGTTCCTTCTCTGTTTCGTTACACACCGCACTCAGCCAATCAGCAGTGATGTCGCGGACCTCATTATGGCGAACAATGGTCATACCACCGTGTGAACAGATCATAGCATGGTCTGTAGAGAAGTTAGCACCACACACGCAGTGCTGAGGCAGATTCTTTAGCTGCCAACCGTATCGTAGACACAGGGCGTCACGGAACTCGCTCTTATTCAAGTTAAAACCGTGTTCTTTCAGCGGAAGCACAGTGAGCCAGGAAGAAGAACCTTTCTCATTTAGGAGATCCATTGACCTTTGTTTTGTGGCGGGTAGCATTTCTCTGACGGCATTGGCCTTGTTTGCATGATTTTCTGCTTTTTCTCGACGTGTCGTCGTTTTAATCTCGCTTAGATCAGGTTTTCGATACGAATCGGTTTGCTCAATTATCATTTGCTTCAGAGGCTCAGTAATCTTTTTGGATGCATGGAATTGATGGCAAGCTTCTTCAACTGGATTAACGATATTCAGAGCACCATGTCTTGTTGGCAATGATAACATCTTTCTTTCTGCAATGGAACAGTGACTTCGTCCAGTTAAGGCAGGAATTAACTTCTCAATAATAATCTCTTCGATAGGTTGAAACAACTCATCAACCTTCTCAACCGTCCGCATGATAAACTGCCATTTTCCTTTTATGGAATGAATAAAGGCCGCATGGGGATAAATAATAATGTAAACTTTATTTATTCATAATTGATATATACTACAATGATAAACCTCTCTTTTACAGGTAGTTCACCAATGTCTACTTGAATTAACGATATATATGATATATAATATTAGTTTTGCATTAGTGTTGGGTTGTCCCAGGTTTTGTTACGTTTACAGAAAATATAGTATGAGGTTCTTATACAAATGTTAATTATTCTTTTCATGAAGTACTTTCGGCAACGTTCGTCAAATTTGAGATCTTTCAGCATTTCAATAAATTCTAATGATGGTTGACTGAAGACTCCGAGTGAGCTGATGGACAGATTCACAAATTTAACTTGTTCATAATTGTTGTTCTGTTCCGTAATTAGTTCCTGATACTTCTGTCACTTACGGGTGGCATTATTGAGTAGATTGGATTCAAATCCGACTGTGAGTTCGAGAATATATATACATTCGTTTTCGATTGTTACCAAAAGATCGGGGCGTAATCTATCTCCGGTGAGAACAGATGGGCTGATGTAGCCAGGTATGTCAGCGTAGAGGCTATAATTTTGTACGGAGTTGAGTGAGGAGGCAATAAAATTTAAAACAGAGTCATGTCGCCAAGTAAACCGCCCTTCGTTTAGGTATGTTTGGCAACCAGCAATGACGTGAAGTAGGGTCTCAGGTTGCAAGCAGAACTATGAACAGTCAGATGTAGGTGATATTCCCCATTTCACAAGGTTTTTGCGAGTCGGAAGCGTGTTGTTGATGTATCGGATGGTGAAGTTAAATATGTTCTTAGGGAGTTTGCTTTGGACTGAGGACCATGTGGAGTTGAACGAGAGAGTCGAATATTTAATGATGTTGGAAAAGAATGAACCTTGTGAAATAAGGTGATGTTGAAGCCTTTCTTCGTGTTCTTTTCTGAAAGTGTTTAGTACGTCCTTTGTGTTTTTGTACTTGTCGTATTGCACATTCTTGTGATTACTTGTGACAGTCCATAGGTTTCTAATTTCTTCATTTGGTGATAATTTTAAAGCTTTTCGCGAAACAGTTTGGCATTGAAGAAATTTCGTTGAAGGGAGAATGATATTTAGACCGTACTTACTGCGAGGAAGTAGGACGTTGCTAAGTGTTGCTGAGATGGGAAGTTCAAGCCATTTCCGTATATATTTCGACGCAATACCATCTAGTTTTTCATTCACCCAGGTTTTACCTATGTCAGAAACAGTGAAGTGCCAAGAGATTTTTGCAAGTGCGTAGCGGCTGTACAACATAATTTTATTTTTTGGATGTAATGGCAGTTCGTCAATTTCATTCATGATGTCGGTTAGTGTGTCGTGTAGCTCAGATTTGTGATTTTCTTCGGACATATTAAAGTCAAAGTAGCGGCCTAGGTAACGAAACGATTTCCCATTTTCAACACGTGGTACGAGATGGTTATTTACAAACAGTTTGGGGAGATATTGGACCGATTTTGTTGAATCCTTTTTAATGCCAAATGTTGAACATTTATCCACACGTATAATCATGTTGGCCCACTGACACCAGATCGTAAAGCGATTGAGAAGCATTTGATTTTCTTTTTCTTGACCACTGATAACGGCAGCGTCGTCTGCAAATTGTAACCAGTGGATTGGGTTGAATAAGGTAGTAGTACTATCGTTTGGTTTCCGGAAGCCAAGTTGACCGTATTTTTCAGACTTGATGTGTTGAATAAAAGTATTGAACGACATATTGAACAAGAGAGGACTGAGAGAATCGCCTTGGAGCACACCTCGGTCAACAGTGATGAATGGGGTGTTGAATTCATCTGTGATGATGGAAGTTTTGAAATCGGTATAGAGGCTACTAATGAGATTCTTTATGTGATCAGGGATATGGTGAAAATCAAGGACTTCGTGAATAAGGTTATGATGGACTTCACCAAATGCGTTTTTTAGGTCTAGTAATGTTATGACGAGAGATCGTTGTTTTCTGCGCGCTTTGTTGATTATATGCGCCATCTGAGCTGTATGTTCTAGTGTTCCGGAAAGTTTTGGGGTGAAGCCTTTTTGGATATTCTGTTCTATATACTTGTTTTCCGCAAGAAATTGAAATGTTTTATTGCGAATGCACGATGTTAAAACTTTAAGTGGAATGGATTCAAGTGTTATTGGTCTAAAGTTTGCTGGTTCGTCTGTCTCTCCTTTCTTGTGTATAAGTATTGTACATGCTTTTTTCCAATCAGAAGGGACAGCGCCGTGAGACCAGGCTGAGTGGATTATGTCGGATAGATAGGAACGTAAGTAGGGACAGCGTTTAAAACAGATTATAGATATTTGGTCAAGTGGACATGGTGAGCCAGACGGTTTCATTTTACGGATGACATTGTGTCATATCCTAATAAGGAACATGTCAATCATGACAATCATGTGACACGAACACGAGATCTTGATATTATAGTTACCGTAGAGTTAGAGTACAAGCATAGTGAATAAAGTATCAATAAACGATATTACAGTGGCGACGAGGATAAATAGGATAAACCGACAAAGTTTAAACATTTGAACATGGATAATAACGTCGAAGACGAAGTTCCTAGTCCCGAAGCAGCGACGAGTTCCACAGCGAATTCGACAACAACGCAAGTAAACATACCTCGAAGTGGTTTACCGCCATTCGCACCGTTTGATCCGCACAGCGATCGACCGAGTCTTGCCATTCGATGGACGAAATGGTCCCGAAGGTTTGAGAATCTTTTGATAAGTTTGCGTGAATTTGACCCAGTTGTTAAACGTGGACTATTACTCACATACGTCGGAGATGCGACGAACGATATATTTGACACGCTTCCAGATACAGGAACAAACTACGACAGCGTTATGAAATGTTTAACCGAGTACTTTGACCCTGTACGCAACAAAGATATGGCAATCTACGAATTCAGACAACTCAAACAAGAAACCGGCGAAGCAATCAACAATTTTTATCGAAGATTAAAAGAGAAAGCAAACACCTGTGAGTTTACCGACACAGACTCTGAAATCCGAACACAGATTATTCATACAACGTCTGACCCGCGACTACGGAGAAAAGCGCTTCGAGAACAGCTCAATCTAAAAGCTCTTCTCACGTATGGTTCAACGTTGGAAAAGACGGATATGAACGCAAAACTGCTGGAACAGAATCGCGAGCTTAACCAGTCGACAAATCACCTTTCAGATCGATATCGCAATCGACAGTCGCACCGCCGCTCTCAAAGAACATATCAAAACAAAGACAACGATCAAGCGCGCAAAGAAAAGGAGAAAGAACAAAAATCTCAAAAGTGTCGCAATTGTGGAGGACCATTCCCACACAAAGAAGGCAAGTTATCATGCCCTGCCAGAGGAAAAAAATGCCATGCTTGTGGAAAGCTAGGACATTTTGCAAAACACTGCCTATCAAAACAAGGTCAACAAGGTCAAAAACCAAGGTCAAATCGAGATGTCAACAAAATCACTGAACCGCATCCAGACTATCTCGACGATACTGATGAAGAATTTACTTATATAATCAACTCAAGCACCAAACCACCAGAAATGACAGTCAAAGTGGCTAACGTTCCAGTCAAAGTTATCGTAGATACAGGATCTTCAGTAAATCTCCTAAACCAGTCGACCTTTGCAAAAATCCAACAAGATAATCCCGATATCCGGTTACAAATCTCCCATAAGAAGGTTTTCCCCTACGGATCGAATAACCATTTGGAGTTAATTGGTGAATTCAAAGCCCAAATCACAGCAAGTTCAAGCACAACAACAGGAACATTTCTCGTAACAAAAACGAACAGTACATGTTTGCTTAGCTACCAAACCTCCACCGCTCTTGGATTACTCAACCTGAAAGTTAATTCAGTTTCTCTCAACCATCCTGATTCAGACGTATCAGCAGTATTAAATAAGCACAAGAAAGTATTCGAAGGAATGGGCAATCTCAAAGGCAAAGAAGTCAAATTGGAAATCAATCCAAACATCCAACCAGTCGCTCAACAAGCTCGACGTATACCACACAGCATAAAAGCGCAAGTCAATGAAAAGCTACGCGAAATGAAAGAACAAGGCATAATAGAGAAAGCAGAAGGAGCAACGCCTTGGCTCTCACCGCTCATCGCAATACCCAAGAAAGGGGGAGATGTTCGCCTGGTACTTGACATGCGAATTCCAAATCAAGCATTGGTACGCCGTCGTGTTCAGATGCCTACAGTTGACGACATCCTACATAAAATGGAGGGATCATCGATATTCACAGAAGTGGACCTCTCCCAAGGATACCTACAGATCACATTGGCAGAAGAGTCACGCTACATCACCGCTTTCCCAACGCCTGATGACGGTCCACACCGATTTAAACTATTGATCATGGGTGCTTGTCCATCTGGAGAGTATTTTCATGAAGCAATCAATCAGTTAATCAAAGAAGTACCCAACTGCCAGAATATATCTGACAACATATGGTTATGGTCGAAGAACAAGAAAGAGCATCTCAAGCAACTAGACCAGCTTCTCGGAACACTTGAAGAAAACGGAATCACTCTCAAGTTACCCAAATGTTCATTTGCAGTGCCGCAAATCAATGTATTTGGTCACATAGTCTCTGAGAAAGGAATACAACCCGACAAGAAAAAGGTAGAAGCTGTGGCCAGCGCACCAAAACCCAAGTCAGCAGCGGAAGTACGATCTTTCTTAGGACTTGTGAACTATTGTTCTAGATACATTCCAGATTACAGTTCAATAACCTACCCTTTACGCCAACTAACGAAGGAAAATACCACATTCCACTGGGGTAAAGAAGAAGATGGAAGTTTTCAAAAGCTGAAACAAGCCCTCTCAAGTGCACCAGTCCTCACACACTACAATCTCTCAGCGCCTACACGATTGGTAGTAGATGCATCACCATGGGCACTTGGAGCTGTCTTACTACAACAACAGCCAGATTCATCGGAGTACCGACCAGTTGCTTATGGAAGCCGATCACTTACAGAAACCGAAATGAAATATGGACACATCGAGAAAGAAGCACTGGCTATTGTCTTCGGTTGTGAGCATTTCCACCTGTACCTTTATGGAAGACGATTCGAGTTGGAAACAGACCATCGCCCTCTCGAGCTCATCTTCAAGCCAAAGTTCACAACTCACGGAAAGCCTCCACCAGCCAGAATCGAGAGATGGCTTCTACGACTACAGGAGTATGATTTCAATGTCATATACCGGCCAGGAGCACAGAATCTAGCAGATCCCCTTTCACGACTCCCAACCAAGACACCACGGAGTAACATGGAGGCATGCGGAGATCGCTTTGTCCATTACTTGGCAGAACAAAACACTCCAGTAGCTATGTCCACAGAAGAAATCAGAGAAGCAGCTAAGCGTGATCCAGAGTTGATCCAAATCAGAGAATGTATTATCAACAACCAAAGTTACAATCTCCCTCAAAGTTACAAGTTAGTTGCAGACGAGTTGTGTATAACAGAGGACATTGTTTTACGAGGAAATCGAATTGTCCTACCTGCTAAACTCCGACCACGAGCAGTTGCCCTTGCACATGAAGATCACGCAGGCATAACAAGATGTAAGCAACGCATACGTTCCAAATTATGGTGGCCTAAGATGGATAAGGACGTAGAAGACCACATCAAGACCTGCCATCCATGCCAAATCACTGGGAAACCTGAACGACCTGAACCAGTACGTCCCACCAAACTACCAGATGCCTGTTGGACCCATCTCGCAATTGATGTATGCGGACCATTTCCAACTGGAGAATCTGTAGTTGTTCTAACAGATTACTACTCAAGGTGGCCGGAAGTTAAAATCTTGAAATCCGTAACATCAGCAGCTATACTTCAATGGCTCGATTCAGTTTTCGCAACACATGGTTATCCCGAAGAAATAAAGTCTGACAACGCATCATATTTCATATCTCAAGAATTCCGCAGAACACTCAAGTCCTGGGGAGTGAAACTGAACACTGTTACCGAATACTGGCCTCAAGCCAACGGCCAGGTAGAACGATTTAACCAAGTCATTCTGAAGCATGTATTAACATCTAGAGCAGCCAACAAAGACTGGCGTTCCACATTGCCAACGATGCTACGAAACTACAGGACAACACCACATCAAGTTACTAAAGAAACTCCTGCGAAACTCCTAATGAAAAGAGAGTTACGTACCAAGATTCCAAGTATCGTGAATGACAAACCAGTAGATGACACCGAGCTGCGAGAAACCGATGGTGCAACAAAAGAGAAATACAAGCAGTATGCAGACACAAGGAGGAAATCGAAGGAAAAATATCTAAAGCCAGGAGATTTTGTATTATTGCAACAGAAGCATAAGAACAAATACTCCACCACATTCAGACCTGACCCTCTCGAAATTATTCAAGTCAACGGCTCTCAAATCATCATGAAAGATAACAGTGGTAACACTTGCCGTCGAAACTCATCTCATGTTAAGAAATTTCTGAAACCAGAGGAAGAAGAAGCAAGTACTGAAGAAGAAGACGCAGAACTTCCAAAGGAGAAACCTAACCTACCTCCACCACAAACCGTATCACAACAACAACCAATACCACAACCAGTACCACAACATGTAGAAACCCAAATTCCCACCAATGAAAATCCCACAACAACACCATCTACCTGTATGGTTCCCCTCCGAAGATCGGAAAGACTAAACAAGAAATTGAACTATACCAAGAAGAAAGTTAAGAACTGAAAATTAAGAACTGTTAAATAGTAAAGCTAAACAATCAAAGCTAGTAAAGTAAATATATATATAAATTAGTTTTAGTATTATTTGGGAAGGGATGTCATATCCTAATAAGGAACATGTCAATCATGACAATCATGTGACACGAACACGAGATCTTGATATTATAGTTACCGTAGAGTTAGAGTACAAGCATAGTGAATAAAGTATCAATAAACGATATTACACATTGGTAATCTCTTGATAGGTCGGGGGGTCGAGATTAAATGGCTTTTGAGGTGAAGCAAATTTTGGAATCCAGCTTGGGATGCTGAACGCTTTATTTGGGTTGATGGCAGAGAATGTCTTAGTGAAGTATGATGTGCATTGAGCCATATTAAATGATGGAAGTGAGCAAATTTTCTTTTTAAAAACTCTTTTAACGTAACCCCAGAAGTTTTTAGTAATTACACTGTCATGATCAATTTCCGCTGACTTTTGACTGTTGATGTTATCTTGATCGGCATTATTAGGTTTAAGAAGGTTGCGCAGTTTCTTGGCTACGAATTTGATTTCTAGCACTTCTCCGTTTTCTGATTTTAATTTCTTTAAGGCGATTTTCAGGTCCTTGACCGAGGATTTCGCATACTTTTTTCTCAAATTTACATCGTTGTGGTTATCAACGTGTCCAAAATTTTCGCTAAAGTAGTTGTATATAACTGTTGCCATGGTGTTGATGTTGTTATTCAAATCGTGCGGTGTGATTGGGTGGTTTAAAAAGGTCAGTTTGAAAAAGTCGTTAGCGGTTGACCATTGTAATGGCGATTTCGGTAGTTTAATTCCCTTTTTTAGGATAGGGAAGTTTTCTTTGCAATACGAAGTTGGAATTTCAGCATCGTCTTGTTCTACGTTGTCCTCATTTTGTTGATCATTTAACGCTTCTGTCATTTGCTGTTGTAGTTCGTCTTGAAGGTCATCAATAACTCGGCAGCTTCGTTGATGCATTTTGAGGCCGCGAGGTCCTTTACAGACTTTACCACAGCAACATTTAACAGCTGTGTACGATATGACTGGCAGACATTCTTGTGCTGGCATTTCCATTGTTGGAGTATCATCCGTGGTGGTTTCTTGCTCATAGTTCACTTTGCTTTTACAGCGCCATGAGTGTCTGCCCAGCGATACGAAATCTTTACCACAAAATCCACATATTATTAGGGTTGCGAACAGTGCAAGTAGGCTTGCACGAATCATTTTAGATTCAATATTAATAAAATTATCAATATACGACGTTAGTGTGTCAATTCAAGTAAAATTTTTCGTTGAAACTGAGGACATGTACAGAGCGCGTTAACACACGTCTGCTCTATGTCTAATAATAAATAATAATAATAATAATAATAATAATAATAATAATAATAATAATAATAATAATAATAATTTATTTTTTTTTTTTTTTTTTTTTTTTTTAATAATATACAATTTTATTCAATATATTCTCTATAATACAAATTTCTTAAAAATCTAAAAATATTCTTCAAGTAATTTATATATATACATGAACATAATAAAATAGCAAGAAAAGATTAGAAGATACAGAAACAAAAACAAAACATAAAAAATAAAATATAAAAAATAAGTATGAAGTTCTAAGATAATCGACTTTCTGCAATAGTAAGTTCGATGTTTGTATCCGAGGATCGATGTGCCGATGATGCTCTAGTGCCTCTAATGCATGAAATAGCAGATCTAAGTAGGGCAAACGAGAGCGAGCATCGCATCCAGGCTAGAGTGGTATTATATTCAGTTTTATGTTTGAATGCCAGCAACTCCGCCAATCTCTTGTATGCTACAGTCGTTTCTTTACTGATTCCCCCAGTTGTCGAGAACACCAAAGGCGTGAAAGAGGCATGCTCAACTTCTCTGATCCTATCTCCGTATTCTCTCTTCTTGGCTTGTTCTTGTCTGCGGTATAAGGCTGCGATGCTTGTGTTGCGATAGCTCGGCGCGTTCGGGTGAAACACCCTTACATCAAAAAATGCGCTCTGCTGGCGACACCAAAAGCCTTTTGCCTTAATATCCGCTCTAGCTTCTTCTCGTCTGTTTGCTGTTCGGGGAAGAATGTTCTCACCAGATAAAGGTTGTAGCTGCGGTTCTTTCTCAGTCTCGGTGCAAACTTCCTTCAGCCAATCTGCTGTCAAATCACGGATTTCATTGTGACGGACGATAGTCATTCCACCATGTGGGCAGATCATGGCATGATCAGTCGAAAAACTTGCACCACATACACAGTGATGGGCAAGGTTTTTCAACTGCCACCCATATCTTAAGCTGAGGGCATCGCGAAACTCACCCTTATTGAGGCTAAAACCTTGATCTTTCAATGGTAGGGTAGTTAACCATGATGAGGAGCCTTTTTCATTTACTAGATCCATAGATCGTTGCTTATTCTGTGGCAAGCTTTCTCTGACTTCTGCAGCTACACGCGCGTGATGTTGGTTCTTCTGTTGACGCAAATTGCTTTTAATGTCCTGCAGTTCCGGTTTTCTGTAAGATTCCGTTTGGTTAATAATCATTTCTTTCAGAGGCGCAGCAATCTTTTGGGAGGCGTCGAACTGGGTGTTTGCAACTGCAACTGGATTTATGATGTTAAGTCCACCGAGGCGAGTTGGTAGAGAAAGTAGTTTCCTTTCTTGGGACGAGCATTTATCTCTACCAGTAAGGGCTGGGATGAATTTCTCGTTGATGGCATCTTCAATTGGCTGGAAGAGACTGTCAATGTTGCCAATTGTTCGCATGATGTATTGCCATTTTCCCATAATAGCATGAGTAAAGGCAGCATAAGCTGCATGTGGGTACATTTCAGCTATTTTAGACAGAGCTAAAATTTCATTTACCCACTTTTCCACCTTCTTTACTACATATTCTTCGACAAAGTTGGATGTACCAATGGCAGCTCCAAGTATCTTCTGGCCTTCAGAAGTAATTTCAATTCCAGATCCTTCGAACATTTCGTTGGCCTTCTCAACAAATTCCGGTTTGACTATCAGTGTGGTTTTACTAGCATTTGGAAAGTAGCCAAAACCAGGACCTCCATCAGTGAGATGTTGCCACCAACTCTTTAGTGCTTGCAAACTTCCTGCTGCAGTCGAGTCATCCGCAAACCATACTTGCTTTACGTCTGGATCTTCTCGCCTTAATCTTTTGATTAGCGGTGTTATGGCTAGGGCATACATAGCCATCGCCAGAGGATCACCCTGGGTGATTCCCTCCATGGATGAGATTTCTCCTCCCCCGGTAACGAATAGCCTGATTGGTTTGGTATAGGTGTTGTGTAGCATAGTTGACATAGCAGGGCATATGATTTGGATGTTGTGAAGGGCTGCCTGACGATTAATAGTGTTAAAGGCATTTGTAAATAATAATAATAATAATAATAATAATAATAATAATAATAATATATGATGTTATAGGTATAGATGGTATAGATGGAATCCAGAACTTCTGGTCGAAGAAGTTTAATGGGACCTGGAAGGCCTTAGAACAAATAATTAAGAGCTGGATTGAAGATCCAGAGGGCATCCCGGAATGGGTGACTTTAGGTAGGACAGTCCTTTTACCAAAGATGGAGAAGCTGTCATCTGAGGAAGAGTATAGACCAATAACGTGCCTAAATACCTCGTACAAGTTATTCACTGGTCTGTTAGGACGGTACATGAGGGACCATGCTGGACAGATTTGGGATGAAGGACAACTGGGAGCCTCAGAGGGGGTATTGGGGACGGTGGATCAACTGCTTGTTGATAAGTGTATAATAAGAGGTGAGAGAGCACAAGAGGGAGTTGGTAGTCGCGTTTTACGATTACAGGAAAGCGTATGACAAAGTCCATCATGACTGGATGTTGATGGTGTATGAGTGGATGGGATTACCTAAGTCGCTTATAAATGTGATACTGAAACTGATGGGAAATTGGAAGACAAGGTTAGAGTTGAATGTTGGAAATCACAAATGGCAGAGTAGATGGATTAGAATAAAGTGTGGCTTCCTACAAGGAGACAGTTACTCGCCGGTAGGATTCTGCTTGACTGAGATCCCAGTTACAATTCTGCTGGAGGAGACAAGAGGATATAGGATGGGACCCCCTGGTGAAAGATACACGAAGAGGACGCATAGTCTGTTTATCGATGATTTGAAGACCTATCAGGAAAACCACAAACAGATGGAAGCCGCTAATGAAATTATCGTGAAAGCTAGCAACGATACAGGAGCGGTGTACGGGGTGAAGAAATGTGCAGAGATCATATTTAGAAGAGGAAAGATGATTAAAGGAGAGGGACTGCCTATACTGGAAGAGAGGGCGGAGGCATTGGACCCAGAGAAGGGAGATGTATATAAATTCCTTGGAATAGAACAGGGAATGCAAATAGATAAAGAGAAAGTACTGCTGAGAATCAAGGAAGTAATGCGATAGAGGTTGGAGAGTCTTGTAGAGCTTGAACTGTATGATAAGAACCTCATAAGAGCGATCAACAGTAGGGTCATCCCAGTGGCAGCATATGTCATGAATGTATGCCAGTTCACCCAGAAGGAGTTATATGACCTTGATATGCTGGTGAAAGGTACACTACGCAAGAAAGGTATGCTGGGCAGACAGGCAAGTGACGAGAGGCTCTATCTGAAGAGACAGGATGGAGGGCGCGGTCTGAAATGCTTGCGGCAGGTTTATAAGCAAACTAAAGTGCGTGTGGCAGTGTATATGGCATGTAGTCCAAGCCGCTGGATAAAGATTGCTTGGAAGAGAGAATACAACAGTGAATACAAGAGCCTGAAAAGGGAAGCAGAACAAGCCCTGCGTGAGTTTGGATTGGAGGTTGAATTTAGAGAGGAAGAAGTATGGAGAGGTGGTGAGAAGATGGAGAAAGATTGGGCAGGATGCTGGACGGAGTTGAAGAAAGGAATGAAGAACGGATACATAGCGAAGCTGAAAAACGATTATAAGAAGAAAACCATGCAGAGCCAAGTGTTTGTAGGGCAGGAGAACGAGAGCCCTATGTGGCTGAATACAAACATCACACCGCAGAAGATGGCTGGAATCATGAATGTGTTGGAGCAGATGGTGGAGACTCGGAAGTGGAAAGTGTCACGTGGGATAGGAGGCGAGGATGGAAAATGTAGATTGTGTAAGAAGTATGATGAAACTGTACAACATCTACTTGCAGGATGTGAGATCTTGGCAGGAACTGAGTATCTCCGTAGACACAACAATGCCTTGATGGTGCTGGCGGTTAGATGGGCTGTTGAGAGAGGTCTCCTCCCTGACAACACGGTATGGTATACAGTTAGATGGGTGAAAGGCCAAGTGCTGAAGGGGAATGGGTACAAGTTGTGCTGGGACTTTGAGTATAGGATGAGAAAGACCAGTTCTGCAAGCAGACCAGACTTGACACTGGAGGATGAGAAAGAGAGGAAGATTTGGATAGTGGATATGTCATGCCCTCAAAAACAGAACATCGAAGAAGCGACAGGAACGAAGTTACAGAAGTACCAGCAGTTGGTCTTTGAAATCAGAGTATAGAGTGGAAGTGGTCCCAGTAATAATCGAATGCCTGGGAGGTGGTATTGAGAAGGCAACAACAGCAGTGAAAAAGATTATTGGAGATGAGGAAAGTGTGATTGGAATAATAAGCACAATGCAGAGGACGGTGCTCTTTGAAGGGGAAACAATAATAAGGAAGGTGCTTGGCGGGGTGGTACAGATAGAGTAGCGGGACACAACGGGATCATGTGCAACTCGGTTACCGCCCAGCAAGAGTTGGTGGGTGGATGCAAGGGCCAGAGTGTGTTGAGCTGGCTAATTAATTAACAATAATAATAATAATAATAATAATAATAATAATAATAATAATAATAATAATAATAATAATAAGCTTTATTTAAGAAGGATAACTTCATCAGTGATACACTGTTCTCCCTGGAGGCCCTTCGTATTTCTAAAATATGTATAATCAAATATGACTTCATGCATATAGTACTGAATTCAACAATTACAATATTACACCAACTAAACTAATAATGTTTCACTTACGAATACTCCAAAATGATCCAATAATCTAAAAATATGTCTTTAAATATAAAGATTTAAAAGTTTGTAATGTTTCACTTTTACGATGTTCAGCGGTAATCCATTCCAAAGTTTGGCAGCTGAATATCTGAAAGTCCTTTTATGTTGTTCCGTTCTCGGTTTAGGAAGACAGAAATCCTCTCTATTCCGTGTGTTATGATCATGTCTATCCTTTTGACGAGTTGTATCAACATCAACGCCCTCCAACTGTTGATGAAGACATTTAAACATCATAATACATTTGTGTAGGCACTTTCTATCTTGAAGTTTCACCCAGTTGATGCGTTGGAGTAGGTCGTCTGACGATGTTAGTGAATCAACTTCCAGAATGATTCGAGCTGACCTTGCTTGTAAACTCCGTAACTTAGTTGCTGATGTCTTATTGCAGTTATCCCACACAACATCGCAGTAGTCAAACAATGGTAAGATAGTTGTATTATATACAAGCTTTCCTGTTTTAACATCAAGGGAAGATCTCACTCGCTTTAAAACACCAATTCTGGAAGAAATCTTTTTTGACAAGATATCAATATTTTAAGGTCGTCGGCAAACTGTAGACGAGACACTCAATAAGCAGAATCTTCATTTTAATAATTTCGCTCTATATAACTTAAGTAACTTACTGTAAAATGCCATTTTCTAAGCATCATCATATATGTAAACTAGAAATACGTTACGCAATAACCCCTCGTTTGCCTGTTCTATTCCCACTAGAGTTTCATCCTCCACTGCGGAATTTTTCCCATCCATGGTCCCCAGACCTCGCACGCCGGGTATTTGCAGACGAAATTTTTATCTCCATGAACTTTTTTGCTGTTAACGTTATCGGATGTGATGTCACAAGAGGCATTTTGTGGCAAGTACAAAAGAAAACTGGTTGGGAATGCCTCTTGTGACATCACATCCGCTAATTCTAACAGTGAAAAACTCCATGCAATGAAGATGAAATGTTCGGCTGACAAGAAAGACCCAAATATTACGGATATGTAAAATCCCCAAACGTGACATAGGCACTTTAAAACAAACTGTAAACTGCTGTTATTGTTGTTGCTGAGCAATGATTTTAATAAGCTCTTCATGCTGTGTTCTCTCCTTTTCTTGTTTTTCCTTCCTCAATTCTAGTTCTTTTTCTTTCATTACTGCTTCCATTTGGCATTTCTCTCTCAAAAAATCAATGGTATCTGTGCTTCTTCTTCGAGTCTTTGTCTTCTTTTTTTTCATCTTTTTCTTTAGTCGCGTTCCTTTTCTTTGTCTCACTTAGCCTCTCCATATCTCCCTTGTGGGAAACATAAAATCAGTTGTCTAGCTTGTTGTTAGCTTTCTAGACTCTAGTCCAAATATATTTTACCGCTTTGAATGTATCTAGGGGTTTTCCCCTATTATTGTTTTGTAGTTTAAAATGTTAGTCATTCATGATCTTTGTTAATATTTAATAAATGATAAGAAAATATGACGAGTACATGCGAAAATAAATAAATTTAATAAAGGTTCGTACTTTCGTCTTTCCTGAACTCCTCACTCAACTCTTCTTTCTCAATAATCTCTTCCACAAGCTGGTCCAGTTCAGTTACTTCTGGAGATATTCCAGTTGCCCGTTGTTCAAAGGCCATTCTCCTTTTGTGTTTCTCACACAAGAGTGAGCAACGATCCTGGACAGACCGGCGATGTTTTGCCATAGCTGAGCGCGGTGTGTTGTTTTTTTCGGGCTTGAAATGGGTCTACCACGAGCACTTCTCGACATAACATAATATTATGCGCTGTAGTCCACTCCATTTGTATGTTTCTATATGCGGGAAAACATTGTAAAAAGTATATGCGAGCAGCCATATAATATAATTAAAAGCCGGGAAAATATAATTTTTCAATACATTTTTGAGACTACAGACTCAGAATATAGATTCTAAAATTACATTATTTACATTAGATAGTCTGGGAATGAACAAAATCAACTCTATGTTTCATGATTTTGCTTGAAATTGCCTAAGGAAGTGCCCGAATTTTCCGTAAAAATTTCAGTTGAGTGAGGGAAACATGCCTCGAGCGCTTATTTGTGTAATTTCCCCAACCTCGTACCCAGGCTTTCACGCCGTGCGGGTAAAAAGCCTGGTTTCCCTGGCTTTCCATAATTCTTTCATGAAGTATTACTTGTATAATTAATGTTCACTTATTCGTACTTAATTTCGCGCGTACTTAATTTCGCGATTTTGGTGAGACAGTATTTCGCGAGGCTTTATTTTCGCGTTTTCGATAGGGGAAAATGAAAAAAGGGCATTAAATTTCGCGAAAGCGTTGTCAACATCATTTTATTTTCTAAAAAAATCTGAACTTCAACCTTTCTAAACAAACTGGAACAAGTTAATATTAGGTACATATTGTCCTAGAGTCCGCAATGTTCTTAAACATGGAAACAATGTTCTTAAACGTGGAAGTTTCTTTGAGCTACTAACAACATCAGTTACGCCAGCCTTCTTCCATCGTTTTGCAATTGACTTTATGCCTTCAGAGCTAGACAAATGGTTGTACATGCTAACGATCAAGTTGCAGGAATTGGTTTGATAATCAATTTATCAAGTTTTTTGTGATTCAAATTTCTTACCATGGTTTTTAATTTCGCGTGTGTAAATTTCGCGAGCATTTTTATTCGCGCGTCTTTAATTTCGCGATTTTTTTACAATCGCGAAATTAAAGACGCGCGAAATTAAGTACGAATAAAGTATTCCTAATGTTTATTGGCAGCTGTATATTTGAGAGAAAAGGCGTATGTACTTCATGATATACAGGGTGTCCCAAAAAAAAGGCTACCTTTTCAAATTCAAATTAGCATGTTAATTCAAGCAACCTATTGTAGTTCTTTGAAATTCATTATCGCTTTTGAACTACGAATGCGTAAAAACACACAGTTTTATACACATGGGATATTAAACACAATAGGTTGTTTGAATTAACACGCTCATTTGAATTTGAAAAGGTAGCCTTTTTTTGGGACACTCTGTAGATCCGTAGTTAGGATACAGCTAGGATGTAGCCAGCGAAAAATTTGTAAAATATGCTGATTTGCCATTACAATCTGCGGACTTTCTGTCAAATGGGTGTCGTTGTTTACTTTCACGGTCACTGAACGTATTGTATTTTCTGTATAATGAAGCAGTCATCCAATAACAACGTTCGCATTTAATTCATGAAGTAGTCCTTCGCCGTCACGTGTTGTGAGTCCTTCGCCGTCACGTGTACATAGAATTTCCTTTCTCCCACCAATAACAAACACTTTCCCAATACAATAACATACCATTTCGTCAACTTGAAAGACAATGGAGCTTCCAAACCATCCCCCTCTACTATTAACTATGTTCTAACAGTGAAAATGTCTAATTTTCCCTCATTAGTATGCATAATCGAACATGCATCATGGTTGACAATAAATTTCAAACAATACAAATTATATTTCATGGTAAACATATTATTACAAACTAATACCATGACATGTCCTCAAGCCTCGGGAGGATTTGTGAAAACTTATAAATATACCATTTTATACCTCAAGCAAGCTCCGGGCCGCAGACTACCGGTATGACGAATATATAAGAATCACTGTAATTACACGAAAATATTTTAATAATCCAAGTTAATAAAATAATCCATGTAATTACGTTAATAAGACTTCTGGACCAACCCTGGGTCTTTTAGTACAGACCGAGCGACGACGACGAAGGAGCGAGAACAAGACCTAGTTTAGTGTACTCACAGAGACGGAGACATGCTTTACACAACTTTTATTCGACATGATATTCACTACTGTACAACATTAAAGATCGCGTATATATAGTCTTTGTCTGTTCAAGTGTACTATTGATGATGATATTAACATAAGATCCTTTCAGAAAAACAATACTTACATTGGAGCTACTGGAAAAACTACATACAATTATTTTAATTGAAGACTATGACCCTGATTATTCTAAAGTAAAACTACATAATATATACATGTGTACACATTTTATTTTTATTTTATTAGCTTCACCATTGTGCAAAAAAAACACCAAAAAAGAAACCTAACATAGATTACACTATACGTAATAAAACAATGACAAGGTGACCGCAACAGCATAGCCAATTACTACATGACCTATTGGACTCAGTAACTTTCTATTCATACGTATAATCTAATTATGGTATAACTATTTATAAATCTACAATTACTGGCGGGGAAAATCCCACATGCACGCTCTATCTTATTTCATTATCACTATAAATATACAACACAGATAAGTAGTATAGTGAGTAGGGCTGCGGGCCCAGCAACGTCAAACGTGAATATAAACACCAAAACATCACCAAATTTGTGTCGAGCCACAACTCGGCAATGTTTTGGTACTCACGTTTTATAATCGACGTTGGTGAGCTCACAGCGCCAGTCTCTATGCTATTATGGTAATCGTTAGTCAATCTAAACACCCCTCCCACGTTTTCTACTAAGTTGATGCCAAATATTAAAAAAATCACGACTTTCGCTAAACTTTACGCTACTTTAGCCATTTTTTAGGTGCGTTTCAACATTTTCACAAATTTGTCGAATCGCATTTAAAAAATAGTCGTCTCAACATTTTCACAAATTTGTCAAACCATATTTAAAAAATATAAAGCACCGTTTCAATATTTTCATAAATTTGTCAAATAACATTTAAAAAATAGAAAGTGTCGTTTCAACATTTTCACAAATTTGTCAAATCACATTTTTACAAATTTATGTATCGTAAAAGTGTCTCACGCGTGATAAAATTGCCACCTGTTATGCAAATTAGGTTATTGCCACCTGTTAATAATAGATTAGTCCGTTTGTTCACTATTTTCAGCGTTTGTCGCACTTCTAAAATGGTGATCGTACACATATTTCGACGTTGTGATTCCTCCCGACAACAAGCCCAAGAAAGGCACGTATGGTGTCACAATCGCGACAATGCTCTCGACGTCTTTCTTTAATAACGGGTCTTTTTGTAGTTCGTCGTTTAGTTCGTCAGGATTTTCAATAGCGTTCAACCCATCCAGTAAGTTAGCGAATTTGCTGATTAGCAAGTCAGTGAGAAAAGCGTTTGCGATTTCCATTCTCTTCAACTCATATTGGCGCCATATCTTGTCGATAACCTTTGCGGACGCTTTTTTAATGTACGCTTCAGATTGGCTTACCACACCATCACCAGACAGTCTAATAAGTTCAGCTCTCCTAACGTCAATGTTGTCTTCCACAGTCGAAGTGTCAGCAGTGTCCTCGACTAATTCCTCAATCGTAGGATTTTCTTCACTTTTGCGTTTTACCATCACGCTATTACTTATACCCATATTTTATTGCGGAACAACGACTTTGTGACTGTATGGGTAGCGCAGTGAGATTTCAAGTCTAGCGTACTTATTATTTTTTAATGCGGTCACAATCGCCGACGATTTTTCTCTGCTAATGTTCCCAAGGTAATCGTCGATAACGACCTTCATATCACTTCTGCTCGGACAGTAAAAGCAAATGAGCTTACTAATGTTTTCTCTATACGGTTTTGCGATCGACGTCAGTTGTTGTGTGATGACAATAACGCTCAACATAAAATGTCGCGCACTAAAAGCTAAGTTGACCAACTGACTAGTCCTATTCTTGACGTCTTGAGAGCTCGCACAGTCATCCAACACAATCAGAGTGTTAGTGCCTTTAAAAACATTTGTTACACACTTGAGAACAGCGTCGACATTGTCCTGTGTGCAGTCTATCGCTAACACGTCGGGGTCGCGCACGTATTTCCAATCTTGATACGCTTTGTTCCACTCGAAAGTAGGGCAAATCAACACAATGTAGTCAAATTTACTAAAGTACTCAGATTCTAATGTTTCCAGCAAATAATGCGTCTTACCACAAGCTGTCATACCAACAATTAACATATTAAACGGAGTCTCCATTAACTCACGTTTGATTTAATACTGGATTGATTGCAGCCCATTGTTCATGAAGTTGACCAACCCATCGCTTATCACAAACACCCTACACATGACATTTGCAGTCGTCGCTTTCTTAGTGATCTCAAGAAGCACACCGGATTGTGTGTTTACAATGTTCTTGCCAGTGGCGACATTGCGATTATCTTGAACACTCCTCAAGTCGATGACTAACGCAAAGCCATCTTTATAGAATTTCTGTATGGTCATGAATTGAGCGTGTTCTTCACCCAACCCAAACAATCGTTTCGCTTCCGCATAGAACTTCGACTTCGGAATGCCTTGTGAGTACACACTATTCGGTACACCTTCAATTGTGACTCTGACACTATCAATATTTGGGTAAAGAAACTCCTCGCTGTCTGCTCGCACCTTATTCGTGAATAGCAACACGATTGCCTTCATGCTTTTTCTTGGAAGATTAATGTTTTCATTCACAATGGTCGTACCTTTATCCCATTCGGTGGTTTTCATCAATGTACGACCACTTGCGTAGCCCGACGCTATTTCGTCAGCGAGCTCCTGGTTATCAATCGTCTCATACTCAAGCTCGAGGTTCTCCAGAGTGTATCCGCCCACAGCGCTACCGGATTGTGCCACCATGATGTCTGTGGCCTTCGGAAGTGTGATCACATACTGCAAGTTGTTGTTCATGCTAAAAGGAGCGTACAACCCGTGGTCATTCATGATTTTACCAAGTTTTATTCGCTGCTTCGTCCCAATCACACCAAACATTAACGCGTCACTAACTTTAGCAACGTTCCCACTCGTCGCACCACTGTCATCCTTAGAAACTAGCTTTCTCAAGTTCTCACCACCAATACCATAGTCAATCATTTGGTCTCGCGCAGTAGCACTCTCCCAAAGGTCGCGATAGACACCAGTGTAATTTTCCCCATTGTTGTCGTACACAGTCTCCCCGGCTAGTCTTACAACAAGCTTCTCAACCAACAACTTGCTCACGTTATTCAAGAACCAGCTTTTAGCGTTTGCATTCTTAAAGTCGAACACTAGACCCAACGACCCAGGCACCAAACAGCTGCTAACCTTGAGCTTTGGTATATCAATGTAAAGTTCCTCACCAGGGCTGACCTTATTAGGGTTCAACGTGATCACGTGCTGCGTTCTCACCCCTTTTATGACACCCATGGTCGCTCGTCTAAAACCAGGGCTCAACTCTGCTGACGTGACGTTCATATACCTTTACATATGTTTTATCGCTACCGTTTTAGCTTGTAATAATCATAAGCAAACCACGCAAGTACCACCGCGAGTACCCACAGATTCTGAGCCAACCAAGCGAGACCCTTTGCACCCAACGTCAACGCATTGTAAACTAAATTAGCCAACCCAACAGCCCATGGACCCATCTTCATTATCGCGTTTTTAACAGCCTGTGCGAATGACCTCGTGGCCATAGCGCCTTTCATAACAGCAGACCACCCAGCTATAATAATAGTTGTTATAATTCCAGCCACTGAAATTGCCACAGCGCTCAACCCAACTATATTTTCTTTAGCCCATTCCTTGAATTTCTGAAATCTGTCAATGTCGATTTCCTGCTGCTCTCTAACCTCCTCTATTTCTAGCTGCCCTAAAGTTTTGTCTCTGGCTTGCGTAAGCCCAATCACTCTTCCGCGTAGATCAATGTACTCTTCGTTCTCTGCGGTCGTAGTGTCTTTTCCCTCAAGCTCTGCTATTCTCTCGTCCTCTTTGTCTATCGCTTCTTGAAAATGGTTTGCTTGTATTTGCAACGCACCAGTGTCACCTATTCTCGATTCACGCAACACGCTATCGCTTGGGTTAAGCACACCATTCAGCCCGCGGTTTTCGTCTGGTGATAGCCCAGGTATGTCGTCATAGCCCACTCTTGTCTCAATCACTGGGAAATCGTCTGGGATTACTTCTGTTGTGACAACTGTTGTTTCTGCATTCTCAGGGATTTGACTAACTAACTTTTTGAACTGCTCAATAGCGTTTTTACTACTCGCGCCTTTACTGTAGACCAAACCTTTTTTCCCAGGTTTTAGAATTAGTTTAAAGCTCCCACGCTCACCATCTTTGTTTATCGGTTTGAAAAGAATAGACCCCGAGTCCGTAACCTGTGACCTGTTGATTATTTCCTTTGACACGTCATCACGACCGAGTTTTTTTTTGTACAACTCACGTACTTTCTTACCTATTAGCTTGATTCTTTTTACTTCGTTTTCTATCACTTTTTTGTTGTGCGCTTTTAGTTCACCAAGTCTTCTCTTGATGTCGTCCTCCTCTTCGAAAGCTATACTAATACTCACATCACTGACGTCACCATATGACTCCTGCTCAACAAACTCCACTGCGGGGACTTCTGTGTTGGTTCCCCTTATTGTCACCGTCTTACCATCATCAGTGTCAATAAATGACGTCTCTTTTTGCCAATCTCGTCTCGCGTCTAGCTCGCTCCTTATCTTTTTCGCTTGGTCTTGATAGTCGTTGTAATTAACACGAACGTCTTCCGGCATACCGTCTTCAGTGTGCTCATCGTCTATGTCTTCGATTAACTTTTCGAAATAGACGAGCCTCTTTTCTAGTCGCTCACCACTCATGTCTTCGTACTTACCGAGGATTTCCATCTCGACCTCGTCAAAACCTTCCCCACCCTCAGTCATATTACATTAGCTCACATTTTGAATATCGCTTTCTGGTACCCACGAATTATGTTTGCTCTCATAACCTAACCATTTGACCAGCGCCATCTTCTTCCCTCTGACTTTCTTTCTTTTCAACACCTTTTCAACTCTGTACACATCGTCACCATGTTTCTTATTGACCAGCGATAATTCCTGTTCATAAAATTTACCAATAATCTGTTCACAGGTGTGATCCTCAATTTCGTACACATTCGGGTCACCACGAATAACCTTTACCACTTTAAACAGTTCCTCAGTGAAGTTGGCTTCATAGCCCTTTGTGAACACACTCTTGTATTTACTAATTCTCACTGATTCGCCAACTCTAAACTTTGGCAATGGGTTGTCTGCAAATTGGTGACCAAACAAAGTGGTCCACACTTCGCCTTCGTTTGACTTATTGACATCCTTCGGTTTCATCATAATGCTTCGATTCACGTTGCTATTGTAATTGTCCACAAATTTATCCAAAGCGTCAATCCACTTGTATGTCCCACGAGCGTAAAAGTACTTCCACATAATACTCTTGAGACTTCTATTAAAACGCTCGACAACAGCAGCCTTTTTATCGCTCTTAGTGCTGAAATATTCAACACCATGTTCTTTCAGTAAACTTTTCACACCAACATTGTAGAACTCAAGTCCATCGTCAAATTGCGCTAACTTAGGCGTGGTTCCAAACCGATCTTTGAAGTCAACCAACAATTTTCCAACAGCCTTAGTCATGTTCTTAGTGTCTTTTCTGTAAACTGCAATACCAAAAGCGTATCTACTCAATATTTCAATGCCTGTCAATATCCAATAATAACCACCATTCTGTTTTGAATACTTACTCATGTCCACTAAGTCCATTTGGAGCTCTTCACCAAGAAATCCAACAAAAGTCGCGCGGAATTTATGTCTTCTCACAATAGGTTTGTACCTAGTGTAAGTGTCCTGCGCTGTCAACCACTCTTTCACTGTTTTTCTAGTTACTTTCAATCCGTCTCCCAGTGCACTTTGATACAATTTCTCTACACCACTGAACCCTGTCTTGGGATTATAATAAATGTCTCTCAACCCTTGTTCTGTCTCCACACCGAGCTCCATATAATTCACACAATATACAGTTCCAATAGCACCGCACCAATTTTAGTATCGCCGTTATTTGGTTTGACGCGAAATGTCATACTTGAGTAAGCACCTTTTTTAATACTCACCTTAGACTCGATGTCCACATGGCGTTGCACTGACCCTTTCAAAGACTGTTCGGTGGGTATCGGCAACGTTGTGATCACATCGCTGCGCTTCCCATCAATACCCACGTTGCTTTCGGTTTCAACAATGTCACACGAAACTTTTATATACCTCAAACCTCTGTACATGTCGACCTCGTTTGGGCTGACATGCCACGCGCCATCCTTTGGGATTGACGTACCCTCTGCAAAGCCGAGAAGAGGCCCGACCTCCAGCAATCGAAACGGGAGACTAGCCTTGATTCTACACTTACCTGAGAATGGGAGTCTTTCTATCTCAAATTTTAGGGTATGTTTCATACGGGACACCAACGCGTTGAAGTCATAGTGTCCTTGAGGTATCGAGAACCGTAAGGAACCACCATTGGACTCGAAGTCGATTGTGTTTGCCAGTACGTTGTCGTAGTTCCAAAACACAGTGGCTGTCTTAACCATAATGCATGGGTTATCACTCACGATCATCATCGCGTTGTCAAAGGACACAACTTTTTCTACACCTTCAATGAACACCGTCAACTTTCGCATTATGTATAACATATGGTATATTTTATGCAGAAAGTGCTACAAGCGTGCGATGGCAAACACACCGAAGGCTACACACCAAGCTTCACATAATTCACACAATATACAGTTCCAATAGCACTACACCAACGTCAGCGTCACCATTGTTTGGTTTAACACGAAACGTCATACTTGAGTAAATACCTTTTTTAATTCTCGCCTTGGAGTCGACGTATACATAATGTTGCGCCCCTCCATCAAGAGACTGCTCGGTGGGTATTGGCAACGTTGTGATCACATCGCTACGACTCCCATCGGTGCCCACGTTGCTCTCCGTCTCGACAGCGTCGCACGAGACCTCTACATACTTTAGACCTCTATTCATGTCAATCTTGTTTGGACTGTCATGCCACTTATCATCTGACACAATCCCCACGTCCTTAGCAAAACCAAACAAAAGCCCGATGTCACCTAGCATAAGCTTCGTGTCGACCCCGAAGTACCTATCCAAAGACTGACTTTTGACCCTACTTTTACCTGTGGCTATCAGTTTCTCCACCATGAGGTCTACATCATGCGTCTTGAGCGCGTGTCGTAGAGTTCTAACCAACGCGTCGAACTCGTAATAGCCCCCGTCCACTCGAATATCCTGTATTACTATCCCTGAGGGAAAATTGGTGAGTCGCATAGTGGTGTTACTCACCACATTTTCATAGTTCCAAAACACAGTGGCTGTCTTAACTACAATGTGTGGGTTATCGTGTGCGACTACCACACTATGGTCAAAAGTCATGACTTTCTCCACACCCTCAACGAGCACCATCAACTTTTGAGGGTTGTTGTGTGCACGTCGCTTTTCAGTGTAACCACCAGAGTCGAACCCATAGTTTAGACTCATTACTTTAGCACGCGTTTAATGTTAGCTACTCTAGCGTTGCATACAAATCCAACAATATGTCACCAACGTTGACACCACCACCATCTTGGTCAGTCACGCTAAAAACTAACTGCGTAAAAGCGCCTTTGTTTATCGACACCTTCGACTCAATGTTGAAGAATTGTTGAACGGAGCTCTTCAGTGGTTGGGTGGTGGTCAATGGCAATTCGACGATAACCTCGCTTTTGCTACCATTAACAATATTCTCAGGTCTGTTCACAATGCTACAACCTACTTGTACGTACTTCAACCCTTTGTTAACGTCCACAACATTAGGGCTGACCAAACCACTACTACTTATCGTTGTGTTATCATTGAACCCTAAGAGTTCTCCAAATTTGAACAGCTCTAATTGTTGGTCAGTTTTTATCGCGCACTTTGAATCGTGTTTGTTGGCTACTAGCTCGATAGCCCCTAATCCTTTCAACTCGTCAGCGATCATTTTAAAAGTGTGGTACCCAGACCCAAAAACGTGTTTGTTGCTGTTGTAACTTATTTCATCATTCACGCCAGTCTCCACGTTAACATAGTCCCAAAAGATGGTCGCTTTTTTCACTAGTAAGTGAGGATCTGAGCCAAACGTCAAAAGTGCCTCTGGTAGATCCACAGTTTCCGTTGGACCTCTAATCAATACTACGACCCTGACCATATATAATGTAGCATGTGTTATGTGTAACATATGGTATATTATATATGCAGAAAGCCCTTCGTGAGTACTATGGAAAGTACTACAAACGCGCGATGGCTAACACGTCGAAGGCTGCACACAACGCAAAGGCAGACCTCATCAAAAAGTACCCTCACGCCACTTTAAGCAAATTTGAGTTCTATCCAAATATTTTGCAAGATGGTAAAATCATGAGTGTCGACATATATTTCAGAAACAACGACATCCTCAGCACGGACATAACCAGCACAACCTTCAAAAATGATAAAAGCATGTGGAAGTGGCTACACAATAGTAAGTTCCCAATAATATGGCAAGGTGGTGGAACTATCCAACCACTACCAAAAGGTCATAAGAACCACTGGGGACTTTGGGATGGTTACCCAACAGAAAATGTGTTAAATTATCCAGTGAATAATTTTAAAGTCTTTGTTAACCAAAGTAGCTACTTCATGTCAAAGCTACCAACCTTGCAAATCACCACGTCAAAGACAAAATCAGAGTGGGATGACAGCGAATCTTACTACCGCATTGTGTTTGCGACGTATTGTGCGAGTTTCTGTTGTGGGGTGTCATTGCAACATTTATCAGTGTCACAAGAAGTTCACCCTGTGGTCACAAGTGTGATGAGGTTTCATTTGTACTTCACCATTAGAAGACTTCTCAGAAGAATGGAGGGTGGTGAGACCATGAAATCAATAAGTAGAGAATTCAACGCTTCCGAATTGTATGGCAAGATTTCCAAGATCCCCAAAAAGCATTACTACCAGAATAAAGTCCTGAGCGATGGCACAACAGGCGAATCCAGAGTGTTCACACTCAACGACGTTCAGAACGATTACAAACGATACGTCGCACGACTCTCAGACGGTTTTACCAACATTGGGTTGCAATATCTAAATCAAAGCATAGAAGCCTTTGTGTACTCCACACTTGGTGCGCAAGCGAGAACACGTGTATCAGTCGTTGGTGGTTCTGCAGGAAGTCTAGAGACCCAACAAGAATTCCGCAAGTTGTTTTCTGACAGTGTTATACAGTATGACGTATCGACGTGGATTCTCAACATGAACAAATCGATTAGAGACACCAACGTTGTCCAAAATCTCGCAGTGTCGCCAAGTACGTGGTTAATGCCAAGCAATGTGGTGATACTCAAGAATAAAATCGCTGGGTACAACAACTTATTAAAGATTGCCACAGAGTCCATGAGATTTGGGGTGAACACTCGCTTGAACGCAACAACACCAACAATTACGGCTAAAAAAGTCCACCAAGAAAATGTGGTGACTCACTTAGTACCACCAACGACCGTGAAGAGAAAAGCTCACCAAGAAAGTGTGGTGGTGGTACCAACGAATCTTGTGGCTAAAAAAGTTTACCAAGAAAACGTGACACCACTTCCTGTGAAAAAAACAGTGGCCACCACCACAAGCGAGTCAGACACGACAACGCTGGCGATAATCTTAGGGTTCTCAGCAGTCTCTGGCTATCTACTAACCAAATACACCTTGAAGTAGTAATGAGCCTAAACTATGGGTATGAGTCTGACGACCCTCATGATAAAATACTGAAGAGAACGAAAAGGCATCTGGACGAAGATCCTAAATTAAGCGCGACCGGTGGAAGGATGTCTGGAATAATAGACATGCAAGGCTCAGCGATAAAAAACGTAGCAGACCCAGTCGATGACTCAGATGCTACCAATAAAAGAACTCTAGAGCAATTGCTGTCAGGCTACCTCAAGAGTCAGTCCTACAATGTTGTGCTCGACTTCAACGTTAGCACACACGCCTTGAAAAATGTGGAATTTCACGCCAATGGTTCAAACAAAGTGAAAGCCATTGGTGAAACAAGCAAATTAGTGCAAAACAACCCAGCTTATGGTCCTATTGTTGGCATCAGCGGTGTGAGCCAAAGTTTTCTATCACCTGTGTTAACACCAATCCCACTTGAGTCAGGTCTTCATTTTAATTGCCCCAGTATGCAATGGTGTGATCTTTCCATTTTTGTCGTAGTGAGGTTACCTACTCGCACCGCTGGGTCAAATTGGGAGACAATTATATCAAACGACGACGGTCAGTGGGATAAGTTCATAGGGTACAAGACTGGTATGACTAATGGACTCGCATATGGTGGTAGCATCCCGGCAATGGAGAGCATATGCACTATTCCGAGTAGTATTGACATAAGTAAAATGCATATGATATCGATACACTGGCAAATGTACAATTCACATGTCAGGGTCAATAACGTTAAGTCAACCGACTCAGACTTCGTAGCAAATATGAAAAAGATAGGCACACCCTATGGAACGATTTTTGGAATACATCGACCAAGAATACCACTCGCACCTTATGCATACCCATCGTTGATAGAGTTCTACGGTGTGAAAATCGTGAGTGGTTACATGACAAACCGAGACATCATAATCATGGGTGGAGAAATGATGAAGGAATATGGTATAAAGTAAATGGGAGCATGTATTTCAAGACCTCGTGAAACATATAAGATAAATAAGACGACTGATCACATGTTCAAAGCTGGTGGATCGTTTGGTCGCGGTGAAGTTACTCTCGAGCTCCACGCTGAGATTGGTATGAGGTCTAAAAAGACTTACGGCGAACCTATTATGTTACCCGCAGAGTCAGACACTGTAGGAGTGGTAGGAGACGTGACCTAAGTTATGTAATGGGTTGGCTTAGAAAGCTGGTTCGTAACATTAGAAACTTTTTCAGACGACGTAGAAAACTGAGGGCTAATAAAACGTATTTGCTGCATTGGTACACAACAAACCAGATCTATAAAAAACCTGACACCTATGTCGAGTAGTTTTTTTTTGCGGGGCTATAGTAATGACAACCAACTCAGTGCAATTATTCGATGGTCACCAAATCACGACAGTCATAGACAACGGTGAGATATGGTTCAAAGCGAAAGAAGTCGCGAGCGCTCTAGGTTATGCTCGACCAAAAGACGCAGTCAACGACCACGTCGAACCTGATTGTAAAATGAAGATAGAGCAGGCCTCGTTTATCAACGAACTTGGGGTCTACTCACTAACGTTCTCAAGTAAAATGGAGCGTGCGAAACACTTCGGAAGGTGGGTGCACTCAGAAGTTTTACCAAGCGTTAAAAAAAGTTTAGCTAACGTTGGTCTCAAACACAATCAATTCGTAATGATCACCGAGTTCGACCTTCATACGAAAGTTGTTGGTTTTCTTAGGAAATATTATCCAGAAGCTATTTTGATAGCCGCTTGTGGTGAGAATCAAGACACCTCGAGTAAAAGAATAAATTCGTGGAAAAAAGGTTATCAACGTGGAACACCTGACTTGATTATTGCTAATGCAAACCGACAGCACAGCGGACTAGTGATTGAGTTCAAGAATCCAGGTGGCACAGGTAAGACGTCCAAAGAGCAGGAGTCTCTGCTGCTCAGATACAAATCCGCTGGTTATCTAACACTCTTGTGTGACTCGTACGACGACGCTATTACCGCAGTAATAAAATATTTCTTTGATGTTGGGTTTCAGTGCTCTCACTGCCTTCGTAAATTTAAAAATAAATCAGCGTTGAGTAACCATGAGAGACGCTATTGTAAAGAGACTTTTTAGACAGTGACTGACGAGTCGAGTTAGCACTCGTTCTAGTTGTTGAGACGACGTTTGAAGCGACAACTGCTCTAGCATTTTCTAAAGACGTTTTTAACTTGGTAAAGGTGTCTGCGAAACTTTCTCTCTTTATTTCACAAACCTTCTGACCACTGTGTGAAAAAATGTTTCTACGGTACATTGGACGCTTCATGTGACCAATGTCTAAATTTAAAAAGTGGGGTATCCGAGAACACCCCTAATTTTGTGTGGAAGGATGATGACGTCTGCACACTGCGCGATATTGCTCAACACCACCAACGAATGATGGTCCTGGGTTGTATCTCCAATTGAATGGCGCTTCAACAGTTGTTCCGTAAGTGTCACGACAAACGACGCAATACGCTTTTAGAAATGTGATGTCGTCCGCCATTGGGAAGAGCGTGTCGAGCTCACCAAGTCTTTTTAAGTGCTCCGTTGTTATGAGACCACAAATAATGACGTGAATGCCAGCTTTAATGTATTCGTGAATAACTGGGAGTAGATCAGAGTACCAATGGCCTTCATCAATGCCGATGACGTCATAATCAGCTATCTCGGAAGAACTTGGAAGGTTGGTGATTAACTTCGCAGGTAAACTGTCTGATCCGACAACAATGGTCTGACGATGTGTGGAGAACGTGTGGTCAGTTCGCCTGGTGTCACCTGCGTTGTTCATGTAGAGGACTTTGAGCCCTGATTTACTCAACGTGACTAACCTGCGGAGAGTCTCTGTTGTTTTTCCTGCAAACATGGGACCAATCACGATCTCTAGTTTACCGACTTTCTTCATGATTACTATACCTCCAGAGAAATGCTCTCTCCTGTTGCGGCAACTGTTGCTCGTTGTTAAATATCCGCTGAAGCTCCAAGTTTTCGAGATGAGTCTTCGAGCTCTCATGTCTTGAGCGACACATTGGGCTATTGGTAGCCACACCGCATGGGTAACAGGCGTACGCGCTTTCATCTCTCGCAAAGTGTCTGTGGGCGGGCGAGAGTACGTGGTCCCTGATATCATCCGCACCCAGTATCTCATTACACCCCACCTTGCAAACGTGAACGTCGCGGTTCGCGGCGAGATCTAGCCACGCTTTGGCTTTGGTTGGGCATGGTTTCCATAGAAGGGTCGCTAAGAACACTTGGAGGAAATTACCGAGTAATGTGGCGTTGGACTCACTAGGGTCGCTCAAGTAGACACCACTCGCTAACATAAGGTATTTGAATGGTGAGTAACACCACACAGGGATTATGTCAGCTAACACACCAGCGAGCTCGTTGGCTCTGTCTTCTCGAAGATCGATCCAAGCGTCGAGAAGATACCTCGTATGGCGGATCTGAGAGCCAAGCCGTTTTGGTGGTCCTTCAGGGTCGGGGTCGAACATTGTGTATGTTGAGAAGTACTCGTTTAAGACGATAGGTCCAGAGGCGCCTTGTAGGGTGGACACACTGATAAAGGCTGTTCTCAACATGTTGGCAATATCTTCTTCGCTGATTTCTCGGGCTTGAGTCATTATGTTATACTCTCAGAAAAAATCCTAATTTTTTAGTGCGTTTGGTCTGGAACTGTGAGATACCTGTGAGGTCATCTGTGAGACACCTGTGAGGTCAACTGTGAGTAAGATAACACGTGATAATGTATTAGATGGTTGAAGACTCACAGACGGCTGTTGAAGCGAGGATCACGGCTGATGTGAAAAGTGTTAAGGTGAAGGACCCAAAGCGCGTCGCTGCTGGTAAAAAGTTGGCTGAGATATCGAAAGCTGCTAAAGAAAAGAAAATGCGTGAAATGATAGTCAACGAAGAACAGGGTAGTGAGTGGAGCTATGGATATGTTGTCGGAACACTTGGTGTAATCATCGCTGGTGCTTCATTGTGGTACACAATTAGCAGTGAAAAAGAAACACAAATGGAACCTGTGAGCACTGTGGTTAGCGCGTCAGAAAATCGTAGAACTTGTCGTCCAGCGCTAGACACGTTTGATTCTTGAACAAAACACACGACAATGTATATATGTCCGCGATCGATCGAAAAGAACTCATGAACGAATTGTACGATGCGCTACTTGTTACGACTGGTGCTGTGGCAGTGAGTATGATCTCTAAAAAGGCTTTGGGAGAACCATTGGGAACACCAGAGACAGTGAAAGGCACAGTGAAACTTGCTGCGGCTGTTGGTGTAGGAACGCTGTTAGTAAAATGGATGCAATCGAAAAAGTGGATACCGACAGACCCATTCAAATCAACGTAAGTTAATGGCGAGCGTTGTGGCTGGAGGGATATTTAATGCAGTGGCTTTCGCAGGCGCTGGCTTTATGTTTTCGAAATTTAATCACTCAGGTTATGAAGCTGAGATGAAAAGGCATAACCATGCGTTGGAGCAGTTAGCCAGCGCGAAAGAAGTGTGGTATGAGAATGAGGTCGCTAAGAAAGATCAGATTCAGCGTTTACGGCAAATGCTCTCAGATGCTAACGCTGACATCAATGACACAAACCATGCGTTGGAAGAACTTAGAAGCGTAATGACTATTCAGTACAGTGGACGAGTGTTCACTAACCTCCCGAAGATTGCGGATTACTACCAACCGAGTGCGGAAATGAAGGAATACCAATTGTTGTTTGTTAGCGCGCTAGGTTTGGGTAGTGGAATAGCGGTACGGGTACTAGTTCGGTAAAAAAATGTTGGAGTAGTATAAGCGATGGACAAACTTATGAGGAAGATGAGTTATGGCTTGACAATTGACGAGATCGCGAGTGAGACGCAAACTGGGTGTGGAGACACCTTCAGAATTTACTACTGCTCGGATTGTGACGTTGTGAAACATGTGACTGACTGCGGTGGGTACGCGTGTCCAAAGTGTGGTGACATCGAATGGGGTTACACTCAGAGTTACAGCGACATGAGACTCACGCGGCTAAAGAGCGTTCACAAGCGGTCTTGGTGGATGGGGAGGAGACTGCGGAACGTTGTGAAGGGTGTGCACCTTGAGTTGATAAAAGAGGACTTCCTGAAAGTTGTCAATGCGTTGTACTCATACAATTTGGTAAAGGGTAGAAATGTCAGCAGATATGGATACTACATTATTAGGTTGTGTCATAGAAGACGAGTCAAGACACTCAAGAAGGTGTCAGACCTCAAAGACGGGAAGGTGAAAGACTTGTTCGACAACAATCTGTTTGGGGTGGTGTACCCAAAGCTGGGATGGTGCGAAAGTGGTGATATTTATTACAATGAGTGGGCTAAGAAAAAAAGTGTAGTGTAAGTATAAGCCAATGAGTCGGACTGTGAAAAATTCAGTGACAAAAAGACGGGCGCACAAGACGAGCGCAGCCGTTGTCAATTCACTAACAGACGAAGCGACCAACGTTCACGGCTTTTTTGGAGACCAAGAAACACAACCTGTAGTCGAAGACCTCGCACCGTCAACGCATCTGTTGGATCGAGCACTGAGAGGGTTCACAAGGTCTTATGGAGTCGAAGTAATTGACGACAGAGACATCAATCAGGTAAATGGTAGTAGAAGCGCTGTCACTAACCTTTTGAGACGTGAGCTGGGTGAGACCAACGGGATGAAAGTGGTAGAGACAGTCAAGGTCACTTTTGAGAAAGTTTTAGAACTCGATAAGACCACGTACAAAACTGCCTACTTTAACAGCGAAACGTTCGTCGTCATTAATGACCACGACATCGAGGGTGTTGCCAACCGTGGGTCAGAGCAGATTTTGACGCGGATAGCTGGGTGGTTATCTGAGGGGTCTGGATGGACTATCGACAAAATAGACGCACACTACGTCAATGTCGCTATTTACAGACCTTTACATGGGAGTAGCTACATTGTGTTGCCAAAGGAGCTGCGCAACAGTATGAAGGGTCTGATAAACGTAAATAACGATGATGACAACGAGTGCTTTAGATGGTGCCACCTTGCGCATAAGTTTCCTGTTGGAAAACACTCCGATAGAACGTCGAAGTACGCTAGGCACGTCGGTGAGCTGAATTATGACGGAATTGACTTCCCAGTATCAGTCAAAGACTACAACAAGATCGAAAAGGCAAACGATATTAGCATCAATGTTTTTGGGTATGAAGATAAGCAGCCATTCCCTGTGTACGTTTCTAAGGAGGCGTATCCTGACCATATGGACCTATTGTTGATAACTAATGACGTGGGCAACAAGCATTATGTGTACATTCGCGATTTTAACAAATTCATGTACCGTCAGACAAAGTATAAGGCGAGAAAGCACTTTTGCAGGTATTGCCTGCAGTGTTTTACCCGAGAGGACGTGCTTGAAAGTCACATTGAAGTATGTTTGGTCATCAATGGGAAGCAAGCTATTAAAATGCCGCAAAAAGGTGCGAAAGTGAAATACGAGAATTTTAGTAGACAGCTAAATGTACCATTTGTGGTGTACGCAGACTTTGAGGCTATCACACAGAAGGTGCACACAACAAAGCTGTCAAGCGAGTGTAGCTACACAAACGCTTATCAGAGGCATGTTGACTGTGGCTATGGGTACAAATTAGTTTGTTGCTATGACAATGAGTACAGTAAGCCAGTAAAAGTGTATCGCGGTGAAAACGCAGTCAACAAGTTCATTGGGGAGATGTTAGAAATTGTCGAATATTGTAAAAAGACATCTGAGAGCCACTTTAACAAAGAAATGGTGTTGACTGACGACGATAAGAAGAACTTTGACGAGGCTAAAAGTTGCCATATTTGCAGTGTTGAGTACACTGGCGCTGACGTTAGAGTGAGAGACCACTGTCACGTGTCAGGTAAGTACAGAGGGTCTGCACATCGTCAGTGTAATGTGAACTTTAAGTTGACTGATAAAATCCCTGTGATCTTTCATAACTTGCGCGGCTACGATAGCCATTTCATCATGCAGGAGATTGGTAAGTTTGGCCAAGACATAAATGTGATACCGAACAACATGGAGAAGTACATGGCGTTCATGCTTGGGAAAAACTTGGTATTCTTGGACAGCTTTCAGTTCATGGGTAGTGGTCTAGACAACTTGGTGAGGAACCTACCAAGGGACGCTTTCAAATACACGTCAGAAGTGTTTCGTGATGAGGGGTTGGCACTCATGACAAGAAAGGGAGTCTACCCCTATGATTATATGGACTCCTTTGAAAAATTCGACGAGCGCGAGCTACCCTCCAAAAAAGATTTCTACAGCATTCTGAACGATGAGCACATCACGGAAGAAATGCATGAGCGCGCCATCGATGTGTGGGACTACTTCGACGTTGAAAGTATGGGTGAGTATCACGACCTGTATTTGAAAAGCGATGTGCTCTTGCTTGCCGACGTTTTTGAGAACTTTAGAAAGACATGCCATCGCGAGTATAAATTAGACCCGTGTCACTATTTCACATCGCCTGGGTTGGCTTGGGACGCTATGCTGAAGATGACTGGAGTGGAGCTTGAGTTATTGTCCGACATCGACATGTTCCAGTTCGTAGAATTAGGTATGCGTGGTGGTGTGAGCTACATATGCAACAGACATGGCGTGGCGAATAATAAATATATGAAGGGGTACGATAAAGCGCAAGAGTCGAAGTATTTGATGTACCTTGATGCCAACAATTTGTACGGATGGGCGATGAGTCGAAGTCTACCTACGGGTGGCTTCAAGTGGTTGACTAAGAAAGAAATAGAAAAGGTTAATCTATGCGACTATCACGACGGTAGTGAAAAGGGCCTGCTGCTTGAAGTCGACTTGGAGTATCCAGCCCATTTGCATGACCTACATAACGACTACCCGCTGGCTCCTGAGAAGATGGAGATAACTGTTGACATGTTGTCGGAGTACTGCACGAAAATCAAAAATAAGTTTAATGTGAGTGTTGGTGGTGTGAAGAAGCTGGTGACTAATTTGATGGACAAAAAAAAGTATGTGTGTCACTATAGAAATCTGCAGTTGTACACGGGTCTTGGATTGAAAATCAAAAAGGTTCATAGGGTCCTACAATTTGATCAGTCCAAGTGGTTGGGCAAGTACATTGACTTTAACACAGTCAAAAGAACTGCGGCTAAGAACGCTTTCGAGAAGGATTTCTTCAAGTTGATGAACAACAGTGTGTTTGGAAAAACAATGGAGAATTTGAGGAAGCGTGTGGATGTAAGATTAGTGACCACCGAGAAAAAGTTAGAAAAGCTTGTCTCAAAGCCTACGTTTGTGTCTTGCAAGATATTTAGCGAGAATTTAGTCGCTGTCCACAAAGTCAAAGAGACGCTGACATTAAATAGACCTGCATACGTGGGTATGTGCATACTAGACTTGAGCAAAACGTTGATGTATGACTTCCACTACAACTATATCATGAAAAAGTACTCTAGCGACACCTGCAGACTACACTTCACCGACACTGACAGTCTGTTGTACACAATCAAAACTGACGACGTCTACTCTGACTTCATGGAGGAGCGCGAAAAGTTTGACAATAGCGATTACCCTGCAGACAACCCATTCGCTTTCAAAGAGAACAAGAAAGTCATTGGCAAGATGAAGGACGAGTGCGCTGGAACACCAATTATTGAGTTCGTCGGGTTGCGCAGTAAAATGTATAGCTATTTGAAAGAGGATGGGGGTGGTGGGAAAACTGCTAAAGGTATTAGAAAGAATATAATTAAAAAGTGATCAGACATGAAGATTACAAAAGTGTGCTACTAGAGCAGAAACAATTGCGACACACAATGAAGACCATTAGAAGTGTCAAACATCAGCTCGGTAGCTATGAAATTAATAAAGTATCGCTATCCTGCTTCGACGATAAACGATACCTTTTAGAAAATGGTATTGACTCCTATGCGTATGGTCACAAAAACGTTGTAGCGAGAACCCTGACGAGCTAAATGATGAACTACAAAAAGACCCGTTATTAAAGAAAGACGTCGAGAGCATTGTCGCGATTGTGACACCATACGTGCCTTTCTTGGGCTTGTTGTCGGGAGGAATCACAACGTCGAAATATGTGTACGATCACCATTTTAGAAGTGCGACAAACGCTGAAAATAGTGAACAAACGGACTAATCTATTATTAACAGGTGGCAATAACCTAATTTGCATAACAGGTGGCAATTTTATCACGCGTGAGACACTTTTACGATACATAAATTTGTAAAAATGTGATTTGACAAATTTGTGAAAATGTTGAAACGACACTTTCTATTTTTTAAATGTTATTTGACAAATTTATGAAAATATTGAAACGGTGCTTTATATTTTTTAAATATGGTTTGACAAATTTGTGAAAATGTTGAGACGACTATTTTTTAAATGCGATTCGACAAATTTGTGAAAATGTTGAAACGCACCTAAAAAATGGCTAAAGTAGCGTAAAGTTTAGCGAAAGTCGTGATTTTTTTAATATTTGGCATCAACTTAGTAGAAAACGTGGGAGGGGTGTTTAGATTGACTAACGATTACCATAATAGCATAGAGACTGGCGCTGTGAGCTCACCAACGTCGATTATAAAACGTGAGTACCAAAACATTGCCGAGTTGTGGCTCGACACAAATTTGGTGATGTTTTGGTGTTTATATTCACGTTTGACGTTGCTGGGCCCGCAGCCCTACTCACTATACTACTCAGATATGTTACACAGTTACAGGCCAAACGAGGTTAATATTTCACATTTCTTTCAAAACGTTTCAGTTGTTTTGTAATAAGCGGTCTTTACCGGTTTGTAAAGATCGCTCAGGAACCAATCAGATTGCAGAAAACTGCTTTCAAAGACCTCTCACGAGACAAGCCATAAAAACTATTAATGCCTTGGCTTATCCTCGAGCATATTCTTCTACCTACAATTACCAATAAAATCAGCAAGTGTACAAGTGCTTATAATTACCAATAGTTGTTAATTTTAGCGAATTGAGCTCGAAAGTGTATTGATGACGTCATGGTATTTGATAAACAGAGAACGAAAAGAGAGTCGAGCGATTCAGCAACTAGTGCTTCTAGGAGCGCCATCAACGCAATATCTTTCAATTCGTGTTTTATTATCAGAGAAAAAAGTGCACCAATCACAGAGAAGCGCTCTCGCTAATTTCTTCCATCACTACTTGCAAACTTCTTGACGTTACACCAACGTGTGTTACGTGATATTTAGCTGCGCGCGGAAGTGACCACTTTTTGGCGGAAATGTTTGTTCTTTTATAGCCTATTGCAGTGGAATAATAACGTTTTAAGAATTTTTTCTTTTCAATATTTTCTAAATGCATATTGAAAAAAACTGAAAAAAAAATTCGTTTCAAATTTGCATTTCTTACTAACTATATAGGTACTGTTCATCAAAGTACTGATATTTTGTACTTAAGTAAAAGTAAAAAGTAACTCCTCAGTTTATACTTCAGTAAAAGTAAAAGTATGGCCTGAAAATCTTACTTTAGTAGAAGTAAAAGTATGGCCTGAAAATCTTACTTTAGTAGAAGTAAAAGTATGGCCTGAAAATCTTACTTAAGTAGAAGTAAAAGTAGTGGCAAAAAAATATTCAAGAAAAGTGCCAGATTATTAATTGTCATTTGTCATGTTGGTTAGTGGTACTACCACTAACCAACATGACAAATGACAATTAATAATCTGGTACTGTACTTTAATCTGGACGCTGTTTGGCGGCACCAACTCAACAGTTGTCAATCACGTGCACATGCAAAACGAATTTCGCGCAATTTCTCCACTTTATGTCTTTTGCGGATGAATAGTATTTTTCGACTCCGAGTTCCGATTTTTTCCGATAAAACAAAAAGTAACGAAATTAAAAAGTAACGAAGTTAAAAAGTAGCTAGGTATTGTAATATAAGATTATTACTAGGACTGGAAGAGGATGAGTTGTGAACCAAAGAATCCCGAAATGACCTTGACATTACTCCACTAATATATAACCAATTGCTGCTGTGGTCTTATCGCCATTATCGCCCAAACATAAAGCAATGTTACCACACGTTACGCTAACGGATTTTCCACAAAAATATGCATCGGAAACACCAAACCCAATGTACGAATCAGGGGAGCGGCAATCATCTTCATTGTTACTTAAAATTCCAAGTCGTACGTGTAGCTTATTTAAATCAACATTGAATCCCTCTCGATTGCAATTTCTTTGCAAAGATGAACCATCGATCAGCACCTTCCATGTACTGCGTCCTGCGGTTGTGTCTCGAAATGTTCCGTCTGATATCACACTGTACAGCGAACTCGCTTCATAATCTAGCTTTACCCATTTCGTGACGCCATTGACTTTCATTCCCAGGCATATTTTCTTGAACGGAGTATTCCAGTAGGATGCTAGCTTACTTTCTTGATCTGTTAATCCTTCCAAACCTTCATGATATCCATACGTGTTCATATCGCTCCAGTATGTAGAATCGTATTTGAAAGTACTCTGAAAAGAAAATTCCACACTAACTTATCCACATATCTTACTCGTACTGGCTAGATATTGTAGACATTTGTGTACCCTTTATCATATATTTATCATATATACAACACAATACTCGTTTATATTATCAAGGAAAACAAAATAAATGGATGTAATGGCTGCTTTATTAGTAGTTGTAAATCGGGATACAATATCGTCCTGATTTACATTCACACGCTGCGCTGTGCTGCGCTGTGCTGCGCTGTGCTGCGCTGTGCTGCGCTGTGCTGCGCTGTGCTGTGCTGTGCTGTGCTGTCCTGCACTGTGCTGCACTGTGCTGTGCTGCGCTGTGCTGCGCTGTGCTGCGCTGTGCTGCGCTGCGCTGCGCTGCGCTGTGCTGCGCTGATGATCAACTTTATTTAAACACACTAATCTTTTCAACTATATACAGCTGGTTTCCAAAAGAGGTGTGCTAACATTACAAAAGTACATAACAAAAGATATTAATTATATTACAAATTTTAAAAACTTAAAATTATGACTATATTTACACTCTATTTGGTTCAACAATATATCATTCAACTAATTTCTAGGATCAGAGGTTAAGGAAGAAAGCTTTTGACAAAATGAATCGTAAGATACCGAACTTCTTATCTCTTCCGGTATCTGATTCCATATTTGAGCCCCGCAATAGCTAAAACTCTTTTTTAGAATTCAGTCCTAGGCCGTGGAGTACAAAGGCTAGTCGAAGAACCCCTTAAATTATAATCACTTACTGTGTTAGTTTTTTGAAAAATATCACACAGTCTGTGAGGGGCTAATTTATTGACCGTTTTGTACATGAGCCTGGCTTTCATTTGTGCCCTACGTTCTTCTAACGATATCCAGCCAAGAGAATTACGAGCCAAAATAGACCGTCCATGCTCATTTTTAAAATTCATGATCAGTCTAGCCGCTCTATTCTGGAATTTTTGAAGACGTTCAGCATGGCCTTTGCCAATCGTATCCCAAACTTCACAACAATAATCAAAATGTGGTTGAATTAGGGCATTATATACCAATACCAAGGTGTTTCGATCCACAAATTCCTTAAGTTTTCTAATAGCTCCAATACCCGACGATATTTTACTGGCTATGAATTCAATATGTTTTCTCCAGTTTAAATTCTCGTCAATCTGAACACCAAGTACTTTGGCATGTTTCACTCGTTTGACCGATTTGCTATTGATTTTAACTTTAGGCTGGACAACCGTATTATTTATCTTATAGTGAGATCCAATCAAAACGTACTCGGTTTTCGCAATATTTAAACTAAGTTTATTTGCAGACAGCCATCTGTGGACATTCACCAGGTCTTCATTTGCCCTCCTCTCCACTTCATCTAAGGTTTCACCTACAGCTGTTAGGCTGGTGTCATCTGCAAACATTCTAGATGTTGTATGCTTGAGACAATTTGGCAAATCATTTATATAGATGAGGAACAGAAGAGGGCCGAGTATACTTCCCTGGGGAATACCACAAGTTACTTTTCTCTGATTTGAAAATATGCCTTTTAACTGACTTTTTTGTGTTCGATGCGTCAAATAACAACGCAATAGGGTAAGCGCATTTTCCCCAAAACCATACATTTGAAACTTACGTAACAGTATTTCGTGGTTGACAGTGTCGAATGCTTTCTTTAAATCGAGAAAGACAACTAAGTTATAAAGGCCGCGGTCCATGTTGACGTACCATTCATTTGTACAATCTAAGAGTGTAGTAGTTGTAGAATGTAAAGGTCTAAAGCCATATTGATGTTCTGATAGAATATTTTCGTTCGTCAAATAGTCAAACATTTGATCATATAAGATCCTTTCCATCAGTTTACTCACTACTGGTAGGATTGAAATTGGTCTATAGTTGTCTAACATAGTCCGCTGGCCTTTTTTAAATATTGGAATTACCCTTGCAGCTTTCCATTCTGAGGGAAACTGTTCTGAAACAATTGACACGTTAAATATCTTTGTCAAAGATTGTGCAATAGCAGGAGCTGCTGTCAGGAGAACTTTAGCTGAAATTTTATCAATACCCGTCGCTTTTGAGGAGGATAATTTGGATATAAGCTTAAAGACTGTTGCCACATTTACTGGCTGAAAAGAAAACCCAGCACCAGATTCATTTTGATCAATAAAATCTTGAAAACTACAATCATTATCTTGTTCAATTGTTTCAGCCAATTTAGGACCTATATTTGTGAAATGATCATTAAAAACTTCAGCTAATTCCTCAGTTGAAGTAACTGTTTTATCAACTAGTTTAATTTCATTAACAGTATTTTGTTTGCGATTTCGCCCTAAGATATCGTTTATTGTTTTCCAGGCTTGCTTTGGGTTCTTATTATGGTTTGCAAATTGCGTTACATAATATTCCCTTTTAGCATTACGCATGACAATATTGGCAGCATTTCTAGAGGACTTATATAGTTTCCAATCATTATCCTCTTTTGTTTTTATTGCTTTTCGCTTGAGGAAATCTCTTCTAAATAACATTGCCTTAATTTCTTTATTTACCCACGGTAAACTACCCTTTTTCCTAATTCTTTTAGATCTAATCGGGGCATGTTTGTTAAGAACTTGAACAAATAGTGCTTTCCAGCATTCCCACATTTCATCCACATTTTGTTTACTGTCTAGTTCCGCCCAAGGCATCATATACAGGTCATTTAGAAAACATTGAACATTGAATTTTTTTAAATTTCTAATCTCTACAAACCCTAATTGAGAACCATTAGTTGGTCTGGAATTTAGTTTTCGTATTGCATAAATAAGGCTGTGGTCACTTATACCAAGATGTAGTATGCCTGAATAAATTACTTTCTCGGGTGTCGAAGTAATACAGACATCTAGTAGTGATTGTGTAGATTTAGTAATACGAGTCGGATCTTTAATTAATTGTGTCAATTGATATAATTCCAAAATATCCTGAAGCTTTTTTGTAGTTGACAAAGTCGGTTCAAGTAAATTACAGTTTAAATCGCCTAGGATGTAAACTTCCTTACTTTCATTATCAACTAGTTGGATAAATCTTTCAATTTTTGAAAATACCTCAACATGGGTATTCGGTGGTCTATAAACACACGAAATAATAAAGGACTGACTATTAGCTTGTCTAACTTCTAGACAAACAGCTTCTAGGCCATTTGGAACTAAATCTGGACGTTTTTGATGATTTATGTGGCACCTAACGTAGATACAAACCCCCCCCTCCATTCCTTGTTCGGTCAGCACGCAGTATATCATAACCTTCCACACTGACAAGTTCATCAGAAATGGTAGAGTCGAGGCGGGTTTCATTAAGTGCCAAGACATCCATTTTTTTATCATACAACAATAAACGAATTTCGTCAAGATGTTTTGGCAAACTAGCTATGTTGAGCATAGCCATTTTAAAACCTCTTGTTTTAGGAATATTTAACTTGATTTCATAAGCTCCCCTCCTCGTACTTTCATCGGTTCAATCCTGAAGTTTTAAAATATTTTCAAAGTTATTCTGTAGCAAGGCACTACCTTCGTGATTTAAATGTAATCCCCTATGATTTAAATGTGAACAGTTTATATTGCTGTTATCTAAGAATACCCAGTTTTTTTTGCTACAGTTTGACTTTATAATATTGTTAGTGTCGTTTACCTTTCTTGCAAGATCTTGATTATCACTTCTAATGACCAAGGAGGAGATAATTATCCTTGTATTGATTGATTCTTTTTTAAACTGCTCTGCTAACTCGGTAACTTTTTTAGCAATAGTTGTGGGACTCGAGCTGCGGACATCATTTGTTCCAGCATGGATAATAAGTTTGTCTGGATGCTTACGGATACTTGGCTTCAGGAAATCTCTCATGTCATCGACAGTAGCACCTGAGAAGGATTTTACTGACACGTTCTGCTCAGCATTCGATAGTTCCCAGCCTTTTACGTATTTAATAATCGAGTCTCCTGCCACAACGACCGAAGTCTTTGACTGCCTTTGTTCACCGTCTGGCTGTAGTTTATCGGCTTCCTTCTTTGGCTCATCCGACACGATTGCAGTTTGCTTTTTATTTGACTTTTTCCTACGCTTTTTCTCTTTACTCAAGATATTATCTTTTAGAGAATCTTGGCCATGAGCTGTTGTTATTGCTTCTTCACCCTTGTTGTTTTCTTGAACACCGAGTACAGAAAAACTATTGCCTAATTGAATATTCGGATTTACAACATCTTCTGACTGAATTGTGCAATCGTCCGCTTCGTTGCTGTCGCTTTGTTCAATGACATGCTTATGATTCAATTGTTCGTTTTCTTTGACTATAGCATTCGATTCTGCGACCAATAGCCGCATAGCAGTGATTAAGCTGTCTCTTTCGTCCTCAGCATTTTTTGTCTTTCCTTGTAAGTCTGCTAATATATATGATAGATTGTTAGCTCTTTCCGTCAACTTCTCGTTTGCACTCTTGAGGTTCAAGTTTTCATTCGACAGTTTGTGATTTTCTTTTCTTGAACGGGCAAGTTCGTTTTCTAATTCTTTTTGTTTAGCTTCATTGAATGTCTTTGTACGTTCGATTAATATCTCGTTTACAGCAGCCGTATTGGCATGTACTTCTTTCACAATAGCTTCCAGTTGACTCTCAAGGGAGAGCTTGCGGGTATCTGCTACACAAGGACAGTTTGTTTTTTCCTTCGCTTTGGTCATCAGTTTCTTTAATTTCACTTTGATCGTCAGTTTCTTTAGTTTTGCTTTGGTCGTCAGTTTCTTTGTTTTCGCTGTTTGCCAATTCTGTAGATATAGAAGCCAGCAAAATCAGCTGTTGATTAAGTTCGTCTTTTAACTTCCCGCTAAGCGTTATCGATTTCGTTTCGGGATACCATCTAATGTCTACACATTCGCTTTTGAACTGCTTTGCACCACCACCAGGGCAACCCCAAGTCCCGTCAGAAATATTCAGAACGTCTTTGACAAACATCTGCAATGACTCGAGAGATCCAGTCCATATTGGTTTGCCTTTACTATTCGTTGATACACCATGTAAAAGGCTTCCTCTGTTGGCTTGTTCCAGATCCATCACGAAAATGTTGGCTTATATTTATAATTGTTAAGATATTTGCGGAGCTGTAAAAGACACGTCTGTACGCCGTGAACGCGATAATCAGATGCTGCGCTGTGCTGCGCTGTGCTGCGCTGTGCTGCGCTGTGCTGCGCTGTGCTGCGCTGTGCTGCGCTGTGCTGCGCTGTGCTGCGCTGCGCTGTGCTGTGCTGCGCTGTGCTGCGCTGTGCTGCGCTGTGCTGCGCTGTGCTGCGCTGTGCTGCGCTGTGCTGCGCTGTGCTGCGCTGTGCTGCGCTGTGCTGCGCTGTGCTGCGCTGTGCTGCGCTGTTCTGCGCTGTGCTGCGCTGTGCTGCGCTGTGCTGCGCTGTGCTGCGCTGCGCTGTGCTGTGCTGCGCTGTACTGCATTGTGTTGTGCTGTGCTGTGCTGCACTATACTGTGCTGCACTGTGTTGTGCTGCACTGTGTTGTGCTGCACTGTGCTGTGCTGCGCTACGCTACGCTGTTCTGTGCTGTGCTACGCTGTCCTGCGCTGTGCTGCACTGTGCTGCACTGTGTTGTGCTGCACTGTGCTGTGCTGCGCTACGCTACGCTGTTCTGTGCTGTGCTACGCTGTCCTGCGCTGTGCTGCACTGTGCTGTGCTGCGCTGTGCTGCGCTGTGCTGCGCTGTGCTGCGCTGTGCTGCGCTGTGCTGCGCTGTGCTGCGCTGTGCTGCGCTGTGCTGCGCTGCGCTGTGCTGCGCTGTGCTGCGCTGTGCTGCGCTGTGCTGCGCTGTGCTGCGCTGTTCTGCGCTTTGCTGCGCTGTGCTGCGCTGTGCTGCGCTGCGCTGTGCTGTGCTGCGCTGTACTGCATTGTGTTGTGCTGTGCTGTGCTGCACTATACTGTGCTGCACTGTGTTGTGCAGCACTGTGTTGTGCTGCACTGTGCTGTGCTGCGCTACGCTACGCTGTTCTGTGCTGTGCTGCACTGTGCTGTGCTGCGCTGTGCTGCGCTGTGCTGCGCTGTGCTGCGCTGTGCTGCGCTGTGCTGCGCTGTGCTGCGCTGTGCTGCGCTGTGCTGCGCTGTGCTGCGCTGTGCTGCGCTGTGCTGCGCTGTGCTGCGCTGTGCTGCGCTGTGCTGCGCTGTGCTGCGCTGTGCTGCGCTGTGCTGCGCTGTGCTGTGCTGCGCTGCGCTGTGCTGCGCTGTGCTGCGCTGTGCTGCGCTGTGCTGCGCTGTGCTGCGCTGTGCTGCGCTGTGCTGCGCTGTGCTGCGCTGTGCTGCGCTGTGCTGCGCTGTGCTGCGCTGTGCTGCGCTGTGCTGCGCTGTGCTGCGCTGTGCTGTGCTGCGCTGCGCTGTGCTGCGCTGTGCTGCGCTGTGCTGCGCTGTGCTGCGCTGTGCTGCGCTGTGCTGCGCTGTGCTGCGCTGTGCTGCGCTGTGCTGCGCTGTGCTGCGCTGTGCTGCGCTGTGCTGCGCTGTGCTGCGCTGTGCTGCGCTGTGCTGCGCTGCGCTGCGCTGTGCTGTGCTGCGCTGTGCTGCGCTGCGCTGTGCTGCGCTGTGCTGCGCTGTGCTGCGCTGTGCTGCGCTGTGCTGCGCTGTGCTGCGCTGTGCTGCGCTGTGCTGCGCTGTGCTGCGCTGTGCTGCGCTGTGCTGCGCTGTGCTGCGCTGTGCTGCGCTGTGCTGCGCTGTGCTGCGCTGTGCTGCGCTGTGCTGCGCTGTGCTGCGCTGTGCTGCGCTGTGCTGCGCTGTGCTGCGCTGTGCTGCGCTGTGCTGCGCTGTGCTGCGCTGTGCTGCGCTGTGCTGCGCTGTGCTGCGCTGTGCTGCGCTGTGCTGCGCTGTGCTGCGCTGTGCTGCGCTGTGCTGCGCTGTGCTGCGCTGTGCTGCGCTGTGCTGCGCTGTGCTGCGCTGTGCTGCGCTGTGCTGCGCTGTGCTGCGCTGTGCTGCGCTGTGCTGCGCTGTGCTGCGCTGTGCTGCGCTGTGCTGCGCTGTGCTGCGCTGTGCTGCGCTGTGCTGCGCTGTGCTGCGCTGTGCTGCGCTGTGCTGCGCTGTGCTGCGCTGTGCTGCGCTGTGCTGCGCTGTGCTGTGCTGCGCTGCGCTGTGCTGCGCTGTGCTGCGCTGTGCTGCGCTGTGCTGCGCTGTGCTGCGCTGTGCTGCGCTGTGCTGCGCTGTGCTGCGCTGTGCTGCGCTGTGCTGCGCTGTGCTGCGCTGTGCTGCGCTGTGCTGCGCTGTGCTGCGCTGTGCTGCGCTGTGCTGCGCTGTGCTGCGCTGTGCTGCGCTGTGCTGCGCTGTGCTGCGCTGTGCTGCGCTGTGCTGCGCTGTGCTGCGCTGTGCTGCGCTGTGCTGCGCTGTGCTGCGCTGTGCTGCGCTGTGCTGCGCTGTGCTGCGCTGTGCTGCGCTGTGCTGCGCTGTGCTGCGCTGTGCTGCGCTGTGCTGCGCTGTGCTGCGCTGTGCTGCGCTGTGCTGCGCTGTGCTGCGCTGTGCTGCGCTGTGCTGCGCTGTGCTGCGCTGTGCTGCGCTGTGCTGCGCTGTGCTGCGCTGTGCTGCGCTGTGCTGCGCTGTGCTGCGCTGTGCTGCGCTGTGCTGCGCTGTGCTGCGCTGTGCTGCGCTGTGCTGCGCTGTGCTCCGCTGTGCTGCGCTGTGCTGCGCTGTGCTGCGCTGTGCTGCGCTGTGCTGCGCTGTGCTGCGCTGTGCTGCGCTGTGCTGCGCTGTGCTGCGCTGTGCTGCGCTGTGCTGCGCTGTGCTGCGCTGTGCTGCGCTGTGCTGCGCTGTGCTGCGCTGTGCTGCGCTGTGCTGCGCTGTGCTGCGCTGTGCTGCGCTGTGCTGCGCTGTGCTGCGCTGTGCTGCGCTGTGCTGCGCTGTGCTGCGCTGTGCTGCGCTGTGCTGCGCTGTGCTGCGCTGTGCTGCGCTGTGCTGCGCTGTGCTGCGCTGTGCTGCGCTGTGCTGCGCTGTGCTGCGCTGTGCTGCGCTGTGCTGCGCTGTGCTGCGCTGTGCTGCGCTGTGCTGCGCTGTGCTGCGCTGTGCTGCGCTGTGCTGCGCTGTGCTGCGCTGTGCTGCGCTGTGCTGCGCTGTGCTGCGCTGCGCTGTGCTGCGCTGTGCTGCGCTGTGCTGCGCTGTGCTGCGCTGTGCTGCGCTGTGCTGCGCTGTGCTGCGCTGTGCTGCGCTGTGCTGCGCTGTGCTGCGCTGTGCTGCGCTGTGCTGCGCTGTGCTGCGCTGTGCTGCGCTGTGCTGCGCTGTGCTGCGCTGTGCTGCGCTGTGCTGCGCTGTGCTGCGCTGTGCTGCGCTGTGCTGCGCTGTGCTGCGCTGTGCTGCGCTGCGCTGTGCTGTGCTGCGCTGTACTGCATTGTGTTGTGCTGTGCTGCACTGTACTGTGCTGCGCTGTGCTGCGTTGCGCTGCGTTGTGCTGCGCCGTGTTGTCTTGTGCTGTGCCGTGTCGTTCTGTGCCGTGCTGTTCCGGACTGTTCTGTAATATCTCGTACCTTACTCCCGTCCATTTTCAATACTAGTGTCCAACCTCCACCTCCGCAGTTGACAATATTGCTCATGTGACAATAAACTGGATATTTTTTGGCGGCGGAATCGTTTAATTCTTTGAGATAGTAAATACCACTAGAAAGGGACCTAAAAACGAACCAAACTTCTCAGAATTCAGGAACTAAACATGCCAAGATAGGAATGAAGTTGAGTAGACCCTTGATCTCGAATCTACATTACAAATAGATCGACAATTTGACAGTTGAAGATTAATAATGGGAAATCAGGGGAAATTTAAAGGAAAACTTGACCTATAACCGACAAGGTATTTCTGTTGAATTTTGCTCTGATTGTCCATAATTCATCTTCAACAGTGAAAAGGTCTATTATGACATAAATACGCGTACCTATCTTCCTTTAGTGCTTCCTTGCAAGATCCTACATCGACACACTTCTTTGCATCTACACAATCATAAAATAAACAATTGTGTATAAGATACATATTACTCGTGATATTTAAATGTCCTGTCCCAATGTCGCCATCGAGTGGAGAGACCTCCAAGAAAATGCTGAAACTGTTTTTTACAGAACACGTGACTATAGGTTCTGAGCAACGGCCTCCGTAGCTCTGTGGTCAAAGCACTGCACTAGCATCGCAGGGTTGCGTGTTCAATTCCAGCCAGAGGCCTTGAAGTTGCATTTTTCGCAATTGGTCTCGGTTTGGTCTTAAAATGTATATATTCCTTCACCATAAACCCTTAGAACATTAAATTACTTAAGTCTGATTGAAACTAAACGAATTGTAATCATCTCAAAAATAGGACTGGGTTGAACTTTCTATTGTATCTGATGAGCTGATTTTGCATTGAAGCGCTTGTATATTTGCATAATATAAATTGACGAGAGATCATTAGAAGCTCCGAGTTTGCAAGCAAATCAAACTGTGACGCTCGCGAAATAGGTTTAATGTCTGGCCAATATAGTTTCTTTGTTAACATTAAATGCATAAAACCTTGAACCTAATTCGACGTCTCATATTAGGCTTCTCTCACTGGAGAATTAGAGCCAACGGTGTCCATTACTAAGGGACCAAAGTCGCAGTAAATCTGTAGATAGGCCATGAATCGTTTTACCCAGTAATTTGAAAAATATTTTCTGGTCCTCTTTATAGTAAAATTATTTTATTTTGTCGGTGGTAAGAGCACATAATCCAACAAAAAACCTCATTGGATCCTCAGTTGGTCCCTTAGTAATGGCGGACTTCCGGCTTCATTTTCTGAACAATAGTTGCTCGATCCAGTCTTCTTTCAAGATCAGTGGATATATCATCCCAAACAGTAATATTTCGTCGAATATCCCGAATCATCGAATGGAGGGTCTATAAATTAATTGTACAGTATTTATTCAGAGAAATGTCTCCAGCTTGCTTTGAAGTGCAAGGTGTATAGAGCGTTGATAACACGTGATAATATCGCCTCCGTATTGATGTACCTTATTAACAATAGACGTTTACTATAGATATTTATACAATCATGTGACTTATATACACATTTTCATTGGTTCTTGCCCATGATCTATTAAAGGACAGATACATGGATGGCGTCAAATCATGTCAGCAGCTGTGTTTTCATGCCCCCAACAGTTTTGATAAACCTTTTGGGTTGTTTTTGATTGTATAAAACAAATAGATTCCATTTTTTGTTGTCTGTTCAGTTATAGATACACACAGGACTTCAGAACGTGGTAAGAACATCTTTTCTGTTCTTACCACGTTCTGCCGTCATCTGTGTATCTATAAATGAATAGACAACGATAAAATGGAATCTATTTGTTTTATACTGAACTCATGGCTAAGCTCACGACAACAGCTTTTGTAGCTCATTAGGTTAGACCGCTGGTCTAGAGACCCAGGGTCACGGCTTCAATTTCAAGCTTGAAGGCCTTGAAGTTGCATCATTTTCGTAACTGATTCCGATTGTAATTCATTATTATAGGACTCGGCTTTTATTTTATAAGGCGATGTTGCACTTACTGCCCTCTATACATGATGTTCACCATTGTACATGATGTTCACCATTGTACACGATGTTCACCATTGTACACGATGTTCACCATTGTACATGATGTTCACCATTGTACACGATGTTCACCATTGTACATGATGTTCACCATTGTACATGATGTTCACCATTGTATACGATGTTCACCATTGTACATGATGTAACAAATGCCTAAATTAAAGTAATTTTAAATGGTCAATATACACTATTTCGGCAGTGCACCATACCTTCGCACAGCTGAGTATTTGATTTCACGGCACTGCCTACACAGCACAACACGTACATTATATAAATAGTGGTTGTTCCTTCATGTTTAACTAATTATTTTACAGTTCAAAACTCTTGTTATCAGATTAGAAGAGACAGGACTAGACCTAAGGCTTGTAAAAATCAAAACAGATATCGCTATAAAGCGGTCATTTGATCATAATGGTGCTAACACTTTTAGCTGATAACAAGATATTAAGTGAAATTTTATATATTTATAATTTAAAATATTGGAGTGCAGACGACATCTGTTCTGTGATAAAGACACCCTTTCTCTTCTCGATAAATTTCTCCAGTGTCTTTTTACGGCTTAGACAATTATTGCGACAATCAACGTAAAAATTATGGTTCGTCTTTTTTTCGTCTTTTTTTCTGTTTTAGATAAATTTCTCACTGTTTTTTACGGCTTAGACAATTATTACACCAATGAACATAAAAATTATGGTTCATCTTTTTTTCGTCTTTTTTCTGTTCTCGATAAATTTCTCACTGTTTTTTACGGCTTAGACAATTATTACACCAATGAACATAAAAATCATGGTTCGTCTTTTTTCGTCTTTTTTTCTGTCTCGATAAATTTCTCGCTGTTTTTATACGGCTTTTTTTCAAAATTAGACATCAATGAACGTAAAAAATGGTTCGTCTTTGAAGTAGTTCATGTTTATCGGGGTCTAAAATACTCGGCGATCGTCTGGTGTTACTGCTGCTCATCTATTAAACATTAATATGAGAATTACTCACTTTGAGAAAATACTTGCTGCCTTTCTTCACAATTCTTGAAAATGAAACGAGGATAGAGCAAGTTAGGAGTGTACGAGATAGTATCCTTAATTTTATAAACATTATATAATATGGAGTACGTATGTTACACATTCTTGCGGTCAACCCAGTGTCCACCTAGTGTAGATAGTCTACATTGGTAATATGTAGCTGTGAATGTATGATGTCTACATTAACAAATAACTGCTAACCCTAACCCCCTCCCCCCCCCCCCCCCCCGCCTAACGAGTTTTCTAACAATAATCCCCCGCCTAACGAGTTTTCTAACAATAATCCCCCGCCTAACGAGTTTTCTAACCATAACCAACCATAACCCAAGCCTCTGCCTCCTCCGCAGGCTGTAATCGGGAGTGGACAGGCGGGGCGGCGCAGGCTAGCTATAGAGTGCCAGCAATGGTTGATGGGAAGGCGATAAAAACAATGGTTGATGGGAAGGCGATAAATGAAAAATTTAGAGCCTGCGAAATCGTGTGTCGAAACTCTGCAAATTTGATCGAAACATTGCAAATTGGCTTTGGAAATGGCGAAGACGCGAAGTGCAGCTAGAGACGGGAATTACACCGATGCCATATTGGTCAATATAAATACCTCTTTGTAGGTGAAAACCGCGTGTGATTATCGTATTCGAGTATTAATTAAATAACAGCGCACGAGTGTTTTCTCGGGTGCCGTTATAACGGCATATATTTTACTTGATAATCGATATATACACTGTAAAGGTGGAAATCATTCAAACTCAGGTACGTTGGTAGTAATAGCACATAGCAATAATATAATATAATACATCAGTCATCACCCACCCTTGTTTACAGCTTTTTATGACAACGTTACGCCTCCATTGTTATGCAATTTAAACTATATTTTGTTAGTGTTTGACCTGGAATAATTTACTATATCCTACATATTTCCTCTACAAAGCATATTAATATTCATATAAAGCAAAAGCGTACCGGTATTTTGGAAATAGCGCGTATATATTCACGCGAATAATTTAAAAATTGTCATCGAACTATAGTATTTTACCTTCAAATATTTAATTAAACGTTATCGACAAGTATTTATATTGTCAGACCAATATTGCGTCGCAATTCCTGTCTCTAGCTGCAAGTCCCATTCGCTTATCTCTATATAGAGATTAGTGCCGTGGTGGCCATTACAGAGAACTCCATAGACCGGATTTCCATCTGTTTTTTACACCCCTAACCCTAACCGTAACTCTAATCCTAACCCAGGCTCCTAACCCTAATAATAACCGTAAAATATGGTGGGAAACTATATGTATTGTTACCATGAAGTATATCCCCCATTTGGATGCAGGATTTCCCAGTCGCTTCTCGCTTTCTCCCCTTCCCGTCGTTCCTCGCGCGCCTTCCTCTCAAATTTCCGACTGGGTACGAGGCAGCCCAAGCCTAACGAGTTTTCCAAGTTCCAACGAGACCCGCACGCTCGACTCCCTCAATTGAAGTGCATATAATTACTAGACTCATAAGAGATACTAAGCATGTGGGATTAGTAATTGACTGTTAAGCGCATGCGCTATCTATGGCGCTTGTATTAATGTAGACATCATACATTCACAGCTACATGTTACCAATGTAGACTGTCTACATTAACTAAGTGGAGACTCAGTTGATATGAAATGTGACTTGCAGCTTGGTTGTTTCAATGTAAATAATAAATTGTTTGCTATTCAAGCTTTTAACGCAAATTCAGAAAAATGTCGCTTAGCCCCAGACGGGAATCCGCGGTTAGACGCTGACGCTCTAACCATTGAGCCGCACCAGAACTCATGAGTTGTAGAAGTTAGAGCGTCTATACCCATCGATCACTTAGAAACATTTTTCAGTGAGTTAATAAAAGCTTGAGTAAGTAGTAGTAATATGAGAGTTTCAGCCCAAAATCTCATAAAATCTCATTTTCAATCTAAAAATCTCATAAAAAAAAAAGCAAATTTCCAGCCCAAAAATCTCATAAAAAAAAAGCGAATTTCAAACCCAAATCTCACTTTTTAATTTATTCATAAAACCACATTCCATTCTAGGGCGTGGCACATTTCAAAATGGGTCCCGAACTTATGCTAATTAGCTGTGACGTCGTCACGTAACGCCCCGCCCACCTGTCAATCAAAACTTGTCTCGCATTTCAAAATGGGTCCCGAACTTATGCTAATTAGCTATGACGTCATCACGTTCCGCCCCGCCCCCTTTTCTCGTTTTGATTGACAATCAAAAACTTTGGTCAGCGGTTATCAAATAGACCCCGAACTTGTGCTAGTTAGCAATGACGTCATCAACCACTTTCTTTTTGATTGTCAACTCACTCGTCTTCACCAGTGACTTCTCTTTTGGAAATGAAAAAAGAGAGAGATGACACGCTATAACAGGCAAACATGATAGTGATCACAAGTAAAGACGTAAACGAAGAGACCACAAACGAAGAGACCCTAAAGCTAAGTATCGCCTTGGTTGACTCGTTGATACAAGAAGCTCGCGCGTGCGTGCGTGCGTCGAGAGACGTTCCACTAGGTGAAGACGAGTTGATAACGTTACTTCACGTGATTTCTGATAAATTGATCGAGTTCGTCGAATCCGCTTTGGTAGAAAACTAGTTCCCTAACGCTTACAAGCCCTTACCACATTGGTAAGGACTTTTTTTCTACCCCTCACTCCTCTTCACTGTCACTGTGGATCGTCTGCATCCTCTCGCTTGCAGCAACCACCGCTGACGACTTTTTGTCCACAAAGTCGGCCAAATGCGCCACGCTCGTCTTTCTTCCACGCTCAACGTCTCCGTCGACGAAATCGCTAGTATCCTCAGACGATTGGCTACCCCCAGACACGACGTAAGTGTTCACCTTTGACTTTGTGTTCGTCAGAGACCTGTCCAGCCTTCTCAGATAGTCGTCCATCACCCAAGGTAAAACCTCCGGCACGTTCTCTCGAATCTCAAGCATCTCGTGCTTCTTCGACTGTATGAACTCCTGTGGGGTGAAAGGACGCTCGTCCTGCCTAAAGGAGAGAAGTGTGTCGATATCCAACGCGATTTTGGTGTATTTGAACGACGCGTTCTGGTGTTTCGTCGTCTTTTCGACCGTACCCAAAAAGTTGTTGACTCCGGCCAACGCCGCTACGATCAACGCCAAAACACCGTTGACGTAAGTCCATATCCTATGGTAATCTTCCTGTGGCGAAGCCGAAGAGAAAATCGATGAGGCTGTCACACCCCCAAGGACGACCACTGGGATCCCCAGTCTGTCGTGCCATTTCGAGTAGTATTGGGCGCAAAGGGAGTGCATGATCGAATAGGTCTTCGACATCTCCGCCCACTTTTTCAGTAGGTTGTCGTGGTACTTGTTCCATGATAGCTCAGCCATTTATTAAAACACTCGTCAAACTCGTCGATCCTGTCGTTCTTCTTTGGGATCTTCACGCCCTGTTCTCTTCCCACATGCACACCATAGCGCTCCAAGAGCCTCTGCAAGACAAAGTTGACGTTGAAAAACCTCTTGTTCGCGTCGTTCCCATCGCTGAACTCTCTCTCCAAAGCAAAAAAGTCACTCGTCACGTTGGAGAGGATGTGGTCGCTTATGTCTATTTTCTTTCTCACTTTGTTTAGTAGGTTGCCGAAACTCGCGAGACGATTGCCTGAGTTTGCCCAGCGAGAGTCTCTTTTGTAACTCCTAATGTTGTTCATGCCGTACGTCTCGTGGTTCAAAGGGACGTACACGGGATCTTCCCTCGTACGTGGTAGAACAAGTCCACACTCGACACAAACCATGGTGAAGTTGTGGTACTCTTCTCGAGACTCATGGAGACAACCGCTCCTTTCTCCTTGGTCCGCGGTTCTTGCGTTGTACTTAAGCAAAGCTTGGTCAAAGAGAGAGAATCCAGACGTGTATTTTTTCTCTAGTCCCAGTTCGTTCATTTTTTACTACGAGACGTGTCCCTTTTAAATCGGTTCGTCCTCCTTCTTTTTGTGGCTGTACACGTGTGTTCCCACTGTGAGTCCACCAGACAAAAGTCCGAGGAATGGGATCATGGGTGTAATGTAAGACATGAGTTTTCTCAGATCCTTGTTGAGGTAAGGGTCACGTTTCAGCTCTTTTTCCATCTCCTCTGGCTTCTCCACCGCGTCGAGTCCTCCCATCATTGCGGAGAACTTTGACAAAAACAAGTCACACAAGATCACGGTGCTTTTCTCTAACGCGTCGGCCTCATATTCCGCGTATAACTTTAGAATGGTTTTCGCGTTGGCCTTCCTGACGTACGCTTCAGACTTTTTGATCTCGCCATCGCTTGCCAAAAGTAGGAGCTCCTCTCTCTTTTTATCCACGTCTTTCGCGACGTCCTCCACACCGTCCGCAGGGTTCGTCTTCTCCTCTGCATCGTTGTTCACAAAGTCTTCAGGGTTCATCCTTTATTGTGGTGGAGAAATAACTTTGTGTCCGTAGGGGTGTCTAAGGTTTATCTCTAAACACGCGTGTTTCTTCTCCCTCAACTCTTTCGTAATCCACGCTACGTCCTCCTTGGAGACACCGTTCAAATAGTCGTTAATCAACTCCAGCATGTCCTTTCGGTTCGTGTTGTGAAAGCTTGTGATTCTCGAGATGTTCTCTCGGTAGGGTTTCGCGATGCTGGTCATCTGCTGTGTTAGCACAATGGTGGAGAGTCCGTAGTGGCGACCAGAGTAACCCAATTTCACCAGTTCGCTCGTCCTGTTCTTCACGTCTTGCCCACTCGCACAATCGTCGAGAATGATCAGTGTGTTTGTGTCGGCGTACGTACCGACCACGTATTTTAGCATGTCGTTCACGCTCTCCTGCTCCACGGGGATAACGACAAAGTCCTCGTCGTGGTAGTATTTCCAATTGTGGTAGGTCGTGTTCCAGAGAATTGTTGGACAAATGAGGACAATGTAGTCAAAAACTCCTTTGAGTCTCTTCTCCAACATCTCGAGAAGGTAATAAGTCTTTCCGCAGTAGGTTGGGCCTACGATCATCATGTTGAATGGAGTGTCCATCTTTAGTACTGGATACTTTTGAGGTTTCCTGACGTAATGTTCAAAAGCGCGTCCGACAGCACGAAAATGTTGCAGATCAAGTCGGTGGCTGTCGCCCGTTTCGTGATCTCAAGCAAGATCCCAGACTGCGTGTTCATAATCCTTTTCCCAGACCCGTGAGCCGTTTGGTCACTTGTGCTCCGCAAGTCCACCACCAACGCAAACTTGTCTTTGTAAAATTTTCGATGTGTTACGCTCTGATCGACTTGTCCAAAGAGGCGTTCGGCTTCGGAGAAGTACCGCGTCTTGGGGATCCCCTGACTGTAGACCTCGTTGGGGACACCTTCAATGGTAACTTTCACGTTGTCGATGTTTGGATACACAAACTCCTCCGAGTTGGTGGACACAGCCTTTGTGAACAACATCACCACAGCCTTCATATGTTTTCGGGGGAGGTTAATGTTCTCGTTGACCAACGTCTCCCCTTTTCCCCAAGGACTCTTTTTCAAGAGTGTGACGTGTTCGTACGGGAGCGACCTTCCAACCATATAGTGGTTGGTAATCTCGCTGGCCAGATCCATGTTGTCGATGGTCTCGTACTCTAGTTCCAAGCTCTCGAGAGAATACCCACCAACGGCGCTTCCAGATTGTGCAACCATAATGTCGGTAGCCTGGGGTAGAGTAATGACGAACTGTGGGTTGTTGCTCATTGCGTACGGAGCGTATAGTCCAGAGTCTCCCAAAATCTTGTCGAGGGAGATCTTTTGCTTTGTTCCAAACACACTGTACACGAGTGCGTCAGCCACTTTTGAGGCGTCTCCACTCGAGGCTCCACTATCGTCCTTGGAGATTAGCTTTCGGAGATTCTCTCCTGCGATTCCTACCTCGACCATTTCGTCGCGTACGATCTTGGGTTTCCAAAGGTCCTTGTAGACCTCGATAGTGGACTCACCGACGTTATCATAAACAACTTCTCCGGCCATATTAACGGTCAGTCGGTCTTGCAAGAGTTTCGACAGGCCGTTCTTAAACCAACTCTTGGCGTTGGCGTTCTTAAAGTCGAACAAAATGTTCAAGCTCCCCGGGACCAGACAAGAGTCTGGTTTCAGCTTGGGGATGTTGATGTAGAGAGATTCGCCAGGGTTGGCTTTGTTCGGGTTCATTGTCACGACGTGTCGCGTACGTGATCCAACAATGTCAGACAATTTTGTCTTCTTCGCGTGATGGGACAGGTTCTTGTTCATTTATTATTACGAGAAAAATTTTTTAGAAGGAATAATACCCCCACAATGAAAATGTGAAGGTTCCTTCCAAACTTCTCGAGTGCGACTTTGAGCTCACCGGCTTTCTTCGTCAGTTTGTTCATTTATTAGTGTGCCAAAGATTTCGTAACCACCGAGGTTACGAAAAGTTGTGGGTCTATTCCTCGCCAATGACTTCTAAGTGAACTCTAGTCTTCTTATGTTTTGACAGGCCACTGTGTCTAATCTCTCTACCACACGCGCAGACGACTTTTTCTCTAGACTTCTCTAAGATTGTCTCTCTGTTAGTTTGACGGTACGCTTTTTGATACTCTTTGATACTGTCCACGTTGGTTTGACGGTACGCTTTGATACTGTCCACGTTAGTTTGGTAGTACGCTTTTTGATACTCTTTGATACTGTCCATGTTAGTTTGGTAGTACGCTTTTTTACTGTCCACGTTGGTTTGGTAGTACGCTTTTTGATACTCTTTGATACTGTCCACGTTGGTTTGACGGTACTTTTTTTGATACTTTTTCTTGTCAAACACTTCAGACTCGTTGAAGTACAGTCCGGTCTTGTATGTGTTTAGCTCAGGCTTCATTCTTTGTATGTACGCCCCTTCCAGAACTCTGAGCTCGAGGTTAGAACAAGGTAGCTTCTCCATCTCGGAGATTCTCATATTACACCAACCAACGTCGACGGCCTTTTTGTACAATTTGTTGTTTTGTCGAGACGCCACTCTAGATATCCCTTTGTGTGCCGCGAGGCGTTGCTTGACAGTTTTGAACGTACAACCAATGTAGATCTCAGAGTCGACTGTGTTATATATCACATAAATAGTTCCGTTCGCGGTCATTTTTACGTTTTCTCCCTATATTTTAGAAAAAATCACTTTTTGTTTTTCCGATACCACTCCATGGCCAACCAAATTATTCCAACGACAACGACCCAAAGATTTTGTGCAAGCCAAGTCAATCCCTGAGCGCCAGCTTTCAGCACAGTGTACACAAAGTTGGCGAGCCCCACTGCCCATGGTCCCAATTTTTCAATTGCATTTTTCACCGCCTTTGCAAATGACGATGCAGCGCCAGCTCCTTTTGCGATTGCGCCTCTCGCTCCAACAATGATCGTGGTGACTAGTCCAGCCACTGTGATCCCTATTGCGGAAAGACTTAGCGCGTTTTTCTTAATCCACTCTTTGAATTTCTCAAGACGTGTCACATCCCTCTCTTGTTCGGCTCGTGTTTCCTCTAGAACTCGTTGTCGTTCGAAAGCGTCCACCACCGCGTCTTCGTCGAACGACTTTTGGAAATGCTCCATAGCGTCACCTATGTCGTCACTATCTCTAGCTAGTCCAAGATTTACGTCACTCCGCTCACGAAAGTTGTCAATCATGAGTTGAATAGCTCCTCGGTCACCTATCCTACTCTCCGGTAGTATCGTGTCGGACGGGTTCAACACACCATTGACTACACGCCTATCCTCCTCACTGAGCCTTCCGAGAACATCCTCTGATATCGTCACCTGACCAACGACAGGAGTCATTGGTAATTCGTCGCTCGTGGTCGTCTCGCCCACTGCAAAGTCAACGAGTTTCTCGAATTGTAACACGGCGTTAGAGTTCCTTTTTGCTGTGTTTTTGACGTACGATCCGTCGACACTATTGAGGACTATTCTCTCAACAGTTGAGTAACCTCCACTCCTAAGTCTCTCTTTGAAGAAGACTTTCCCGTCTCTCACAGTTGTCCTATTTCTTAGTTCAATCGTGCTCTCCGAGTGAGGGCTAATTCTCCGTCCACCACGGGAGTCTTGGACATACTTGTCCACTTGGACGAACACGTCGTTCGCTGGGTCGGTCCCACCAAAACCTGTCTCCGCTACGTCTCTGCCTAAAAGAAGCCGATCGATGTACGTGATCCGTTCGGTGACTAACAGGTCATCGCCACCCACTAGACTCTCATTAAGTTCAAAAAGCCTTGTGTCAAGATCTTCAGCGTCCATGTCATCGTATTCTGGGAACCGTTCTTCCATCTCAAAGTCTTCACCTCCTTCAGCCATTTTATCTAAAGCTACAATTTTTCCATGTCGCTCTCAGGGATCCAAGAGTTGTGCTTTGCGTCGTATCCAGCCCACTTGACCAAGACCATCTTTTTCTTTCTCTTCAAAACTTTCTCCACACGATACATCGCGTCCTCCGTCTTCTCGACGGAGGACATCTCCTCCTCGTAGAAAGTCCCGATAACGTCTTCCCCGCTCTCGTCGCTTAGAACGTAGACATTTGGATCTCCACGAACCACCTTGCTCACGGAAAAGATCTCCTCTGTGAAATTCGCTTCGTATCCTTTGGTGAAAATACTCTTGTACTTGCTTATTCTCACCTTTTGCTCAAGTCTAAACTTTGGGAGAGGAAACTCACCAAAGTCGTGACCAAAGAGTGTCGTCCACACCTGACTCTCGTTGTCCTTGGTCACATTCGCTGGCTTTGTGAGAGTGCTACTGTGCCTTGTGTTGTTGTAGTTCGCAACGAGATCGTCCAGGACGTCTACCCACTTGTACGTCCCCTTGCTGTAGAAATATCTCCACATGCTCGTCTTCAAAGTCCTGTTGAACCTTTCCACCACAGCTGCTTTCTTGTCTGACTTTGACGAGAAATACGTGACCCCGTGCTCCTCCAACAGTCTCTTCACGCCTACATTGTAGAACTCGAGTCCGTCGTCAAACTGCGCAAGCTTGGGGTAGATCCCAAATCTCGTGTGGAACTGGCGAAGCAACTTGTCCACGGCTTTGGTCATGTTTTTCGTGTCTTTGCGGTACACGGGGATAGCGAAAGCGTAGCGACTTAGGATCTCGACGCATGTTAGCGCCCAATAGTAACCGTTGTTCGTATCCTTGAGTTTTCCCATATCGACAAGGTCGAGTTGGATTTGCTCGCCAAGACTCGACACCCACGTCTTTCGAAACTTGTGCCGCCTCGCGATAGGCTTGTACCGTGTGTAGGTGTCTTGCGTCTCCAACCACTCCTTAATCGAATTTCTGCTCACGTTTAGTCCTTCCTTTAGCGCTTTTTGATAGAGTCTCTCCCTGCTCTGGTAACCAGTCACAGGATCGTAGTATAGATCTCTGAGACTTTGTTCAGTTACAACATCGTTGTCCATCCTTTTTATTAGGGAGAATGTTTATATCCAGCAAAACGTCTCCCACCTTGTCTACCCCACTCACGTTCGTCCTGGTGTAAAAAGATAGGGTGTTGTACGTACCGCTTCGGATGGGAACACTTGACTCGACCGTTTGGAAATTTGTCACGCTTCCACTGAGAGTCGTCTCCGACGTGATGGGTAGAACAGCGATGACGCTACTCCGTTTTCCCGACGTGTCGATTGTTTCATCCACAAGGGTGTCGCAGTGGATCTCGACAAATCTTAGTCCGCGGTTGATGTCTATCTTGTTAGGACTAACCACCTTTGTCGCGCCTATTGTCGTGTTTGTCGGGAAACCCAGCAGCTCCCCAAACTTATAAAGCTTCGCTGGGCGGAGGGTCTTCAGTGTGCAGGTATGGTCGTGTACGTTGTGTGTGAGCGTTATTTTAACGTCTTCATCGTCCGCAAAGCGCGTCGCAAGGTCCTCAAAAGTCCAGTAACCCTCGGGTATCGTGTGCTTTACACCGTTGAAGAGAATGTGGTCGTTGAAGTCCTTGACCACGTTTTTAAAGCCCCAAAACACGCTAGCCGACTTTACGGTTAGGGACGAACCCCTTGGGAGTATTAAACTCCTGTTCAACGCGATTGTCTTTTTTCCGTTCTCGAGGAACACTGATAGCTTTACCATTTTATTTAGAGATACAAATAAAATGACAACTCCAATAGAGTCCGCGATACGCGCGTATTACGGGAAGAACTACGACAAGGTGATCAAGAACTCGAAGATCGCAATTCAGAAGGCAAAGTCGGATCTTTTGAAAAGGTACCCGTACGTGACGATGGACAAGTTTGAGTTTGACCCGGTTCAAACACAAGAAGGTGACGTAACGAGAGTGGACGTGTACTTTCTAAACAGCGACGTTGTCTCGACTGACATCACCAGCGACACGTTCAAGGACGACCAAAGCATGTGGAAATGGCTCCACAACAACGTGTCCTTTCCGAGGATTTGGAACAGTGGTGGGACGGTGCAGAAACTCGTCCACACGGAGCGAGCTGGGACTTCCGATGTGACCTACCCGCCGTACACGCTCAACTACCCAGTCAACAACTTCCTCGTCTACGTTGACGACAAGAACCACTTTTCGTCGAGTCTCCCCAAGATAGTGATAGACACGAAGAAGCGTTTTCAAGATGGTCCTGACGGGGACAACGTGAACACGGTGTGGACTTTGTCCAAAAGCTACTACCAAGCTATCGCCGCGATGTACATAGCCACGTATAGGTCTGGAGTCTCACTACAAAACCTAACACCAAACCCAGACGTCCCAAAGCAAATCACGAGTCTCATGAGATTCCACGTGTATTTCACCATGAGGAGGGTGATGTTTCGCTTGGACAAGAGTGGGCCTGACATTGCCAATATTCTCAGATTGTACGTACCAGATTGGAGAGTTTTGAGGTCTCACCTCGCTCTAAGTGGACCTTGGGTCAACGATATCAAAGATATCCAAGGAGATTACAAACGCTACTGCTCTCGAGCGAGCAACGGGATCACGGAGTTAGGTCAGGAGCTTCTTAACGAGTCGATAGAAGTATACGTGTACGCGCTACTCGGTGCGCAAGCAAAGGCGAAACAGTCGATCGTAGGTGGTCGTGCAAGCGCTCGCGAAGTCCAGCAAGTCTTTAGGAACATCGTAGAAGATGCAGTCGTCCAGTATTCACCGAGCGTGTGGATTAACCTTATGAACAAAGCCATCAAGGACACGAACGTCAAGTTGGACATGGCAGTCACACCAAACACGTGGTTGATACCGCGAAGCATGGTCTTGCTAAAAACACCTATCCTAGGGTACAACAACCTACTCAGAGAGTCAACAGAGACGAACATGAAATTTGGGTATAACGACGGGCTCAACTTCTCAAGTCCAAAGCCGAAGGAAGCGGTGAAAACTCACTCTAGTGGTGGAGAACATTTGGAGAAACTTGACACCGACGCGACAAAGGACAAAGCAAAGGAAGACGTGACAAAGGTCAAAGCAAAGGGCACAACGACGCCTCCTGCTCCTCCGAACACACCAACGACTCTGTCTCCTTTGGCCTCGTTGCTCCCCATTTCGTTGGAGGTGTTGGTAGGAGTGCTAGCGAGCAAATTTCTCCTTTAGAGAAAGGATGATGATGACGATAGTTTTTGTGAGTGAGCTCGTGAACTACTACTTCCCAGTCGAAAAACCAACTCTGGAGGAGGAGTGGGAAAGGGTTCTCAACCTGATCGATTCCATGTATAGAAAATGGCGGTAGTAATAAATGAGCTTGTACCTTGGACACGACGAACCAAAGAGAGAGAAAGACGAACGACCACCTTACGAGACCGTTTTTAATGTGAACGTTAAAAACGCGAAGATTTCCTATCATAACGCCGCTGGAGGAAGCAACAAAGTGGAGCAAATAGAGGACGGGACTTCGCGCTTCCACCAGAACACGTTCCTCAAAAGTCCCACCGTTGACGTCGACGCTGACTCTGTGAAGAATTTGGCTAATAACAGGATGGTCTTTGACTGTCCAGCGCTTATGAACACCAATGTTTCTATATTTATGGTTTTCAAGTTGTTGGCTACTCCAACCGGTAGCTTCGGATACGTCGTTGGTAACGACAATGGGAGTCACGACAAATATATAGGTTACAAAGCGGGGTTCACCAATCGACTATCGTACGGTGGTGGGTGGCCTATAAAGGAGTACAATTGTACACTACCACCTGGTCTCGTAGGGACCGACAAACATCTCGTATCTTGTCACTGGTTGATGAAAGGTAGCCATGTGAGATGCAACGACACGGTGTTGTTTCGCTCAGCCTTTAACGCGAACACTAAGAATATTGGCGCTCCGTTCGGGTCAATATTCTTCAACGAGCGTTTCGCGAGTACGGAAAGAACGAAAGGTACGTCAGGTGAGATCTACGGTCTGAGAGTCGTGAAAGGTTTCTTGGAGGCGGACGACATCTCAAGGATCAACAAGAGCATGATGCTGGAGTACGACATTTCTTAAAAAAAAGAGCTTAGAAGAAAAGGAGATGAAAGACACACGTCCTCGAGTCAAAAAGGCGATGGCTGATGGTTGGAAAAAGTACCTGAAGGGTTTGCGAAAAAAGGCCGAGCGGCTCAAAGACGAAATTGAAAATGGCTTAAGGAGTTGCGAGGAGTAGGAACAAAATGACCGAGAACACGCAGCTAACACCCGCGAAGGGTTACGACCCGAAAGAACACATGATCTTTTCTGACCCTGTCTCGGGAGAGATCCCAGACAGCAAACTAAAGTTCAAGAGAGTCAACATTTCTACTCGCAACGAGGACGGGACGGAGGGTGAACTCATCATCCCCACCGAGCGCCTCTATTCGTTTGGAGTCTCAGAAAACACGAGTCAAGAGACTGGCAAGGTCACTGGTTTCACCTTTCCCCTGTGTTTGTGGAACCGCGATGGTCCTACAAAAGAAGAGGAAGTCTGGGTGAACACCTTTGACGCCATTGTCGACAATTGTATCGACCACTTGGTCGAAAACCGCGAAGAGATCGACCGATTCGAATTGGAGCACAGCGATCTGACCAAATCCAAGGGTGGACTAAACCCCCTCTATTGGAAGACGGAGAAGGTTGAGGACAAGAAGACTGGGAAAACCGTTCTTCGAAGGGTCCCCGATCGTGGTCCAACGCTGTACGCGAAACTGATCTACCACAAAAAGCAAGACAAGTTCCTCACACAGTTCTTTGACCCTGACAACAACCCAGTGGAGGTTCGGTCACTCATGGGCAAACACTGCTGGGCAAACGGTGCAGTGAAGATCGAATCCATCTTTGTCGGCGCTCGCATCTCCTTGCAAGTCAAGTTGCACGAGGTCGTGGTGGAGCCAAGTGGGACGAGGATGAAACGTCTCTTACCACTTCGAGAGGCGAAGCCAAAGGTGGTCGAGTCAAAGCGTGAGACAGCCAACGCGGCAATGGAATTCGTCTTTGAGTCAGACTCAGAGGAAGAGGACGAGAAGCCAAAGCGAACGAAAAGTGAAGAAAAACAGTGGTGGTTGGAAAGAGCTGCGCGAGCTAAACCAGGTGAGGCGTACGACACAGTCTATTGAGGATACAAGGTGATTTTATAAGCAAAAGCTTATAAAACGAGACACGTCGAACGACTCATTTGAAAGGGTCGTCCGGGATTAGCTTCTTTTGTTGCGCGTATTTCACAGCGATCGTTCCAGCGCTGATTGCGACTGCGAGTTTCAACGTTCCCACGAGCGTGGTTGGCGCGCTGAGAGACTCTCCAAGAATTTTCCTCGACACCATGCTGATTCCAACTCCTGCGGCGGTGTAGAGCAGAGCGTCGTACACCTCGTTCATGATTTCTTTTCGATCTGACATCCTTTTATTATAGTTCTAAAAGTTTTTAATCAAACACACCCCTCAGTCGTCTTTTATACATGGAGTCAATTAGGTCGAGAGCTATTTCCCACTCCTCCTCCTCCGGAGTCGGTTCTTCGATTGTGAAGTAGTAGTCCACGAGCTCACTCACAAAAACTATCGTCGTCACGCCGACTCCAACTCCTACGGCCGTGTAGAGCAGAGTGTTGTTCACTATTTCCTTTTGTTACGTGAGAAAAGTTTCTAATCAAAAGACTCAAGGTCTGAACAATCTTTGACCTGGTCTGCATTGGAAGATGCCCTTGAACACGATGGAGCGTTTGCCTCCGAGGAGTCGAAGACGACGTGGCGAGGTGTGGGCTCGTCGCCACGTTTGAAATAAAAGTACAACCATCCAGCGACACCAATCGCTCCAACAACGTACCCAAGCTTACCAACGAGTTGGTAGCTCTCTTGTGGTCGATGTCCCTCGCTTTGTTCGAGTCTTTCTTGAGCCTTCTTTGCCTTTGCAGCTTTGCTAATCGCGGCGAGTCTCTTCCCTCCCTCAACCTTCTTTGGGTCCTTGGGTTTTTGGGACGTGATTGTCTCTGTTGCTTCACTCATATCTTTATCTTACTCACAAAGATTTGCTTGGGTTTGCTTGGGTTTGCTCGAGATTTGCTCAAAAGTTGCTACGCAGCAAAGTCGATTTGCTCAAGACTTGCTCAAAAGTTGCTACGCAGCAAAGTCGATTTGCTCGAGATTTGCTCAAAAGTTGCTACGCAGCAAGACCAATTTGCTCAAGATTTGCTCAAAAGTTGCTCGAAAGTTGCTCAAAAGTTGATCAGTAAGATAAAGATATGGCAATGATGGCAGGAGGACTATTCAACGCACTCGCTTTCGCAGGAGCAGGGTTCCTTTTTAAGCACCTCGAGGGAAACAAATATGGTGAGGAGATTAGCCGCCACAACCTCGCGATGGAGAAACTCACGCGGGACAGGGAATTGTGGAACGAGCAAGAGGTGGCTCACAGAGACAAAGTCGCGCGACTACGTCTCGCCTTGTCGGACGCAAACCACAGCATCAACGACACGAGCGCGGCTCTCGATGCACTTTCCGCTACACTTCGCAAGAACGCGAAGTTTCAAAAGAGACCAGAGTTGCACGACTACTACACACCGTCATCGGAGATGGAAAAGTACTTGTCGGTGACAGAGGGGGTTCTCGCCGTTGGTGCTGGGTGGGTAGGGTACAAGGTCGTGTCAATTATGATCTAAGGACAACAAAACGCAACAACAAAAACATGTCACTCGTAAAAGCAAGCACCAACTATCTAACCGTCAGGGAACTGAAAGTCATCGCGAGAGAGCGAGGTGTTAGGCTAAAGCAAGGGGTAAAACATTGCGAGATTCTTGCAGCGTTGGGGATGGAACCTATCGAAATCCCAAAGAGATACGACCATTGTAAGAAAAGGAAACTCGCCCAGGTCGTGGTCAAGACAAACGTGACCACTGGAGAAGAGACGAAGTTTGGGAGTATCTTATCGCTAGCAAAGAGCTTGAATCTCTTCCCAGGGTCTATTACCTATCGGATAAAAACGGGGAAAAGTTTAGTCGTTGACGACATTTCGTACACGTTTCGCAAAGAGTGAGATCACCGTGCATTTGATTTTCCGATCAAAATCAAATGAGGCTTAAAGGTATAACCTGCACCCAGAAAGATGTCACAAATCCTAGACGAACCTATTCCATCAGGGCTTGGGCCCACGATGGTGCCCACAATGGCGAATAAAAAGGGTCCAAGACTTCTAAAGAGGTCCACTCTGCGAGAAAAAATGGACTCGTGGTACGATTGGCTTGTGAGTCGAACCCCAAAGCCTGTCAAGAAACGAGCGCTGACGGCTTTCAGATTCTTCAAGCAAAAGATCTCTAGCTTGTACAAGGAGAAAGACTTGGCGATGGAGAGATCGGAGACATCTCTCAAAGGGTTTTCGGAGACCTACACGATAAAAGCCTCGGCGAAAGTAGACCCAAAGACATTCTTGGCGAACACAAAAGTGTTTGCGCAAGGTCTTTGGAGTCACGAAGTGGAGAAGAGGAGAGGCGTAAAGACAAAATTCGACCTAGAGTGCGTCATGGCGAGAAGGACAGACGATGGAGACTCCGAGGTGTCTGCGCATTTCCACTCACTCACAACCATTGTTCTACCTGGAACCGACTTGGACGAGATCTACCACATTATGGTGGGAAAGATTCTAGAGAGTCTCGCGTCGTACTTGAAGAGAGGGAGTTCCTGGCGAGTGCTACGCGTTGTAAAGTTGGACGTGTTTATCGACACGTTTAAACCACTGAGTGGTTCGTCATACATTCCCACACCAAACGCGTTGGTCAAGAAGAATGCTATAGTCAACGTTCAAAACGAGAACGATCACGAGTGTTTCAAGTGGGCTGCGACCGGGGCAAGGATGGTCAAGAGAAAACACGCAGAGAGACTCGACAAGGCTATGAGAGAGTCCTCGAACAAGTTTGACTGGACTGGGATCTCGTTCCCGACGCCGTTGAGTGATATTAGAAAGTTCACCGAAAACAACAAAATTAGTGTAAACGTGTTCGCGTACGAGTATGGAGTGGGTGTCTATCCTCTCCTTATCCAAGGAAACTCAAAGGACGTCATCAACATGCTACACATCACGGAGCAGGGTGAGGACGACAAGGTCAACTCTCACTACGTTTGGATCAGAAACATGAGTAGGTTGCTGTCTAGCTCAAAGAGCAAACACAACGGTAGGACATTTCACTGTTGTCGGTGTCTCAACAGTTTTGGCAGTCAAAACGTCCTAGACAAACACGAGGAGCATTGCTCGAACGTCGACAGCATTAGGACCCAGATGCCAAAGTGGGGTGATACAATAGGGTTCAAGAACTTCTACAAGACACAGGACGTACCCTTTGTCATCTACGCGGACTTTGAGTCGTTCACTGAACCTATTGAGGGACCAACCAACAACCCCAAGAAAAGCTCGACGACTCAGTACCAACATCACTCACCATCTGGATTCTGTTTCCACCTAAAGTGCTTTGACGACAACCTCCACTGGGAAGAACCATATCTCTACACGAGGAGAAGCGAAGACGAAAACATGGGCGAGATTTTCGTAAAAAAGTTGGAGGAGACTGTGCAAAATATTTACGACAAGTTCAAGGTGGCGGTCCCCATTGTCTTTGGGGAGAAGGAGAAGAGAGCGTTCCTCGACGCTAAGACTTGTTGGTTGTGTGGTGACGAGTTCGCCGAGGGCGAAAAGCGCGTCAGAGACCACTGTCATCTGTCTGGGCGATATAGAGGCGCAGCTCACAACACCTGCAACTTGAAGTACAGACTACCAAAGTTCGTTCCCGTGGTGTTCCACAACTTGTCGGGCTACGACGCACACTTGTTTGTCAAAAACTTGGGTGTTACGGAGGGAATAATCTCGTGTATCCCAAGCAACGAGGAAAAGTACGTCTCGTTCAGTAAGGTGGTGGTTGTAGACAAAGTCACAGGCAAAGCCGGAGAGACAATCGAAATCAAGAGGGAGATAAGGTTCATCGATTCTCTCAAATTTATGTCGAGTAGTTTGAACAACTTGGTTACGAACTTGGACAAAAAGGACTTGGTGTCGACAAGGAGAGTTTTTGGAGAAGATTTCGGTCTCGTGTCCAAAAAAGGCGTGTTCCCCTACGAACACATGACCGGACTAGCGTCACTCGACGAGACGGCGTTGCCAACGAAAAGTGAGTTTTACTCGAGACTCACAGACAGCGACATTAGTGACGATGATTACGATCACGCAAAGAAGGTGTGGAAACACTTTGGTATGACCACGACGCGCGAGTACCACGATTTGTATTTGAAAACCGATGTCATGTTGTTGGAAGACGTCTTTCAAAATTTTAGAAAGGTTTGTAAAACGAACTACAACTTGGACCCAGCGTTCTACTACACCTCACCAGGGTTGGCTTGGGACGCACTGCTAAAGATCACGAGAGTGGAGTTGGAGCTACTGACCGACATTGACATGTTGTTAATGGTCGAGGCTGGGATTCGCGGTGGAGTCTCGACCATCACGAAAAGACACGCCAAAGCGAACAACAAGTTCATGGACCACATCAACAGCAACGAGACAACTGAGCGGACTGGTGACTCGCTGTACGACCCTACAAAACCAAGCGTCTTTTTGCCATACTTGGACAAAAACAATCTCTACGGTGGTGCAATGTGCGAACCATTACCCACACACGGTTTTAAGTGGATGACAGAGGGTCAGCTAGAGAACTGGAGAAACATACATTGTATCTTGGAAGTGGATCTGGAGTACCCTGAGGAGCTTCACGACCTTCATAACGACTATCCGTTGGCTCCAGAGAGAGTCGTCGTGAACAAGGTGGAGAAGCTTATCCCAAACCTCTTCGACAAGACCAAGTACGTGCTTCACAAGAAGAATCTAGAGATGTACATACGATTTGGTTTGAAACTAACCAAGATCCATCGGGGGATCACCTTCAAGGAGAGCGCGTGGATGAAGCCATATATCGACCTCAACACGAGCCTAAGGACAAAGGCGAAGAACTCTTTTGAACAAGATTTCTTCAAGCTTATGAACAACAGCGTCTTTGGAAAGACCATGGAGAACATTCGAAACAGGGTCGATATCCGGCTAGTCACTTCGGAAAAGAGAATGAGAACGCTAGTCGCAAAGCCAAACTTCCACCATAGGACAATTTTTGACGAGAACCTGATCGCAGTCCAAATGAAGAGGACGAAAGTGAAGTTCAACAAGCCGGTGTACCTGGGCATGAGTATCTTGGACCTCAGTAAGACGATAATGTACGACTTCCACTACGGCTATATCAAGCCAAAGTACGGAGACAAGGCTAAGCTACTTTTCACAGACACAGACTCTCTCATGTACGAGATCTTCACAGAGGACTTTTACAAAGACATCAGCGGAGATGTCGAGAAGATGTTTGACACGTCCGGTTTCGCGAAGAACCACCCGAGCTGTATTCCAATAGGGAGAAACAAGAAGGTGATTGGGATGATGAAAGACGAACAAAGCGGAGAACAAGTCCTCGAGTTCGTTGGACTCCGCTCCAAGTTATACGCTCTCAAAACACTACGCGGTGACACGAAAAAGTGTAAGGGCGTAAAGAAGAACGTCGTCAAATCTTCGATCGTGTTTGAGGACTACAAGACTTGTTTGCTCTCTGGAGTGAGTCAGATGAGATCAATGAACACGTTCAGGTCAAGGAAACACGAGATCTACACAGAGGCCGTGAACAAGACCGCGTTGAGTAGTAAAGACGACAAGAGACACGTTCTACCAGATGGGGTGAACACGCTGGCACTAGGTCATTGCAAGATCATGACGGAGGTGATATTCATGGACGAGTGAGTTGACCAAAGTTTTTGATTGTCAATCAAAACGAGAAAAGGGGGCGGGGCGGAACGTGATGACGTCATAGCTAATTAGCATAAGTTCGGGACCCATTTTGAAATGCGAGACAAGTTTTGATTGACAGGTGGGCGGGGCGTTACGTGACGACGTCACAGCTAATTAGCATAAGTTCGGGACCCATTTTGAAATGTGCCACGCCCTAGAATGGAATGTGGTTTTATGAATAAATTAAAAAGTGAGATTTGGGTTTGAAATTCGCTTTTTTTTTATGAGATTTTTGGGCTGGAAATTTGCTTTTTTTTTTATGAGATTTTTAGATTGAAAATGAGATTTTATGAGATTTTGGGCTGAAACTCTCATATTACTACTACTTGAGTAGCAAACATTTTTTTATATTACGAATCCTCTTTGCTGATAAACAGCTGTCATAGATTTTAAAATTTAGATTTTAAATGAAGCGAGCAGTTTATCGCGGTTTTAACTCGCAGCTTCGAAGTTGTATATGTATTGTTTGTCATCGATCTTACCCTCTTTATAACACCCAGGTAGTTGAATTCATGCATATAATCCAATCTCTCTTGAGCAAGACTTTCGAGTCCGAACGAGGCATTGTTGAGCTCACACAGGCCTTTGTTGTCTCCCGCGTGCTTGTAATTCACTGACGTACATGACTCCTCTATTGAACAAAACATACTGCACTCGAACTCACTATTGGCGTGCTTCGTTTCAATGACGTAATTCCGCAAATACTTTCCCTTTGATTATAAAAAATAATAATTAATAATAACGACGTATTTCAGGAAATTGCGCGAAAAAATGGGCACAGAAATCGAACATCCCTCTAATTTTGCAAATTCATTCATGTTCATTTCTCTAAACGCGGGTTAAGGACTGTTTATATGAACCGAGCTAGCCAGCCAGGCTGATTAGCTGAACGAAGCTACGAGCGTGGAAGAACCTCTGGCACCCAGGGTACTGTAGGAAGAGAATAATGTTAACTTAAATGATCTTTTTGGGTCGAGAAAGATTTTCGTGACATAGCCCAACTGTCAGCACTTCCTTAGTAACTTCTACTAATATTTATTCAAGATACCTACAGGCTACATCACACGTACAGAAGTGTTTTTCAAGTCATTACACTACGCTAGTCACTACGTTTACTTTAGTCACTACGCTACATTACGCTACGCTACACTATTAGCCATTTTTATTGATTTATAATAGCACAAAACGATAATATATAAAAGATTACGAATTGCCGATGTAAATGAGTACGTCAACATATGCCCATACATTACTTGTCATGTTTCTTATTTTCTTTACTGTTCATTCACTACATTTTATGGCAATTTATGCAAACTGTATTCTCTAGCATGAGATTGAGGTGCATGTTATTACCAACAGAAGTAGAGGTGAACGGCAATTTTTTAACGTTTTTCTTATTTCAAGAATTATTGTGATGCGTCCTGCAATATATATAGATTGGTTGTAGTAGAGTACCTTTTGCCTCATGAACAGTGTTTCGTCAAAACATTCCACACCAACAAAAACTACTGTACAGCAAAAAAATATTTTCCACCAAATGCGTTGAAGAACAGACATGGTTCCTCCGCGGTCTCATTAACCTTATATAGACACTGTTGGCTTTTTAAGCCTCTTTAAAGAATAATTATAGTCTTAAATAATAAATGAAGATTGTTTGCAATTAGACAACATGTATTTATATGTAGAATAAATATGAAAGTTGCTAAGTTCTCGAAACAAATGGTTATAATATGAAATGGAGAAATAAGAGAACTTCAATCAATATGTTGAAAAAATACATAAGTTAAGAGAACTTATACGTATATTTATGGACTAATTAAAAATTTCGGTCGATTGTCCTTCTGTTCAGATAATAATAATAATAATAATAAAGACGTATTAGGAGCATTATACAATAGTCTCAATGCTCTTACAACAATATATATATTCTTAAAGTTGCTTTTAAAGCTAATTACAGTTTCATTATAAGATAAAGCCTACTACATATATTAACACTATGAACAATAACTATTAATTTTAAAAAAGTAAAGTCTTAACTGCAGACTTAAAATTACTTAACATTTCAAAGCTTCTAATTTCCTGTGGTAATGAATTCCATGTGACCTTTCATAATATATCCTCGTGTATTTATACTTATAACCACAGAATAGATGTACAACAACACAACAGGTTCAATTTATAGTGAAGGAAAATTTCGAGTGTTGGAATATTATAGACATTATAAGATGAAATCGGGACCAGTTGCGAAAAAGAAACATCAAGGCCTTCCGGCTGGAATTGAACCTGCGATGTTAGTGCAGTGCTCTGACCGCTACGGAGGGCGTTGCCGAGAGCCTTAGTCACGAGTTATATATATATATAGTGGTGGTAATGCCGGGAAAAGAATTGGGTATATTACAAGTAATATTGGGCATTTCACTCGATTGAACTACATGTTCTATGGATTTATAGTGAAGGAAAATTTCGAGTGTTGCAATATATACATTATAGACCAATTTTATAATGGCACCCAAATTAAATATTCTTTTATATTCATTTAAATTAGCCTTTCTGAACTCGTTCGTGTGTCTGTAATTCCAGAGAATCTTTGCTTTGAAACGAGAATCTTTGCTTTGGCTAATAAGACCAAACCAGGACCAGTTGCGAAACACTCGAAATTTAGTTCACTATAAATCCTTATAACATGTAGTTCAATCGAGTGAAATGCCAAATATTACTTGTATCTTCATGCTCGCCTGCTGCTCCTACTGATCTGTTAATACATGTTTTTTACTCATTTGGTTAGTTCTATAGTAACACTTGGTTTTTTCGGTGACATCTGGTGAACCGGGAGACAGAAGTTAGCCGAGATCGTTAATAAACTTATAATTTACAAATATGTTTAAAATGTTTGCTCCCATTTTGCAGTATATCGTGACAATTTAGCGCGAAACTATCTTCTTCTTATAGCTAGCCTCGGACATACTCAAAAAGAATGGACACAAGCCAATCAAAGTTCACACTTTCTTACATTTCTCTGTAACTCAAATGTCAGCAGACACATGTACACTATGCGTTGCGCACCTATTTTTTTAGTGTAGTAGCAGGTAGCCGTTAAATCTTTCCTGTCTGACGAATTCAAAATCGGTCGTATTAGACTGACGAAATCGTGAATCGAAAAACATGGCACACACGGTAACGCAAGGAGTAAAAATTGAAACTCGACAAGCGCCAAGCACCTGAGGTCCACTCACACGCCAAGTTTAATTTTATTTCATAAACAACTCTGCGATTGGTGGCATTTTGAATTTTCATGATGCTATGCGGGCGTGCAAGATGGCCTTTTCTAGAAAAATGGAAATTTTTCAACCTGATTTATGATAATTATTGCTAATTTGTATTGACATAGTGTGTCTTGTTTGTGAAATTTAAAAGAATTGGTAACAGCCGGTTTATTGGACTTTCAGAAATCAGCTTTCGATATCAATAGAACAAAGAGATGGTTCAATTTTGGAGGTTTTCATTTATCGTATACGATTGTGATATTGCTGTATGTGATAATAATAATAAATCATGTACAGCTTATATAGCGCTATTTCCTAAAGTCCAAAATAAATAAGGTAAAATTACTAAAAGAAATTGTTACAAACTAAAAGCCTACTTGAAACTAAAAGCCTACGTTTTAACACTAGATTTATAAAAAATCAAGGAAGTAATAGACCTACATGTAATTTCAAAAGGTAAAGAGTTCCATAACATAGGTGCACAGACTGAAAAGGCACGAAAACCATACGACTTAAGATTAAACTTCGGAACCTAAATACTGACTAGATAAATGTGATGGAGCAGCTGAAGCATTTAGAGACTTAAATGGCAATACTAAAATATCGAGTGGAATTCTAAAACGGTCGACTGGTAACCAATAAAGTTCTTTAAAAATAGGCGTAATGTGTTCATGGTTTTTAGAGAAGGTGCAGACGACTGCATCACAGACGTGATCACAAAAGAACATGCAGATGTGTGCATCATAGACTATACGTGCAGATCACAAATGAACATGCAGATGTGTGCATCACAGACGTGATCACAAAAGAAGATGCAGATGTGTGCATCACAGACGTGACCACAAAAGAACATGCAGATGTGTGCATCACAGACGTGATAACAAATGAAGATGCAGATGTGTGCATCACAGACGTGACCACAAATGTGATCAAACTGTGCACGCGTGTCAACATGGCGCCATCAAATCATAAACAAAATTATGTCGTCTTGAAAGACAATATACATGATATGGTCGTTAGAAGATGGCGTCCCATTTTACCGTGAGTGCACAATAAAAATAGTAAAATAAAGATCATTGTGCTGATCGAGTAGATCGTCTACCGTTTGCCAACCTCTTAATATTATACAACAACGATTTTCAAATTATTCCGAGTCACCGCGGTTTGATTAGATCAGTCAAATCTACGATATACGCCAAATTGTGTTGAAAACAGCCAACAAATAAAATGGGCTATGGCAATGCATCATTGAATTGTTGGATTTTGTTTGATATTTTCAAAAGCGTTTAGGCAAATGTTCGAAATGTCGATGGGAGAATCTATAACTACTTAGTAGATGTTAAATATGAATATTGGGTAATTCAGCTAAGATACCAACATTTTAATAATCACCAAACTTGTAGTGACAACAAGACAATGGGAATTTTAAAATTTCCATCATTAATATAGAAGCAGAAGTATTGACGAAAAATATCTCTTTTTGAATGAACTAACTGAATAATTTGAAAATCGTTATTGCAAACTATTAATAATAATAATAATAATAATAATAATAATAATAATAATAATTAAAATAAACTTTATTTCACAATTTATAACTATATTTTACAATAATTTAGTTATTGAAGTTAATAACAGTATAATACATATAAACTCATGGCAGTTAAAAAGATTAAAATTAAAAATGTCAGTAAAATCACACTCTGATATAAAGGAAAAGTCATTAGCAACGTAGCTGGCTCTCCAGCAAACCGAGTTCTAAGTTTTTGTTTTTCACTTGATTAGGGGATTTTCTAGTCCCTCTCATGCATGCAATGGCTGATCTTAATAGAGCGAAGGAGAGGCGGCATCTCATCCATGCTAAGGTGACAGCATATTCCCATTTCCACTTGACTGCTAACATCTCTGCCATTCTCTTGTAAGCAACCGTTGTTTCTTTGCTCAGACCACCACTTGTAGAAAAGATCAAAGGTGTAAACGTACCATGCTCTATTTCTCTTACTCTGTCGCCATATTCTCTTTTTTCATATTCTCCTGGCTTCTGTATAAAGAACTAATGCTGGTGTTGCGATAACTAGGCGCGTTTGGGTGGAACACCCTTACGTCAAAAAATGCGCTTTGTTGGCGACACCAGAAACCTTTAGCCTTTATATCAGATCTAGCCTCGTCTTGTCGGTTTGCAGACTGCGGATATATGCTTTCGCCCGTAATTGGCTGTAGCTGTGGTTCCTTCTCTGTTTCGTTACACACCTCACTCAGCCAATCAGCAGTGATGTCGCGGACCTCATTATGGCGAACAATGGTCATACCACCGTGTGAACAGATCATAGCATGGTCTGTAGAGAAGTTAGCACCACACACGCAGTGCTGAGGCAGATTCTTTAGCTGCCAACCGTATCGTAGACACAGGGCGTCACGGAACTCGCTCTTATTCAAGTTAAAACCGTGTTCTTTCAGCGGAAGCACAGTGAGCCAGGAAGAAGAACCTTTCTCATTTAGGAGATCCATTGACCTTTGTTTTGTGGCGGGTAGCATTTCTCTGACGGCATTGGCCTTGTTTGCATGATTTTCTGCTTTTTCTCGACGTGTCGTCGTTTTAATCTCGCTTAGATCAGGTTTTCGATACGAATCGGCTTGCTCAATTATCATTTGCTTCAGAGGCTCAGTAATCTTTTTGGATGCATGGAATTGATGGCAAGCTTCTTCAACTGGATTAACGATATTCAGAGCACCATGTCTTGTTGGCAATGATAACATCTTTCTTTCTGCAATGGAACAGTGACTTCGTCCAGTTAAGGCAGGAATTAACTTCTCAATAATAATCTCTTCGATAGGTTGAAACAACTCATCAACCTTCTCAACCGTCCGCATGATAAACTGCCATTTTCCTTTTATGGAATGAATAAAGGTCGCATACGCTGCATGGGGATAAATAATAATAATAATAATAATAATAATAATAATAATATATGATGTTATAGGTATAGATGGTGTAGATGGAATCCAGAACTTCTGGTGGAAGAAGTTTAATGGGACCTGGAAGGAACAAACAATGAAGAGCTGGATTGAAGATCCAGAGGGTATCCCGGAATGGGTGACTTTAGGTAGGACAGTCCTTTTACCAAAGATGGAGGAGCTGTCATCTGAGGAAGAGTATAGACCAATAACGTGCCTAAATACCTCGTACAAGTTATTCACTGGTCTGTTAGGACGGTACATGAGGGACCATGCTGGACAGATTTGGGATGAAGGACAACTGGGAGCCTCAGAGGGGGTATTGGGGACGGTGGATCAACTGCTTGTTGATAAGTGTATAATGGACGAGGTGAGAGAGCACAAGAGGGAGTTGGTAGTCGCGTTTTAAGATTACAGGAAAGCGTATGACAAAGTCCATCATGACTGGATGTTGATGGTGTATGAGTGGATGGGATTACCTAAGTCGCTTATAAATGTGATACGGAAACTGATGGGAAATTGGAAGACAAGGTTAGAGTTGAATGTTGGAAATCACAAATGGCAGAGTAGATGGATTAGAATAAAGTGTGGCTTCCTACAAGGAGACAGTTACTCGCCGGTAGGATTCTGCTTGACTGAGATCCCAGTTACAATGCTGCTGGAGGAGACAAGAGGATATAGGATGGGACCCCCTGGTGAAAGATACACGAAGAGGACGCATAGTCTGTTTATCGATGATTTGAAGACCTATCAGGAAAACCACAAACAGATGGAAGCCGCTAATGAAATTATCGTGAAAGCTAGCAACGATACAGGAGCGGTGTACGGGGTGAAGAAATGTGCAGAGATCATATTTAGAAGAGGAAAGATGATTAAAGGAGAGGGACTGCCTATACTGGAAGAGAGGGCGGAGGCATTGGACCCAGAGAAGGGAGATGTATATAAATTCCTTGGAATAGAACAGGGAAAGCAAATAGATAAAGAGAAAGTACTGCTGAGAATCAAGGAAGTAATGCGATAGAGGTTGGAGAGTCTTGTAGAGCTTGAACTGTATGATAAGAACCTCATAAGAGCGATCAACTGTAGGGTCATCCCAGTGGCAGCATATGTCATGAATGTATGCCAGTTCACGCAGAAGGAGTTATATGACCTTGATATGCTGGTGAAAGGTACACTACGCAAGAAATGTATGCTGGGCAGACAGGCAAGTGACGAGAGGCTCTATCTGAAGAGACAGGATGGAGGGCGCGGTCTGAAATGCTTGCGGCAGGTTTATAAGGAAACTAAAGTGCGTGTGGCAGTGTATATGGCATGTAGTCCAAGCCGCTGGATAAAGATTGCTTGGAAGAGAGAATACAACAGTGAATACAAGAGCCTGAAAAGGGAAGCAGAACAAGCCCTGCGTGAGTTTGGATTGGAGGTTGAATTTAGAGAGGAAGAAGTATGGAGAGGTGGTGAGAAGATGGAGAAAGATTGGGCAGGATGCTGGACGGAGTTGAAGAAAGGAATGAAGAACGGATACATAGCGAAGCTGAAAAACGATTATAAGAAGAAAACCATGCAGAGCCAAGTGTTTGTAGGGCAGGAGAACGAGAGCCCTATGTGGCTGAATACAAACATCACACCGCAGAAGATGGCTGGAATCATAAATGTGTTGGAGCAGATGGTGGGTACTCGGAAGTGGAAAGTGTCACGTGGGTAGGAGGCGAGGATGGAAAATGTAGATTGTGTAAGAAGTATGATGAAACTGTACAACATCTACTTGCAGGATGTGAGATCTTGGCAGGAACTGAGTATCTCCGTAGACACAACAATGCCTTGATGGTGCTGGCGGTTAGATGGGCTGTTGAGAGAGGTCTCCGCCCTGACAACACGGTATGGTATACAGTTAGATGGGTGAAAGGCCAAGTGCTGAAGGGAAATGGGTACAAGTTGTGCTGGGACTTTGAGTATAGGATGAGAAAGACCAGTTCTGCACGCAGACCAGACTTGACACTGGAGGATGAGAAAGAGAGGAAGATTTGGATAGTGGATATGTCATGCCCTCAAGAACAGAACATCGAAGAAGCGACACGAACGAAGTTACAGAAGTACCAGCAGTTGGTGTTTGAAATCAGAGAAAGGAGAAGCGGGTATAGAGTGGAAGTGGTCCCAGTAATAATCGGATGCCTGGGAGGTGGTTTTGAGAAGGCAACAACAGCAGTGAAAAAGATTATTGGAGATGAGGAAAGTGTGATTGGAATAATAAGCACAATGCAGAGGACGGTGCTCTTTGAAGGGGAAACAATAATAAGGAACGTGCTTGGCGGGGTGGTACAGACAGAGTAACGGGACACAACGGGATCATGTGCAACTCGGTTACCGCCCAGCAAGAGTTGGTGGGTGGATGCAAGGGCCAGAGTGTGTTGAGCTGGCTAATTAATTAACAATAATAATAATAATAATAATAATAATCTTTATTTAAGAAGGGTAACTTCATCAGTAATACACTGTTCTCCCTGGAGGCCCTTCGTATTTCTAAAATGTGTATAATCAAATATGACTTCATGCATATAGTACTGAATTCAACAATTACAATATTACACCAACTAAACTAATAATGTTTCACTTACGAATACTCTAAAATGATCCAATATTCTAAAAATATGTCTTTAAATATAAAGATTTAAAGTTTGTAATGCTTTTACGAATGTTCAGCGGTAATCCATTCCAAGGTTTGACAGCTGAATATCTAAAAGTCCTTTTATGTTGTTCCGTTCTCGGTTTAGGAAGACAGAAATCCTCTCTATTCCGTGTGTTATGATCATGTCTATCCTTTTGACGAGTTGTATCAACATCAACGCCCTCCAACTGTTGATGAAGACATTTAAACATCATAATACATTTGTGTAGGCACTTTCTATCTTGAAGTTTCACCCAGTTGATGCGTTGGAGTAGGTCGTCTGACGATGTTAGTGAATCAACTTCCAGAATGATTCGAGCTGACCTTGCTTGTAAACTCTGTAACTTAGTTGCTGATGTCTTATTGCAGTTATCCCACACAACATCGCAGTAGTCAAACAATGGTAAGATAGTTGTATTATATACAAGCTTTCCTGTTTTAACATCAAGGCAAGATCTCACTCGCTTTAAAACACCAATTCTGGAAGAAATCTTTTTTGACAAGATATCAATATTTTAAGGTCGTCGGCAAACTGTAGACGAGACACTCAATAAGCAGAATCTTCATTTTAATAATTTCGCTCTATATAACTTAAGTAACTTACTGTAAAATGCCATTTTCTAAGCATCATCATATATGTAAACTAGAAATACGTTACGCAATAACCCCTCGCTTGCCTGTTCTATTCCCACTAGAGTTTCATCCTCCACTGCGGAATTTTTCCCATCCATGGTCCCCAGACCTCGCACGCCGGGTATTTGCAGACGAAATTTTTATCTCCATGAACTTTTGTGCTGTTAACGTTATCGGATGTGATGTCACAAGAGGCATTTTGTGGCAAGTACAAAAGAAAACTGGTTTGGAATGCCTCTTGTGACATCACATCCGCTAATTCTAACAGTAAAAAACTCCATGCAATGAAGATGAAATATTCGGCTGACAAGAAAGACCCAAATATTACGGATATGTAAAATCCCCAAACGTGACATAGGCACTTTAAAACAAACTGTAAACTGCTGTTATTGTTGTTGCTGAGCAATGATTTTAATAAGCTCTTCATGCTGTGTTCTCTCCTTTTCTTGTTTTTCCTTCCTCAATTCTAGTTCTTTTTCTTTCATTACTGCTTCCATTTGGCATTTCTCTCTCAAAAAATCAATGGTATCTGTGCTTCTTCTTCGAGTCTTTGTCTTTTCTTTTTCATCTTTTTCTTTAGTCGCCTTCCTTTTCTTTGTCTCACTTAGCCTCTCCATTGCCTTCATCCTCATTCCCATCGCTGTCTCTTTCTCTTCTTCAATTTTCTTTTTCTTTTCATCACCTTAACAGGAAATACATTACCTAATATTTGTTTTTGTTGTTCAACCCTGTAAAACAATTGCATTGTGGAAAACATAAAATCAGTTGTCTAGCTTGTTGTTAGCTTTCTAGACTCTAGGCCAAATAGATTTTACCGCTTTGAATATATCTAGGGGTTTTCCCCTATTATTGTTTTGTAGTTTAAAATGTTAGTCATTCATAATCCTTGTTAATATTTAATAAATGATAAGAAAATATGACGAGTACATGCGAAAATAAATGAATTTAATAAAGTTTCGTACTTTCGTCTTTCCTGAACTCCTCACACAACTCTTCTTTCTCAATAATCTCTTCCACAAGCTGGTCCAGTTCAGTTACTTCTGGAGATATTCCAGTTGCCCGTTGTTCAAAGGCCATTCTCCTTTTGTGTTTCTCACACAAGAGTGAGCAACGATCCTGGACAGACCGGCGATGTTTTGCCATAGCTGAGCGCGGTGTGGGTTTTTTTGGGCTTGAAATGGGTCTACCACGAGCACTTCTCGACATAACATAATATTATGCGCTGTAGTCCACTACATTTGTATGTTTCTATATGCGGGAAAACATTGTAAAAAGTCTATGCGAGCAGCCATATAATATAATTAAAAGCCGGGAAAATATAATTTTTCAATAAATTTTTGAGACTACAGACAAGACATTAGATTCTAAAATTACATTATTTACATTAGATAGTCTAGGAATGAACAAAATCAACTCTATGTTTCATGATTTTGCTTGAAATTGCCTAAGGAAGTGCCCGAATTTTCCGTAAAAATTTTAAGTTGAGTGAGGGAAACATGCCTCGAGCGCTCCCCAACCTCGTATCCAGGCTTTCACGCCGTGCGGGTAAAAAGCCTGGTTTCCCAGGCTTTCCATAATTATTTCATGAAGTATTACTTGTATAATTAATGTTCACTTATTACTCGGGCTTTAGCCGAGTTTAGGATCCAGTGTTATTAGTTTTTTTGGTCGTATTTTTTTGGTCGAGTTATGGACCCAACAGGCTTTGCGACACTGCCTCGTACCCAGGCGTCTCAATCCTTGTACGCGCACTGAGAGCGCGCGGGCTGCGAAGTATTTTGTATTTGTATTTTGTATTTAAACTTATTTAAAAACGGTAGCCCTTCAGAGCGCGTAGGCATCTGGTTTCCAAGGGGCCGTTTATACCAATAATACATTAATTAAAAATTACAGGATATACAATATATAAATAATATACAACAGACAAAAAATAAACAAATATACATAATCTTAACTAAAATCTATTTAAAACTACAAAACCATTAACCGAATACTTAGACTTAGTTGCCCGAGAGAATAGCCTTGAACTGCTTTAGTGAGCATTTATTTCTTTTAGTATCTTTTGGTAGATTATTCCACAGACTAGCACCAGAATAAGCAATACTTTTCTTCATAAAATTTGTTTTGTTGCATCATAGATCCCGACAACTTTTTCGTGACTATAAAGCGAAGTGTTTTTGCCAGCGATTGCTTGGAAGTTTTCGAAGTTATGTGGCTGGGCAGTATCTTGTTGCATCATAGATCCCAACAGCTTTTTCGTCACAGCCCAGTACAAACTCGAAATCAATCTCTCAAACAAGCTACAATTTCCACGATAATCGAAGAAAAAGAAGCACGAAGAACGTTGTCGTTGATGAAGCCGACTTGATAGGTTATATGAATGCTGTATTGAAATCAGACGGTAATTGAAATACGTTAAATGTATTGAGGTAACTGTAATATTTGTCATTTGTTTTATTTTTGCTTGTATTGTTTATTGTGTTGTTGCAAATATCATGCAAAATAAAGTCGATGTGATCATTAACCGTTATGCGATTCAACAGTTTATAGTTTGTAGTTATTTAGTATAACTGTCACAGTCACAGGTTTTGCCTAATAAATCATCAAACAACTCTGTTTCAGTATTTCACAATGCAAAAAGTTCCCAGTTATCTTTAGAAGTTTATATTTCTGATAATTAATGACTCAAAGTCAGATACTCTTCTTTTCATTATAATTTCATCAAATCTTAATAAAGGTGCCGTCAAGTCCGTTCTGCGCATGTGTGATATTTCAAACGTTGGGGAACCCCACATGTAAACAAACTTTAACGGAATAGATTTGCGACAGTTCGAAAGCGAGTATTCGTTAATGGTGGCGAAGGCGCGAGTAGTAGTTTGACATATTAACAACATTTAGGAACCAAACAGCTTCTTATAACACGCTTTTTAGGCGGAAAAGCTCAAGCGTGTGAAAAAAATCCGCAATACTTCATGTTCAATGTTTATATAATGCAATGTAAACAAACGATGTAAACAGAAACGTAGACATGCGCAGAACGGACTGGACGGCACCTTTAATCTATATAATATGTGTAAGTTATTTAATATATTGGCTTGGTAAATGAATGTATATTATATATACATTTTATTAGTTGTCTATTCACACATTTTGTAAATATTTAGACACATAGCTTTGGTTTTGATTGAACTGTCGTCATTGTTGAGTTGGCAAAATGAATTAAATACACGGTTGACCTATAGCTATGTATCGACTGTTCATATCGAATGCAGATGCTTATATGAATATAAATGAACATCTCGTATCTGACACCCAGACCAAATCCTATCCAGATCAACTCCGGCCAATCGATGAAGTGTTTGCTATTGTTCGCTGTTTTTCCAGTCACATCTTGTGCAGCCATGTATTTTCATTGTCCCTCACCCCACACAAATTGTTATTGTTTGCCAACTGCATGTTAGTTGATCTGCACAGCCAGACACATAATTGTACACCTTTAAAAGTGATTTTTGCCCTTGATTACATGGAGGCAAGCTGGCCTGGTATCTGAGTTTCTCAGTAACCATGTCATCACAGTAATTTGTCAATTATCCAATACTAATTCGGGACCATGGTAATTATTTATAGGGTTTACTGGGTTGGAGAGAGAGCTATTAATTCAAATATTTTCTCGACTCACTATCCGGGAATAAAATTTTTGAAGCCTGTCCAAACAAGCATAATTGGTGAATTTAATAAGGTTGATCCTTGTGAGATCATGGATTCATGGGCACATCTGATGAAATATGGAAATGCATGTTGTTTTGAAAGTTACATGACTGGTGCATTTCCACACTGATGAGACCTTTTCAGAACTTTTAAAATGCTGTTTCACACATGAACAGAAATAATGTAAGAAGAAAATTTATGGTTTTGTTTTTTCTGTCTCACTAAAAACACAAACACTTTGTTTTTATGTGTGCTTGTGCTCATCTTATTGTGTTTTACACTTTTTTATTATACACTTTTTAATTATTGTGTGTTACACTTGATGAACAAAAAAATGTCAGAGCCCTTAGAAATGAGGGCAAAATATTTCATGACCCAGGGTCAATTTTACCCAACCCAGTATATCGATCCATAAATAATGACCGGTCCCTAAATGAGGTGAGCATGCTCAAATTATAAATGCACTAAAATTATAAATATGTTTCTGGTTCAAAATGTTGGTTTTGGGAAGAAATAATGTTTCTTCAAGCTGTTTAGCTTGTTACACCATAGTCTTCAATATGCCAAAGAGTTAAAGTATAGCCTGCCCTAGCTTGCCTAAAGTACTAAAGTAGCCCGAGTTAACGCCTAGCGGGCGTCTTGTTCGTACTTAATTTCGCGCGTACTTAATTTCGCGATTTTGGTGAGACAGTATTTCGCGAGGCTTTATTTTCGCGTTTTCGATAGGGAAAATGAAAAAAGGGCATTAAATTTCGCGAAAGCGTTGTCAACATCATTTTATTTTCTAAAAAAATCTGAACTTCAACCTTTCTAAACAAACTGGAACAAGTTAATATTAGGTACATATTGTCCTAGAGTCCGCAATGTTCTTAAACATGGCAACAATGTTCTTAAACGTGGAAGTTTCTTTGAGCTACTAACAACATCAGTTACGCCAGCCTTCTTCCATCGTTTTGCAATTGACTTTATGCCTTCAGAGATAGACAAATGGTTGTACATGCTTACGATCAAGTTGCATGAATTGGTTTGATAATCAATTTATCAAGTTTTTTGTGATTCAAATTTCTTACCGCGAGCATTTTTATTCGCGCGTCTTTAATTTCGCGATTTTTTTACAATCGCGAAAATCGCGAAATTAAAGACGCGCGAAATTAAATTGAATTGAATTGAATTTATTAAAAATAGACTTTGCAACCATAAAGGTTGAAATACATCTATCATTTACAAAGTGGGTTAATTAAATATATAACTATAACAAAAGGTAATAACAAGAAATTAGGACAAAGTTCAAAAATTTCTAGCGCCTATAATACTACCATTATTTACACATAAAAATATATCTAGCTTTAACTGGTCAATGATTATTATATATTGTTACCGACGAGGGAATAAAAGAATTTTTAAAGCGATTTGTTCTACATTTAATGGGAACGAGTTTATTCGATACGCGTAAATTGTAACTACAATGTTCAGCAGTTTCTACAAGTTCGGAGAGTGGACTAGTTTGTGGAAGAACTTCTTTTCTAAAAAATTTCGAACATAACAGTTCGCGCCTAGTAGACAGAGTTGGGATGTTAAGTTCTGACAAAGATTCGTTGTATGATAGTGATGGGTTAATTATTTTCAACGCCCGTGACTGGATTCTTTCTATTTCTTTAGATAGGTATTCAGGTATGTTATAATGCCAAACTTGGGCGCAATACTCCAGAATGGGTCTTACACATGAAAAATACACTGAAATCAATGTTTTAGTGTCAGCACGAGCTCGTTTAAGAAGTCTAAGCATGTAGAGGCGTTTCGCAGACTTTTTCACAATGTAAGCCACATGGTCATTCCACTTTAAATCGTCGCTGAAAATTACACCAAGTAGTTTTGCGGATTTCACCACTTCAATGGGCTGTTCGTCGACGGTCATTGGAGGGAAATTTGGATTGTTTTTCCAAAAACAAACGAGGATTTCTTTGCATTTACGTGGGTTTAAGGACATATTATTTATTGTGCACCACTGTTTAATTCCTTCTAAAATAGTTTGAAAGTTCGAATCTTGGTTTCTAAAAAGCGTTTCTGAAAGAGACGAATCGTCAACGTATTTCCATCTATCGTCCCAATCCACCAACAAATCATTTATCATTATCGTAAATAGGATCGGACCTAAGACGGTGCCTTGAGGGACCCCACCGTTCACAGGCTCGAAACTAGAGGTGTGTTTACCTATCTTCACTCGTTGTTTCCTACCAGTAAGAAACTGTTTTACCCATGCGATCAGAATGGGGTCAATAGCCATTTCCTCCAATCAATCCTATCGAAGGCTTTACTAAAATCTAGAAGCAGGACCCGCACGCATTGGTCGAGTTTATCGGTAGATCCATACAGATGGTGAGCGAAAGACAGAAGAGCGTGAGTTGTAGACAAACCAGCGAGTGATCCGAATTGCTTCTGGTCAATGAGATTTCTGATTTGTGACATCATCCACCCTGCGACAAAATGTTCCATAATTTTTGAGAGAATCGGAGTTTGGATTGACGTATTAAAAATTTCAGCAACGGGTGATGAAAGTTCCATAGCAAAATCTTTTAAGATCCAACTTGGGAAATTGTCAGGTCCAGAGGCTTTAGCGCGATTGAGGTTGGACAGCTTCGAATAAACATCCTCAGGGGAAATGTGATATTTTGAAATGATTTCATTTATCAATGCAGGATATGTTTCAACGTTTTCCAGTTGGCAGCTTAGAGGTGGGAAAGGGTTTGTAACTCTTAGGAAACTTTGATTAATTTTTGTTGCTAATTCGGCAGAATGGATTTCTTTGCCCGATATAACAACACTGGTTACTGGTGATTTTTTAGGAAATCCTCCAAGTTGTTTAATGGATTTCCACCAGGAAGCTGCATTGTCACAATTGATTACTTTATTTGCAAAAAAGGAACTCTTAAGCTTGGTATTGAGCCTGTTTACTTTATTTCTCAATTTTTTGTAAACTGCTGGGTCATTGAACATCGCTTGTTGTCGTTGCTGTATTAAAGTCTTCAGTTCAGGAGTAATCCAAGGCATGTCTGTTGGATGTTGTTTAATTTTTCGGAGTGAGAAGAACGTTTCAATAGCAAAATTTAACAACGATTGGAATGCGGTGAGCTTTTCCGTACAATTTGATAGAGTTTCAAGGAATGACCAAGGTATTCTTCCTGACCAAGGTATTCCAAGGTATTCTATTGAATAAGGTATTCCTAATGTTTATTGGCAGCTGTATATTTGAGAGAAAAGGCGTATGTACTTCATGATATACAGGGTGTCCCAAAAAAAAGGCTACCTTTTCAAATTCAAATTAGCATGTTAATTCAAGCAACCTATTTTAGTTCTTTGAAATTCATTATCGCTTTTGAACTACGAATGCGTAAAAACACACAGTTTTATACACATGGGATATTAAACACAATAGGTTGTTTGAATTAACACGCTCATTTGAATTTGAAAAGGTAGCCTTTTTTTGGGACACTCTGTAGATCCGTAGTTAGGATACAGCTAGGATGTAGCCAGCGAAAAATTTGTAAAATATGCTGATTTGCCATTACAATCTGCGGACTTTCTGTCAAATGGGTATCCTAAGCCATGCAATTAAAATTTTTTAGCACTTACAGGAATACAGACCCTAGAGAATTATCCCGGTTATTTTTATTTCAATTTAATTGTAATACACAATCTGATAAATTACATAATACCATGATCGCCTCCGATTCTTTGGTTCTCACCAGGAATTTAATCGCTAATTTCCCTCTAAAGGCGCTGTTACACTGTGCAATTTTTCATGCAACTTGTCTCGCAACACTGTTATATTCTTATTCGCTCCCCGCTCAACCGAATATAAAACATTTATAATGTAATACACAACAGGCTTTAGGAGTGTGTCCACACGACAAGGCGTGCGTGTCTTTATTTAACAATCATTATAGCAATATACAACAAATTTTTTATCATAATTATAACCATACATCTACTTATGATATGAATGTACACGTTCATAATTATTATCTGAATGATTACAGTAATATGAGTTACAAGCATCGTGTGGTGATCAATAACAAATCATACATGAAATTTATTTATTTATTTTTAAATTTTTAGACACGCAGCACTGAGACGTTGAACGCGAATGACTTTCTATGCTTTCTACGCCTTATTATATGATTAGCTATGGCTAATCAAGCATTGCTAATCATATGCATACTTGGCGCACTCTATGCGCCAGTTATGAAACCATAATAAATACATTTCTAGAGATTTGCTAAGTAAATAGTGTAAATGCAAGCATGGGCCCACGTTGCACTCTGCTGACCTTTTTCTTACTTAACATGCCTCTAGATCAGTGTTGCGAGACAAGTTGCATGACAAATTGCACAGTGTAACAGCGCCTTAAGGGGCTGATTACATGGAGAAATTCCAGCCCGGGCTGAGATTTCATCCCGGCTACTGAGTATGGTAATACCATGATGACCTCTGGTTCTTTTGTTCTCGCCGGGTGGTTTAATCACGATATTCCCGGCTTTAGCGGGGAGATCTCTAAATCTCGGGCAGATTTCTAATTTCTCCCTGATTAAAATTCATGAGCCAAAATTCAAAGACACGACAAAGAGTTTTGTTAATACGTTTTACACAACAAACAAAATAATTACACTACAATGTTAATGACAGTAAGATAAAGTGTTAATTACTCGACTTATTAATATTCACTTTTCACTAAACATTTCACACAATTATATTAATTTCCTACAATGGAAAATTGTTGAATACATCACTGATCATGCATTGTATTACACAATACTCCTACTATCAATTAGTTTTGTACAATGAAAACACTAGTTTCACCTCGGTCATCATGGTATTACAAACTAATACAATGGTTTTTAAGAATATAGTGATCAAATCTCCCGCAAACCGCGGAATGTTTGTGAAAGTCCCTCGGGACGCCTTCGGGCTTCGCCCTCATGCTTTCCCTCGGGACTTTCACAAACATTCCTCGGTTTGCGGAAGATTTAATCACTATATTCTTAAAAACCATTGTATTACTTATAATAAATTACGGAGTATGGAAAATCATTTAAATAGCTTTGTTTTTATGCCATATTTGTTACCGCTTGACCGCTTTCGACACCGTGATTTCTATTTTCCCTCTTTACCATACCTCAGTAGCCGGGCTGGGCTGAAATTTCTCCATGTAATCAGCCCCTGACAGTGAAAATGTCTAATTTTTCACTCTAACCATAGTTAGTAGAAGGGATGGTTTGGATGGTCACTGAACGTATTGTATTTTCTGTATAATGAAGCAGTCATCCAATAACAACGTTCGCATTTAATTAGTGTAGTCCTTCGCCGTCACGTGTTGTGAGTCCTTCGCCGTCACGTGTACATAGAATTTCCTTTCTCCCACCAATAACAAACACTTTCCCAATACAATAACATACCATTTCGTCAACTTGAAAGACTATGGAGCTTCCAAACCATCCCCCTCTACTATTAACTATGCTCTAACAGTGAAAATGTCTCATTTTCCCTCATTAGTATGCATAATCGAACATGCATCATGGTTGACAATGAATTTCAAACAATACAAATTATATTTCGTGGTCAACATATTATTACAAACTAATACCATGACATGTCCCTCAAGCCTCGGGAGGATTTGTGAAAACTTATAAATATACCATTTTATACCTCAAGCAAGCTCCGGGCCGCAGACTACCGGTATGACGAATATATAAGAATCACTGTAATTACACGAAAATATTTTAATAATCCAAGTTAATAAAATAATCCATGTAATTACGTTAATAAGACTTCTGGACCAAGCGGGCGGTCTTTACGACAAAATTATCCTACCCGGGGTCTTTTAGTACAGACCGAGCGACGACGACGAAGGAGCGATAACAAGACCCGGAGACATGCTTTACACAACTTTTATTCCACATGATATTCACTACTGTACAACATTAAAGATCGCGTATATATAGTCTTTGTCTGTTCAAGTGTACTATTGATGATGATATTAACATAAGATCCTTTCAGAAAAACAATACTTACATTGGAGCTACTGGAAAAACTACATACAATTATTTTAATTGAAGACTATGACCCTGATTATTCTAAAGTAAAACTACATAATATATACATGTGTACACATTTTATTTTTATTTTATTAGCTTCACCATTGTGCAAAAAAAACACCAAAAAAGAAACCTAACATAGATTACACTATACGTAATAAAACAATGACAAGGTGACCGCAACAGCATAGCCAATTACTACATGACCTATTGGACTCAGTAACTTTCTATTCATACGTATAATCTAATTATGGTATAACTATTTATAAATCTACAATTACTGGCGGGGAAAATCCCACATGCACTCTCTATCTTATTTCATTATCACTATAAATATACAACACAGATATGTTACACAGTTACAGGCCAAACGAGGTTAATATTTCACATTTCTTTCAAAACGTTTCAGTTGTTTTGTAATAAGCGGTCTTTACCGGTTTGTAAAGATCGCTCAGGAACCAATCAGATTGCAGAAAACTGCTTTCAAAGACCTCTCACGAGACAAGCCATAAAAACTATTAATGCCTTGGCTTATCCTCGAGCATATTCTTCTACCTACAATTACCAATAAAATCAGCAAGTGTACAAGTGCTTATAATTACCAATAGTTGTTAATTTTAGCGAATTGAGCTCGAAAGTGTATTGATGACGTCATGGTATTTGATAAACAGAGAACGAAAAGAGAGTCGAGCGATTCGGCAACTAGTGCTTCTAGGAGCGCCATCAACGCAATATCTTTCAATTCGTGTTTTATTATCAGAGAAAAAAGCGCACCAATCACAGAGAAGCTCTCTCACTAATTTCTTCCATCTTTGCCACTACTTGCAAACAGCTTGACGTTACACCAACGTGTGTTACGTGATATTTAGCTGCGCGCGGAAGTGACCACTTTTTGGCGGAAATGTTTGTTCTTTTATAGCCTATTGCAGTGGAATAATAACGTTTTAAGAATTTTTTCTTTTCAATATTTTCTAAATGCATATTGACAAAAACTGCAAAAAAAATTCGTTTCAAATTTGCATTTCTTACTAACTATATAGGCAGTGTTCAGCATAATACTGATATTTTGTACTTAAGTAAAAGTAAAAAGTAACTCCTCAGTTTATACTTCAGTGAAAGTAAAAGTATGGCCTGAAAATCTTACTTTAGTAGAAGTAAAAGTATGGCCTGAAAATCTTACTTTAGTAGAAGTAAAAGTATGGCCTGAAAATCTTACTTAAGTAAAAGTAAAAGTATGGCCTGAAAATCTTACTTAAGTAGAAGTAAAAGTAGTGGCAAAAAAATATTCAAGAAAAGTGCCAGATTATTAATTGTCATTTGTCATGTTGGTTAGTGGTACTACCACTAACCAACATGACAAATGACAATTAATAATCTGGTACTGTACTTTAATCTGGACGCTGTTTGGCGGCACCAACTCAACAGTTGTCAATCACGTGCACATGCAAAACGAATTTCGCGCAATTTCTCCACTTTATGTCTTTTGCGGATGAATAGTATTTTTCGACTCCGAGTTCCGATTTTTTCCGATAAAACAAAAAGTAACGAAGTTAAAAAGTAGCTAGGTATTGTAATATAAGATTATTACTAGGACTGGAAGAGGATGAGTTGTGAACTAAAGAATCCAGAAATGACCTTGACATTACTCCACTAATATATAACCAATTGCTGCTGTGGTCTTATCGCCATTATCGCCCAAACATAAAGCAATGTTACCACACGTTACGCTAACGGATTTTCCACAAAAATATGCATCGGAAACACCAAACCCAATGTACGAATCAGGGGAGCGGCAATCATCTTCATTGTTACTTAAAATTCCAAGTCGTACGTGTAGCTTATTTAAATCAACATTGAATCCCTCTCGATTGCAATTTCTTTGCAAAGATGAACCATCGATCAGCACCTTCCATGTACTGCGTCCTGCGGTTGTGTCTCGAAATGTTCCGTCTGATATCACACTGTACAGCGAACTCGCTTCATAATCTAGCTTTACCCATTTCGTGACGCCATTGACTTTCATTCCCAGGCATATTTTCTTGAACGGAGTATTCCAGTAGGATGCTAGCTTACTTTCTTGATCTGTTAATCCTTCCAAACCTTCATGATATCCATACGTGTTCATATCGCTCCAGTATGTAGAATCGTATTTGAAAGTACTCTGAAAAGAAAATTCCACACTAACTTATCCACATATCTTACTCGTACTGGCTAGATATTGTAGACATTTGTGTACCCTTTATCATATATTTATCATATATACAACACAATACTCGTTTATATTATCAAGGAAAACAAAATAAATGGATGTAATGGCTGCTTTATTAGTAGTTGTAAATCGGGATACAATATCGTCCTGATTTACATTCACACGCTGCGCTGTGCTGCGCTGTGCTGCGCTGTGCTGCGCTGCGCTGCGCTGTGCTGCGCTGTGCTGTGCTGTGCTGTCCTGCACTGTGCTGCACTGTGCTGTGCTGCGCTGCGCTGCGCTGCGCTGCGCTGCGCTGCGCTGCGCTGCGCTGCGCTGCGCTGCGCTGCGCTGCGCTGCGCTGCGCTGCGCTGCGCTGCGCTGCGCTGCGCTGCGCTGCGCTGCGCTGCGCTGCGCTGCGCTGCGCTGCGCTGCGCTGTGCTGTGCTGCGCTGTACTGCATTGTGTTGTGCTGTGCTGTGCTGCACTATACTGTGCTGCACTGTGTTGTGCTGCACTGTGTTGTGCTGCACTGTGCTGTGCTGCGCTACGCTACGCTGTTCTGTGCTGTGCTACGCTGTCCTGCGCTGTGCTGCACTGTGCTGTGCTGCGCTGTCCTGCGCTGTGCTGCACTGTGCTGTGCTGCGCTGTGCTGCGCTGTGCTGCACTGTGCTGCGCTGTGCTGCGCTGTGCTGCGCTGTGCTGCGCTGTGCTGCGCTGTGCTGCGCTGTGCTGCGCTGTGCTGCGCTGTGCTGCGCTGTGCTGCGCTGTGCTGCGCTGTGCTGCGCTGCGCTGCGCTGTGCTGCGCTGTGCTGCGCTGTGCTGCGCTGTGCTGCGCTGTGCTGCGCTGCGCTGTGCTCCGCTGCGCTGTGCTGTGCTGCGCTGTACTGCATTGTGTTGTGCTGTGCTGCACTGTACTGTGCTGCGCTGTGCTGCGCTGTGCTGCGTTGCGCTGCGTTGTGCTGCGCCGTGTTGTCTTGTGCTGTGCCGTGTCGTTCTGTGCCGTGCTGTTCCGGACTGTTCTGTAATATCTCGTACCTTACTCCCGTCCATTTTCAATACTAGTGTCCAACCTCCACCTCCGCAGTTGACAATATTGCTCATGTGACAATAAACTGGATATTTTTTGGCGGCGGAATCGTTTAATTCTTTGAGATAGTAAATACCACTAGAAAGGGACCTAAAAACGAACCAAACTTCTCAGAATTCAGGAACTAAACATGCCAAGATAGGAATGAAGTTGAGTAGACCCTTGATCTCGAATCTACATTACAAATAGATCGACAATTTCACAGTTGAAGATTAATAATGGGAAATCAGGGGAAATTTAAAGGAAAACTTGACCTATAACCGACAAGGTATTTCTGTTGAATTTTGCTCTGATTATCCATAATTCATCTTCAACAGTGAAAAGGTCTATTATGACATAAATACGCGTACCTATCTTCCTTTAGTGCTTCCTTGCAAGATCCTACATCGACACACTTCTTTGCATCTACACAATCATAAAATAAACAATTGTGTATAAGATACATATTACTCGTGATATTTAAATGTCCTGTCCCAATGTCGCCATCGAGTGGAGAGACCTCCAAGAAAATGCTGAAACTGTTTTTTACAGAACACGTGACTATAGGTTCTGAGCAACGGCCTCCGTAGCTCTGTGGTCAAAGCACTGCACTAGCATCGCAGGGTTGCGTGTTCGATTCCAGCCAGAGGCCTTGAAGTTGCATTTTTCGCAATTGGTCTCGGTTTGGTCTTAAAATGTATATATTCCTTCACCATAAACCCTTAGAACATTAAATTACTTAAGTCTGATTGAAACTAAACGAATTGTAATCATCTCAAAAATAGGACTGGGTTGAACTTTCTATTGTATCTGATGAGCTGATTTTGCATTGAAGCGCTTGTATATTTGCATAATATAAATTGACGAGAGATCATTAGAAGCTCCGAGTTTGCAAGCAAATCAAACTGTGACGCTCGCGAAATAGGTTTAATGTCTGGCCAATATAGTTTCTTTGTTAACATTAAATGCATAAAATCTTGAACCTAATTCGACGTCTCATATTAGGCTTCTCTCACTGGAGAATTAGAGCCAACGGCGGCCATTACTAAGGGACCAAAGTCGCAGTAAATCTGTAGATAGGCCATGAATCGTTTTACCCAGTAATTTGAAAAATATTTTCTGGTCCTCTTTATAGTAAAATTATTTTATTTTGTCGATGGTAAGAGCACATAATCCAACAAAAAACCTCATTGGATCCTCAGTTGGTCCCTTAGTAATGGCGGACTTCCGGCTTCATTTTCTGAACAATAGTTGCCCTATCCAGTCATCTTTCAAGATCAGTGGATATATCATCCCAAACAGTAATATTTCGTCGAATATCCCGAATCATCGAATGGAGGGTCTATAAATTAATTGTACAGTATTTATTCGGAGAAATGTCTCCAGCTTGCTTTGAAGTGCAAGGTGTATAGAGCGTTGATAACACGTGATAATATCGCCTCCGTATTGATGTACCTTATTAACAATAGACGTTTACTATAGATATTTATACAATCATGTGACTTATATACACATTTTCATTGGTTCTTGCCCATGATCTATTAAAGGACAGATACATGGATGGCGTCAAATCATGTCAGTAGCTGTGTTTTTCTTTTTTCATGCCCCCAACAGTTTTGATAAACGTTTTGGGTTGTTTTTGATTGTATAAAACAAATAGATTCCATTTTTTGTTGTCTGTTCAGTTATAGATACACACAGGACGTCAGAACGTGGTAAGAACATCTTTTCTGTTCTTACCACGTTCTGCCGTCATCTGTGTATCTATAAATGAATAGACAACGATAAAATGGAATCTATTTGTTTTATACTGAACTCATGGCTAAGCTCACGACAACAGCTTTTGTAGCTCAATAGGTTAGACCGCTGGTCTAGAGACCCAGGGTCACGGCTTCAATTTCAAGCTTGAAGGCCTTGAAGTTGCATCATTTTCGTAACTGATTCCGATTGTAATTCATTATTATAGGACTCGGCTTTTATTTTATAAGGCGATGTTGCACTTACTGCCCTCTATACATGATGTTCACCATTGTACATGATGTTCACCATTGTACATGATGTTCACCATTGTACATGATGTTCACCATTGCACACGATGTTCACCATTGTACATGATGTAATAAATGTCTAAATTAAAGTAATTTTAAATGGTCAATATACACTATTTCGGCAGTGCACCAACCTTCGCACAGCTGAGTATTTGATTTCACGGCACTGCCTACACAGCACAACACGTACATTATATAAATAGTGGTTGTTCCTTCATGTTTAACTAATTATTTTACAGTTCAAAACTCTTGTTATCAGATTAGAAGAGACAGGACTAGACCTATGGCTAAAAATCAAAACAGATCTCGCTATAAAGCGGTCATTTTATCATAATGGAGCTAACACTTTTAGCTGATAACAAGATATTAAGTGAAATTTTATATATTTATAATTTAAAATATTGGAGTGCAGACGACATCTGTTCTGTGATAAAGACACCCTTTCTCTTCTCGATAAATTTCTCCTGTGTCTTTTTATGGCTTAGACAATTATTACACCAATGAACATAAAAATTATGGTTCGTCTTTTTTTCGTCTTTTTCTGTTCTCGACACATTTCTCACTGTTTTTTACGGCTTAGACAATTATTACGACAATCAACGTAAAATTATGGTTCGTCTTTTTTTCGTCTTTTTTCTGTTCTCGATACATTTCTCACTGTTTTTTACGGCTTAGACAATTATTACACCAATGAACACAAAAATTATGGATCGTCTTTTTTTCGTCTTTTTTTCTGTTCTCGATAAATTTCTCACTGTTTTTTACGGCTTAGACAATTATTACACCAATGAACACAAAAATTATGGATCGTCTTTTTTTCGTCTTTTTTTCTGTTCTCGATAAATTTCTCACTGTTTTTTACGGCTTAGACAATTATTACACCAATGAACACAAAAATTATGGATCGTCTTTTTTTCGTCTTTTTCTGTTCTCGATAAATTTCTCGCTGTTTTTTATACGGCTTATAGACAACGTTGATTTTCAAAATTATTACACCAATGAACGTAAAAAATGGTTCGTCTTTTGAATAGTTCATGTTTACCGGGGTCTAAAATACTCGGCGATCGTCTGGTGTTACTGCTGCTCATATATTAAACATTAATATGAGAATTACTCACTTTGAGAAAATACTTGCTGCCTTTCTTCACAATTCTTGAAAATGAAACGAGGATAGAGCAAGTTAGGAGTGTACGAGATAGTATCCTTCATTGTTACACATTCTTGCGGTATATATGAACAACCCAGTGTCCACCTAGTGTAGATAGTCTACATTGGTAATATGTAGCTGTGAATGTATGATGTGATCTAATTAACAAATAACTGCTAAACCCAAATCAACAAAGATCCTAACCGTAACTCTACTCCTAACTCTAACCTTAATAATAACAGTAAAATATGGATATCCCCCTTTCCCAGTCGCCCTTCCCGTCTTTCTTCGCGCGCCGGCTCTCATAATTTGCAGTACGCGAGCGACTGGGGACGTGGCAGCCCCCTGCATATAATTACTAGACTCATAAGAGAGACTAGGCATGTGGGATTAGTAATTGACTGTTACGCGCATGCGCTATTTATGGCGCTTGTATTAATAATAACAAGACGCCCGCTAGGCGTTAACTCGGGCTACTTTTAGGGACATGGCGCGCATATTGCCTGCGGAGATGGGCCTGCATTGGTGGCATATACGCATGTTAGACAGTTGGAATTAGAAAACCCGCTCACTTGTCTTATATTACAAAGGATAATTTTGAATGCATTGATTTCTGTAATCAGGCACTGAAGGCATTATGCAGCGCTCGCTTAAAGTGGGAAACTTTTAGAGAAATGAAAACGAAGAAAAATCAGGCGTCTACACGCAGGCTAGATCCCTCCCCCCAATGCAGAACGCCTGACACGCAGACGAAATTTAATGTAAACACTAACACGGCAATGCTATTTTTCTAATATCTGTTGGATTGAAGGTCTTCAGTTCGTGTGTCAAAATTTATATAAAAATCAACGGCAAGGTATGGGAAACATATCTGTTACGAAATTACATCGGTTTAATGGACATAAAAGCGTTAAATCATCGGGTAAACGACGAATAGATCTTGAAGCCATGTCCTTTGATTTTAAAGACGAGTCTCGCTTTAATCGCTTGCGCATTTTCTCATATAACATCTGATCTTCACATTTTAAGTGGATGAAACCTACAGCGTTCGATTCGATGTAGAATTGATTTAAATCGGACAAAAACACAACATTTCATGATTGATATTACGGAGTTTCACGGGATATTAAAATGTCAACACAGTATAATAATATTTCCCTGTCCTTCGGCTGTCCATTCCGTCTTCACGATTGAACTCCGATCTCATCAGTGTTTCTCTCATCTTGGAGAGAATCTTTGCAATGGTTTGCGGGTTTACAGGTCTCGTAAATGCTTTTCAGACTGCGATTCATTGACAACAAGGGTGAAGGCAAGGAACATTGAGGCAAGGGTGAAGACCCTGGGTACGAGTTATTGCGCAATTTTGCAAATTTACGGAACCCCACAAATAATCAATACGACTAATAATGAAGCTGGTTTTAAGACTTGGTGCTACCACAGTAGCCCAAGTAATAATTAATTACCAACATTCGCAGCAAATTGCTGAATTACAGTGGTGGTCAGATATACTAGTAATACGGTTAACATTGTAAATAATGTAGACATCATATACATAAACTGTCTACATTAACTAGGTGGAGACTCAGTTGATATGAAATGTGACTTGCAGCTTGATTGTTTCAATGTAAATAATAAATTGTTTGCTATTCAAGCTTTTAACGCAAATTCAGAAAAATGTCGCTTAGCCCCAGACGGGAATCCGCGGTTAGCCGCAGACGCTCTAACCATTGAGCCGCACCAGAACTCATAAGTTGTAGAAGTTAGAGCGTCTGACCCATCGATCAGGTAGATTGCGTCTGGGGCTTAGAAACATTTTTCAGTGAGTTAGTAAAAGCTTGAGTAGCAAACATTTTTTTATATTACGAATCCTCTTTGCTGATAAACAGCTGTCATAGATTTTAAAATTTAGATTTTAAATGAAGCGAGCATGAAGTTTATCGCGGTTTTAACTCGCAGCTTCGAAGTTGTATATGTATTGTTTGTCATCGATCTTACCCTTTTTATAACACCCAGGTAGTTGAATTCATGCATATAATCCAATCTCTCTTGGGCAAGACTTTCGAGTCCGAACGAGGCATTGTTGAGCTCACACAGACCTTTGTTGTCTCCCGCGTGCTTGTAATTCACTGACGTACATGACTCCTCTATTGAACAAAACATACTGCACTCGAACTCACTATTGGCGTGCTTCGTTTCAACGACGTGATTCCGCAAATACTTTCCCTTTGATTATAAAAAAAAAAATAATAATAATAATGACGCATTTCAGGAAATTGCGCAAAAAAATGGGCACAGAAATCGAACATCCCTCTAATTTTGAAAATTCACATTCATGTTACTCTAAACGGTTGTACAAATGGTTGTACAAACATTGTGTACTCATTGTGTTAAGGACTGTTTGTATGAGGCGGGCTGATCAGCTGAACGAAGCTCTTAATTCTTCTCGAAGAATTAAGAAGTAGGTTGTCAACATCTGATTTAACAACGGAAGATGGGCGACGAGGAGGTTGTGGTGACGACCAAGGAGAGAATAGATTGGCAGCTGTCGGTCTCTGGTAACGTCTAGGAGAAGGACTCGGTGCAGGAGGAGAGAATCTGGAGGAATCATTAACAACAGTTCGGAGGGAAGAACATTCAGGTGTAGAAATAGGCGAGGAAGGTAAACCAACTGTTTGGAGAGCTCGTTGTGGAACGGCAGATTATTACATTCATGAATGAAACGAGATAAGGAGTTTGAAATGAGACCAGTTAAAGGCGAAGAGATATGTTCTTGAAGACTTCCGTCAGGATCAGCTAGAGAACTGTGACATTGTAATGTTGGTTGATAATTAGTGGAGAAAGACTGACGTTGAATGATGCAGGTAGACGGCGTACAATCAGCTGATTTGTTGTTGACGATAGTAGTGGAAGGGAAGGAGACCAATTCGGTGACATCAGGAAGAGTATGAAGGGATGACTCTGTAAGGGGATATCGATCATGGACTTCTTGTGATGGATGTTGGTGGTCAGGGACCAAGATAAGTTCGTCAGGTATAGGTTGTTGAACTGACTTTGAAGGTTGTGTGACAGAAGATGTCAAAATGGATTGATCAGTTTTGTTCGAAGATATTAAGGAGGGAGAACACTTATTACGAAGTCTGGTTGAACGGCGAGGACCAGTACCAGAGAAGGAATCTTTTGAAACATCAGATGCGACATTTGGGACATTGGTAATATGAGACATTATAGGAGTCGGACTTGGGAGAGTGTGCAGTGGTTTCGTTTTTGAAACACGGTGTGAACGTTGGCAATGAACACTAACAGCTTGCGCATTTAGAAAATCCTCATTACATATTGAGCAATGAGTAGATGCCAAAAGGAGAGTGGCAGGTGAATGTTTTTAAAATGACGTTTTAAGTTAGGAAACTACACTACACCTACACCACACTACACCACACCACACCACACCACACTACACCACACCACACTACACTACACTACACTACACTACGCTACACTACGCTACACTACGCTTTACTACGCTACACTACACTACACTACACTACACTACACTACACTACACTACACTACACTACACTACACTACACTACACTACACTACACTACACTACACTACACTATTTATAGGATGCCATGAAAGATTAGACATTTTTATTAGTTCAAAAAGATTCCTAAAGATTTATCATAGCACAAAATGATATATAAAATATTACGAATTGTCGATGTAAATGGGTATGTCAACATATGGCCATACATTACTTGTCATGTTTCTTATTTTCTCTACTGTTCATTCACTACATTTTATGGCAATTTATGCAAACTGTATTCTCTAGCTTGAGATTGAGGTGTATATTATTACCAATAAGTGTAGAGGTGTACGGAAATTTTTTAACGTTTTTTTAATTTCAAGAATTATTGTATGAGTGCTGTAATATATAGAAAAAGTTGTAGTAAAGTACCTTTTGCCTCATGAACAGTGTTTCGTCAAAACATTCCACACCAACAAAAACTACTGTACAGCAAAAAAATGTTTTCCACCAAATACGCTGAAGAACAAACATCGTTCCTCCTCGGTATCATCAACCTTATAGACACTGTTGGCTTTTTATGCCTCTTTAAAGAATAATTACAGTCTTAAGTAATAAATTATAGTCTTAAATAATAAATTATAGTCTTAAATAATAAATGCAGATTGTTTGCAATTAGATGACATGAATTTATATTTAGAATAATTATGAAAGCTGCTAAGTTCTCGAAAGAACTAGACATAATATGAACTGGAGAAATAAGAGAACTTCAATCTGTTGAAAAATACTTAAGTTAAGAGTACTTACCTGTTTATATGATCTTGGTACAGGGATGTCCCGGGTGACCGGGATGCGTGAAAATGTTGATAATAATTGATAATAATTTCTCAATGAAAAAACAAAAAATAATTTTATGCGCATAAAAAGCATCTCAACGATGTTTTTTTCATTTTGTCACTTTTTGGATATTTTACCGGGTTCAGACGACGTTTTAAATTTCAATTCACTTCATCCCGGTGTACCTTTTCATATTATATCCTCATGAATTTATACTTATAACCACAGAATCAACAGATCTATATGCTGTAAAAATTTATAGTGGAGGAAAATTTCGAGTGTTGGAATATATACATTATAAGACCAAACCGCGACCAGTTGCGAAAAAGAAACATCAAGGCTTTCCGGCTGGAATCGAACTCGCGACCCTGCGATGCTAGTGCAGTGCTCTGACCACTGAGCTATGCAAGCCGTTGCCGAGAGCCTTAGTCACGAGTTCTGTATATAATGGTGGTAATGCCGGGAGAAAAAGTGGGTATATTACAGGAAATATTTGGCATTTCACTCGATTGAACTGCATGTTATAAGGATTTATAGTGAAGGAAAATTTCGAGTGTTGGAATACATACATTATTTATTATTCATGGGGAGTCACCCCAAATTAAATATTCTTTTATATTCATTATATTATATTCACTGGCCTGCTGATCTGTTAATAGATGTTTTTAACTCATTTGGTTATTCTATAGTAACACTTGTTTTTTTCGGTAACATCTGGTGAACCTACAGACAGCGAAAGTTTGCCGAGATGAGATCGTTAATAAACTCATAATTTACGAATATTTAAAATGTTTGCCCCCATTCCGCAGTATATCGTGACAGTTTAGCGCGAAACTATCTTCTTGTTCAGCACCCGTTCTTATAGCTAGCCTCGGACATACTCACAAAGAATGGACACAAACTTATGAAAGTTCACATTTTCTTACATTTCTTTGTAACTCAAATGTCAGCAGACACATGAGTATGCGTTGTGTACCTATTTTTTAGTGTAGTAGCATGTATAGCCGTGAATATTAATAGTGAGTTAATAATAATGAGCTAGAAACTCAATTTCTATGACTGTTAACTTGGGATTCGCTCCTCGTTAAGACCCATGATCATACATGATACGATTTGTCGTATACGATTGTGATATTGGTGTATGTGATAATAATAATAATACTAGAAGTTACTATCGCAAGGGAAGTGCTACCTTGAAATCCAAGGTAGTCGTGATATTGTGCAAAATTACACAAATAAGTGGTGGGCTTATTGAAGTCAAAGTTGCAGCGGAGGTAGTACAGCTGCCTCGTATACCCATGCGGTTATGGTTTAGGCAATACCAGAGCAGTGAGTTCTACATATATATATGGAGCTCACAATGAGCTTGCTGGACCATAGGTACTTTAGACATCTATCTGGGGTAAGACATTTATGCACAGCCAGGGCCTCCTGCACATGCTTCATCTGTCCCTGGCACATTTGCAGATGTCTCACGTCTGTCCCAACTGCAGGTCCTTGTTGATCCCCCTTGTGTTGTAACCGTTCTCAACATCTATTCACAATATAGTAGTTCATGAACATGTGTAATTAAACAGATGTAAGTTGAACAGTACGTTGCATAAAAATGCAGTTGAATACTTGAACATAAAGATAAAATAGTTATTTTACATATAGTTCTTTGTTACAAGGCTTGAATAAAAATGCAGTTCAATATGAACACAAAAAGTTGACATTATAACAGTTGATAAACTAAGTTAATCAGAATTGTTTCTTGAATAAAAATGCAGTTCAATATGAACGCAAAAAGTTGACATTATAACAGTTGATAAACTAAGTTAATCAGAATATAATAATAATGTATAGCTTATAAAGCACTATTTCCTAAAGACCAATAGCCCTTTAAAATAGAATAATAATAAACTAACTAAAATACGTAATGTTGGTTAAAATAGTTACATATAATAAATAAGGTAAAATTACTAAAAGAAATGTTACAAACTAAAAGCCTCCTTGAAAAGATACGTTTTAACACCAGATTTAAAAAATCGAGGAAGTATAATAGACCAATAGACCTAATTTCGTTCCATAGCATAGGTGCACAGACTGAAAAGGCACGAAAACCATACGACTTAAGATTAAACTTCCGAACTTTAAGTAAATACTGACTAGATAAATATGATGGAGCAGAAGCATTAAGAGACTTAAATGTCAATACTAAACTTTTGAGTGGAATTCTAAAACGGTCGACTGGTAACTGACAGTGAAGTTCTTTAAGAATAGGCGTAATGTGTTCACGCTTTTTAGAGAAGGTGCAGACGACTGTATCACAGACGTGATCACAAAAGAAGATGCAGATGTGTGCATCACAGACGTGATCATAAATGTGATCAAACTGTGCATGCGTGTCAACATGGCGCCATCGAATCATAAACAAAATTATGTCGTCTTGAAAGCCAATTTAGTACATATGGTGGTTAAAAGATGGAGTCCCGTGAGTGCGCAATAAAAATAGTAAAATAACGATTCTGCTTATCGAGTAGATACCTCTATCTAAAACTTTATCTAAAACCCGTTTTTCCAGTCACATTACTTTTATTAGTCGTTGTTTATATCGGGGGGTCATTCCCTACGGTTTTAGATCCTCTTTTGATTTATTGTCTTTTAATCTCCCCGCTATCGATCGTCGTTATTCCCATCACATATCAGCGGCTTGTTCGAGTCATTCCCGTCGTTTGATGCGTATCACTATTAAATCTATGTCCAGTAATTTACAACATACTGATGACTACATCTCGGGATGTAAGTCCTCTCTCTCCCAGGTCTGCCCACCTATTTTGTTTACCGCTATCGTTCAACAAATTCGCATGCTATGTTTTTCTTAAAGACGTTAAGGCGTCCAAATTGGCCAAATTACTGGGTCCTTCCCCGAATCCCTCCCAAAGCACTAGTTTCTCTAACGAAGTCACTCGTCTAGTTTTCATTATTCCCTCTGATTTGCCATTATCTGACCCCGAGAGATCTGTTCTTGCGAAAGGTCTCAAGTTTGTTCCCAACTCCGGGCCCATCGATCTATTTTCAGTTAAAGAGGATACCGAATCTTTCTTCCGCCGCATGCGCCTCAAAGCCTTTTTTCATGATAAGCCCACTTTCAATAGCAATAAGGATATTTTCGAAGAACTCAACCCCAAGAAGTCGTCTTGGTCTCCATCCGAAGGTGATTTTTCTTCCCTTGATCTTTTCGTAAGACAATGCCGCCATGACATTGATAAATTGCAACCTCCGCGCGGAAAACAAGTTCATAACCTTAACAAAGAAGAGCTTCTAGCTTTGAATTCATTACGATGCCGAAATGACGTTGTCATAAAACCTGCGGACAAAGGTGGCGCTGTAGTTGTCTGGAGAGCGGACTTGTATCGACAAGAGGCTCTTCGTCAACTCAGCGACACCATCTTTTATACTAAGTTGAATTCCGATCCCACTCAATCTCACCAAAAATCCGTCAAAACTACCATCAAGAATTTCATCCAAGCCGGTGAATTGCCTGCCTCTGCATCTAACCTTATATTAACAACCCCAAGAACGCCTGTCATATATTTCCTACCTAAAATCCATAAACCTAACAATCCTGGCAGGCCGATTGTTTCCGCTTGTAGTTGCCCCACCGAGCTCGTTTCCAGTTTTCTAGACAACGTTATGTATCCTTTGGTTAAGAAGTTGCCTTCTTATATCAAAGATACTAAACATGCCTTGCAAATTTTCGACCAGTTACGTTTCAGTAGTTCCGATAAATTTATTTTCACGATGGACGTCAAGTCCTTATACACCGTCATTCCCCATTGTGATGGCCTTGAAGCTCTGAAGTTTTTCTTTGATCAGCGCACTAATTTAGAACCCTCCACAACCACGTTACTCCGCTTAGCAGAACTAGTGCTTACCCTTAACAATTTTTCGTTTGATGGTGAACATTATCAACAAATAAGTGGTGTTGCGATGGGCACCAAAATGGGTCCAAGCTATGCTAATTTATTTGTTGGTTATGTTGAAAAACAGATCTTTGAACAATACACGGGTCCCTTGCCAGATTTTTTCGGAAGATTTATCGATGACTGTTTAGGAACAGCGTCGTGTTCACGTGTCCTTTTAGAGCAGTTCATCAACTTTGTTGATGATTTTCATCCTGCTCTGAAGTTCACGTGGGAAATCAGCGAGACCTCTGTGTCGTTCCTTGATATTTTAATTTCGATTAATGGTGATTCGCTGAAAACGTCGGTCTCGTACAAGCCTACTGACTCCCATAGTTATCTTCTATTTTCATCCTCTCATCCCAACCACACTAAGCAATCCATCCCTAACTCTCAATTCTTGCGTCTTCGCCGCTTATTTAGCGACGACCAAGATTTTCAAGTTAAATCAATGGAAATGAGATATTTTTTTGTCCAACGTGGTTACCCTACCAACCTTTTAGACCTCGCCGTTCAGAAAGCTTTTCTCGTCCCCCGTTTAGACGCCCTTGAACCATCTTTGGAACGAGTTTCAAACAATAAAATTCCTTTAGTTCTAACATTTCATCCTTTCAATTTTAAAGTTAAAAATATTATTAATCGGAATTTTTACATTTTACAAAATGATCCTGAGACGTCAGCCATTTTCACCGACAACCCTTTGGTATCTTTTCGCCGTAATAAAAACATTCGTGACTCCTTAGTACATAGTGCCCTTAAACAAAATACCTCGGCACCAGCGGGAACATTTTCTTGCGGCCGTTCCCGCTGTAACACATGTGCTTTTCTCAATCCCACTGCAGTTATTACTGCCCCCAAATTCGACCACACAATCCGTCATGCTTTTTCATGCACGTCCACCAACATAATTTATTGCATTTCATGCGATAAATGCCCTAAAATCTACATCGGTGAAACTGGGCGACGTCTTTCAGACAGGTTTGCTGAACATCTTCGTTCCGTGAGGATCAATGATGGTGACAAACCTGTAGCCCGCCATTTCAACAGCTCCAACCATTTGGTTTCAGACATGAAAGTATGTGCCATCCTTCCCATCTCCGGTGGCAACGATAACCGCAAGCGGCAAGAGAAGCGTCTCATTTTTAAACTTGGCACCACACATCCTCTTGGTCTTAACGAACGTTTTTCTTTTATTTAATTTCCTACAAGTTTTTGGTTATTTTAGTTTGCTTGGAACCTTTATTATTATTAATTTTTTATTATTCGCGTATGCACTTTCATTCCTTTTCAAGTTTTTGTTTCTTATGCTAATATTATCGCCTAATCCCCTTGAATATTGGACCTGTCATTTCTCCCGCCCCCTCAGTCTGCTTGCTGATCGACTGTTAAAAATAGCAAATGATCTAACGTTTCCCATCTCATTAATTATTAGTTTGTTTATCTCCCGTGCATTTGATTGGCTACTTTCTATTTGTGACACCCTTTTGGCATATATATATAAGCCCTATTTATTTCATTTCATCTCGTCTTACTCTGATGAAGGGCTCCGCTCGAAACGTCAGTATATCGTCACTAAATTCTTGGCAGTTTGCCACCTTTTCACTTTGCTAACTATATATATATATATATATAACTTACTGTAAAATAGGACGTCATTTTCTAAGGATCATATGTAAACTAGAAATACGTATCCACAATAACTCCTCGCTCGTCTCCCCTGCACTTTTGCAATTTGTCGTAGATTTTGAACGTTATCTCGGCCAATAGATACATAATATACGTGTCGATTATATTACGCGAACGTACGGCATACCCTTCGTAAAAACCTGTTTATGTTTTTGGAAATTAATCGGCAATCGGAAGGCCGCTCCGTCGTAGATTTTTGACCGTTATCTTAATCAGCTCAATCAAGTGAAATGCCAAATATTACTTGTATCTTTATGCTCGCCTACTGCTTCTATTGATCTGTTAATAGATGTTTTTAACTCATTTGGTTATTTCTATAGTAACACTTGTTTGTTTTTCGGTGACATCTGGTGAACCGCGAGACAGCGAAAATTAGCCGAGATCGTTTGTTGCTTCACAAGTATGCCTTTTCTTTGGTTTATTAGGTCCACGATATGTATTGAACTACTTTTGTTGTTTATCTGAGTGATTGTGTTTACACTCACCAACATTTTGGTCAGGTTCTTGTGTGTAAATTTTACGTACTATACGAACATGAACAAAGACAGTGTCAGTGTGTTTGCAATGACCGACATTTTTGGCCTTGCGTAATATATTTTGTGTTTCAGTGGTCGGCTCACGTGGTTTAAATTTAATAGTGATAATACCAGAGTTTCAAAATCGCTTAATATCGAAACTAATATGAACCTAGTACGGGTATTAATGTTTACCGGCACACATATTATATCATAAACAAACATGTCTCAATTAACTCAAACATGATCTACACCTTCGCTAAACTTTCGTAGATATATAATAGTGAAAGAAATACGATTTCAGACATTGATTTCAGACTAGCCTACAACCTATATGATTTGAATAAATTTGTAATTTACAAATATGTTTAAAATGTTTTCCCCCATTCCGCAGTATATCGTGACAATTTAGCGCGAAATTATTTTCTTGTTCAGCACCCGTTCTTATAGCCTCGAACATACTCACATAGAATGGACACAAGCCAATGAAAGTTCACATTTTCTCACGTTTCTTTGCAACTCAAATGTCAGCAGACACATGTATGCGTTGCGTACCTATTTTTTTAGTGTAGTAGCAGGTATAGCCGTGAATATTAATAGTGAGTTAATAATAATGAGCTAGAAAGAAACTCAATTTCTATGAGAGTTAACTTGGGATTCGCCCCTCGTTAAGACCCATGATCTATACATGATACGATTTGTCGTATACGATTGTGATATTGGTGTATGTGATAATAATAATAATGCTAGAAGTTACTCTCGCAAGGGAAGTGCTGCCTTGAAATCCAAAGTAGTCGTGATATTGTGCAATATTACACAAATAAGTGGTGGGCTTATTGAAGTCAAAGTTGCAGCGGAGGTAGTACAGCTGCCTCGTATACCCATGCGGTTATGGTTTAGGTAATACCAGAGCAGTGAGTTCTACATATGGAGTTCTACTATATGGAGCTTACAATGAGCTTGCTGGACCATATAGGTATTTACTTTAGACATCTATCTCATGGGGTAAGACATTCATGCACAGCCAGGCACATTTGCAGATGTCTCACGTCTGTCCCAACTGGTCCTTGTTGATCCCCCTTGTGTTGTAACCGTTCTCAACATCTATTCACAATATAGTAGTTCATGAACATGTGTAATTAAAATGCAGATGTAAGTTGAACAGTTGCATAAAATGCAGTTGAACATAAAGATAAAATAGTTGTATGACATAGTTCTTTGTATACTAAGGCTTGAATAAAAATGCAGTTCAACATGAACACAAAAAGTTTACATTATAACAGTTGATAAACTAAGTTAATCAGAATTGTTTCTTGCATAATAATGCAGTTCAATATGAACACAAAAAGTTGACATTATAACAGTTGATAAACTAAGTTAATCAAAATTTGTTTCTTGTATAAAAATGCAGTTCAATATGAACACAAAAAGTTGACATTATAACAGCTGATAAACTAAGTTAATCAAAATTTGTTTCTTGTTTTAAAATGCAGTTCAATATATGAACACAAAAAGTTGACATTATAACAGTTGATAAACTAAGTTAATCAGAATTTGCTTCTTGCATAAAATGCAGTTCAATATATGAACACAAAAAGTTGACATTATAACAGTTGATAAACTAAGTTAATCAGAATATAATAATAATGTATAGCTTATAAAGCGCTATTTCCTAAAAACCAATAATCCTTTAAAATAGAATAATAATAAACTAACTAAAATACGTAATGTTCGTTAAAATAGTTACATATAATAAATAAGGTAAAATTACTAAAAGAAATGTTACAAACTAAAAGCCGCCTTGAAAAGATACGTTTTAACACCAGATTAAAAAAAATTCAAGGAAGTATAATTGACCAATAGACCTAATTTCGTTCCATAGCATAGGTGCACACAGACTGAAAAGGCACGAAAACCATACGACTTAAGATTAAACTTCGGAACCTAAATACTGACTAGATAAATATGATGGAGCAGAAGCATTAAGAGACTTAAATGTCAATACTAAAATTTTGAGTGGAATTCTAAAACGGTCGACTGGTAACTGACAATGAAGTTCTTTTTAAGAATAGGCGTAATGTGTTCACGCTTTTTAGAGAAGGTGCAGACGACTGCATCACAGACGTGATCACAAAAGAAGATGCAGATGTGTGCATCACAGACGTGACCACAAATGTGATCAAACTGTGCATGCGTGTCAACATGGCGCCATCGAATCATAAATAAAATTATGTCGTCTTGAAAGCCAATTTAGTACAGATGGTCGTTAGAAGATGGAGTCCCGTGAGTGCGCAATAAAAATAGTAAAATAACGATTCTGCTTATCGAGTAGATCGTCTGCCGTTTGCCAACCTCTTAATATGTACAACAATGATTTTCAAATTATTCCAAGTTACCGGTTTGATTAGATCAGTCAAATCAAAGGTATTTAGTCAAATCCTTTAGTCAAATCTACGATATATACGCCAAATTGTCGGTGTTGAAAACAGCCAACAAATAAAATGGGCTACGCGTCATTGAATTGTTGGATTTTGTTTAATATTTTCAAAAGCGTTTAGGCAAATGTTCGAAATGTCGATGGGAGAATCTACATAACTAACTAACACTAACTATCATTTGCTAACTACTTAGTAAATGTTAAATTTGAATATTGGGTAATTCGGCTAAACTTTTATACCAACATTTTAATAATCTTATCACCAAATTTGTAGTGACAACAGGACAATTTTAAAATTTCCGTCAATAATAGAAGCAGAAGTATTGACGAAAGTTATCTCTAGAATTGTCATTTGGCAGATTGTAGATTTGACTGATCTAATTTTTAACCTGTAACTGAATAATGTGATAATCGTTGTTATATATTTTAAGGTCGTCGGCAAACTGTAGACGAGACACTCAATAAGCAGAATCTTCATTTTAATAATTTCACTCTATATAACTTAAGTAACTTACTGAAAAATGCCATTTTCTAAGCATCATAATATATGTAAACTAGAAATACGTTACCCAATAACCCCTCGCTTGCCTGTTCTTTCCCCACTAGAGTTTCATCCTCCACTGCGGAATTTTCCCCATCCATGGTCCCCAGACCTCGCACGCCGGGTATTTGCAGACGAAAATGTTATCTCCATGAACTTTTCTGCTGTTAAAGTACTTGTGGCAACTACAAAAAAAACTGGTTTGGAATGCCTCTTGTGACATCACATCCGGTAATTCTAACAGCAAAAACTCCATGCATGAAGATGAAATTTTCGGCTGACAAGAAAGACCCAAATATTATGGATATGTAAAATCCCCAAACGTGAGATTGGCACTTTAAAACAAACTGCAAACTGTAATCCAAAACAATTGCATTATGCGGCACATTACAATTACTATTAAGGGTTAGTACGAAGGTTATTAACCGTTATATTAGGGTGGGGTCACACGTCAGAAGGAAAATCTAAGATCTTTAACTCTTTCCTGTCCGGCCCTGTCAAAAGAGGTCATAGAAGACCCAAATTCGACAAGTGTCAGCTACACGAGATCCACTCACACGCCAAATTTGATTTGATTTCATAAACAACTCTGGGATTGGTGGCATTTTGAATTTTCATGATGCTACGCGGGCGTGCAAAATGGAAGTTTTTCAACTTTATTTATGATAATTAATGCTAATTTATATTAACACAATGCGTCTTGTTCGGAAAATTCAAAAGTAAATTTGCGGAACAAACTTGAAGATGGAACTAATATTTTAATGAGTGGCCAATTCTCTACCAGCACCTGATGTCAGAGACCATCTCATTTACATATCAAACAAACTTAAATATTTCAAAAACGAAGTAAAATACGGAAAAGTTGTAAAAGGTGTTACTCTATCATTTTACGAGTTCTTTCATATTAAACAAACTTAATTTTTGTTGCCAATGTCCTAACACGGCAACATTATCCTGCCCGCGGTCTATCAGTGCCCAAACAATAAATTTAAAAAGCAACTTGATTACTCTGAAAATGTTGCCTAACAACGAAATGTTATATTACTGTCTCATTTGTTATCGGTTTATTAAACAATTATTGACCAAGCTCGCGATCTTTACGGCAAAATTATCCTGTGGCGCGGTTTTTCAGTACATGACCGAGCGACGATGAAGCGAGGTCAGTGAGAAAAGGCCAAAGGCAGGATTACTTTATATATAATTAAGAAATAGAAAACATTTTCCGTGTTTACATACTGTTATATAAACACGAGTGGAAGTTTGGGAGAACGAGAAATCATAGTGGGAACACAAGCCCGTAGGGCGAGTGTTTCCACGCGATTTCGAGTTCTCCCAAACTTCACGAGTGTTTATATAACGTATGGGAACACGGATAAAAATGTTTTCTATTTCTTTTATAAAATAACCCGTAGAAAGCAAAGAAAATGTACAAATATCTTTTTTATCAACACGTAAATTCTCCTTACTCGTATGACGGCGCCGTGATGTCTAATTGCTGGCGTATGATGACTAATTGCTGGCGTATGATGGCTAATTGATGGCTAATTGATGGCGTATGATGGTTAATTGATGGCGTATGATGGCTAATTGATGGGTTAGGGTAAAACGCGGATACGGACGGATGGCACGGATGGACGGATGGCTTCAATTTTCATAGAGTCATATCCGCGTTTTACCCTCGGGTAAAACGCGGATATGGTATACAAAATGTGTTTCATGTCTTTTAGAGTAATATCCGCGTTTTACCCTTTCGGGTAAAACGCGGATATGGTATACAAAATGTGTTTCATATCTTTTAGAGTCATATCCGCGTTTTACCCTTTCGGGTAAAACGCGGATATGGTATACAAAATGTGTTTCATGTCTTTTAGAGTCATATCCGCGTTTTACCCTTTCGGGTAAAACGCGGATATGGTATACAAAATGTGTTTCATGTCTTTTAGAGTCATATCCGCGTTTTACCCTTTCGGGTAAAACGCGGATATGGTATACAAAATGTGTTTCATGTCTTTTAGAGTCATATCCGCGTTTTACCCTTTCGGGTAAAACGCGGATATGGTATACAAAATGTGTTCATGTCTTTAAAAGTCATATCGTGTTTATGTAAAATTTTATAACTAATAGTACGATACTATCTCTTAGCTGAATTTAATACTAACGATCTATAGAATTCTAACTTAATAGTACAAAATTACGCGCTAAATCTCTATAATTAAGAAAATGGTGTGTACTGATGCATGTCTATCAATTTGGCCCGAAACTTTTAAAATGAAACGATATAACAATAACAAATCTTTAACAAATCTTTAAATATCAAACAAATCTAACAAATCTAACATCTAACAAATCTTTAAATATCAAATAATATCTAATCCAGTAATATCCAGTAATATCAAATTAACTTAAATGTACTGCATATATACGGGAAAGTCAATACATCACAATATATTATGACTGGACAGCTAAACACCCACGCCAAAATGTCGTAGTAGTACCATGTGTTGCGTAGTGAGCTGAGATGCCACCCAGTTTGCCACAGCTACCATACTTGGCTGGAAATATGGCTGCTTGGAACGAAGGCAGCTTAAATGCACATGAAAGTACACATTTGCTACTTTTGACCCTCTTTCACCAGATGGAAGTAGAAAGCCTCGTGGCATTCTGGAGACGATTGTGGCGTCATATGGTGGATCTGGTATGCGCTCATCGGGTTTCAGTGTTTGACTGCAACCGTGACAAGTTCGCACCCCAGTAACTAAAAACTTCAAAAGATGTAGTTCGAATGCTCCATCCGATGGTTGAGGGACAAACGAATGTAGTTGTGGTATTCGTACAGGTTGTTGTGCTTGTGCCTGCAGCGCTTGTTGCTGCAGTTGCGATGATTGTTGTTGCAGTTGCGATGATTGTTCTTGTGCATGTGCTTGCGGTGCTTGTGTATGTCCTTGTGTTAGATTGTTAATTTACGCAAACGCGTAGAGCCTGGGCGCGATTGGCCAGCGGTATTGTTAGATGGGTGGCGCGCTTCGGGAGAACGTAGGAAAAACGTACAATGTGATCGAGTATGTTGTTTTGTAAAGTAAGTGTTTTAAACCTGGTTTCTACCCAACATATTGCGAATAAAAGTTATTATCTAAAGGCAGTGTCTCGTCAATGAAAAGGAAGTAACATTTGGAGGTCCCACCGAGACTATATTGATGAGAATACGACGAATATTTGTGTGTGAAAATCGAAAACCAGAGGAAGGTACATCTCTAGTCTATATTATTGTGTAAACTGTTATTTGTCAGATATTTTGTTGGATATTTCGTTGGATTGCTATTAAAATGGATGAAGAGACGATTATAGAACTTCAATCCTGTATACTGGGTTTAAGTGTAACTGATTTAAAAGCGTTTGGTTTGGAAATGAAATGGCTTAAATTTGAAGAAGTCCAAGGGAAAGCAAGGTTTGAACTGATCAAGATTATTCGCACAGCTATGGAGGACGAAGCAAGCACGTGTGAGGGAGACGAATTTGGAAACCTTGTTAAGAAAATCAAGACGATTTTGGACAAGCAAACGTCAGAGAAGAACAAAGAAAGCTCCGAAGAAGCTGAGAAGAAGAAACAAGAACTGCAGGAAATTGAGACACAATATGAACAATTGTCAAAGGAGCAAGAGGAATTAAAAAAGAAGATGGAGTTATTGGAATATACCCAGAAGCAATCTAACCCCTTAAAGAATCTTACCATAGTGCCAGAGGTTAAGACAAGTAGCGAAACAGGCCTCACCGATCTTAATGCAAGTATTTTCCGAAGAGAGTTTAAGATACAAGGCCAGATTGGTGAACCAGGGCAGAAAGATAAGCTAACCTACCAGTCGCTTATCTCCTTGAAGCAGGTTTAAATAAAGGATATGCTGAAAAAGAAGTAGTTACATCTGTCCGCTCAATTCAAGCTGGATTGCAACTACGAAGCTACATGGAGGGATTAAGTGGATTAACTTTACCACGACTGCGTAAAATTCTTCGATTCCACTTTCAGGAGAAAAGTGCAACAGAACTATACCAATTTTTAGCTAACATAAGCCAGACGTCGAAAGAAGACCCACAATCATTCTTGATTCGAGCTCTTACCATTCGACAAAAGATTTTCTTTGCATCACAGGAATCGGACAGCAAAATAAAGTATGATGAAGTGTTAGTTCAAGGACTATTCCTTCACGCTTTGGAAACCGGTCTTGCAGACGAAACTATCCGTGCAAAAATCAGGCCCCATCTAAAGAACATTTCTGTGGCTGATGAAGATTTAATCGAGGTGATGAGTTTGGCAATGTCAGCTGAGTCAGAGAGGGCTAACAAGTTCAACCAAGGAGGAGCTGGTAGACCAACAACGAAATTATCAAAAGTCGAAGCTGGAATTGGTGGAGAATCGAAAGAAGTCGACAAGCCTAAGCAACAAGAAAATCAGATTCTGGCTACACTCAAAGCTATTCAGTTAGAGCTGAATACTGTGCAGTCAGAAGTTGCCAGCCTGAGAAAGAAAGTTGATGACAAAAGTTCAACCTTTAACCGTGGCTCTACAGATGAGACCGAAGTAGGTGGAACAACCAGAAATGAAGCTGAGTTTCGGTCCAGAGGTCCTCACCCACGACGGTGTAAATCTTGTTTAGAAGACAACAAAGATTGCTATCACTGTTTTAAGTGTGGTGGGCTTAACCATACTGCCCGCTACTGTCGGTCGGGAAACGGACGACGGCTACCCCCGAGGGACAGGGAGTAGCCTTTCCAAATAAAAACACGTCCCACTGTTGTAATGGTTGCCACAAAGAAGAAATAGATGTAAATTTTAAACGTTGTTCTAGCTGCAAATTGGTCTATTATTGTTCGTCTTGGTGTCAAAAGAAACATTGGAATGAACATCAAACACTATGCAAAGCTATTCATGGATTATCAAATTCACAGGAAGAAACTAACAAAGGTCTTGGAGATGGAGGTGACCCAGATGTTTTCGTAAGCCACCTGACTCCAAAACAACATGCTGCAGTTGCAAGATTGGTGGGAAGAAAATGTTCTGTAAACTGTCACCTAAACGATGTAAAAGTAGAGGCACTCTGGGACACTGGAGCTCAAGTCTCAATCATTACAGAGCATTTATTGAAAGAAGAACTACCTGATTTGGAAATACGAGACATTAATGAACTGCTTGGTATGGATTCTGATCTGAAGTTGACAGCTGCCAATGGAACTTCAATTCCATACAAAGGTTGGGTCGAAGCAAGATTTCGGTTGAATGGAGAAGAGGATAAAGAAGTTACTGTGCCTTTCTTAGTGACTCAGGAATATTTGGAACAGCCAATCATTGGATATAACGTCATCGAATTATTTGTCAAAGACAATGACAATCTATCGAACAGTTCCACCGTAGTACAAAGTATATCCAGCAGTTTTAGAAATGTGCAAGAGAATGATGCTGAGCAACTAATCAACCTGATTCAGACCAACAATTCAGATTTTTTCTGTGAAGTGAAATCAACGAAACGTGACATAGTCATTCCAGGGGGCACAACTAGTCGAGTATCTTGTCGAGCTAACACAGGTAGTGTTAACACTGCGATGCCAGTCCTTTTCGAACCTGATGAACAATCGAAATGGCCGCAAGGATTAATTGTTCAAGAGACACTAACAAGCATAAAAAAGGGAAAGTCAGCCATCTTAGAAATTCAAGTATCCAACAGCACGAAGCACGACATAACTTTGCCAAAAAGGACAGTATTAGGACGACTTCAGTTGGTTCGTTCAGTTACTGCAGTTGACGTGAAGTTACAAGAAAGTAGAGACACAACACAAGAAGATAAAGAGACGGAAACGAAAAAGAAATGCGACGTTAGTCCATTGGGAAACTCAACAGGAGAAAGTGACTTTACCGAGCACAGACAAAGTGTAACACCAGAAGTGGACTTAACCGACCTTACAGCGGAACAGCAATGTATAGTTCGAGAGATGTTATATGAAGAGAGAAATGCCTTTGCAGCTGACAAAGATGATATTGGTTGTATTCCAGACCTGAGAATGGAGATCAACCTGACGGATAAGCAACCTGTACAAAAGAATTATACCGCTATTCCACGTCCATTGTACCCCGAAGTCAAGCATTATTTAGAAGACCTACTCAATAAGAACTTCATCAGAAAATCTAAATCACCTTATTCTAGCAGTGTTGTGTGCGTGAGAAAGAGGGACGGAGACATGAGATTATGCGTTGACTATAGAGAATTGAATAAGAAAACAATTCAAGACCGTCATCCAATTCCTAGAATTCAAGAAACAATGGATAATCTTGGAGGCAACTCATGGTTTAGCACTTTAGACCAAGGCAAAGCTTACCATCAAGGCTTTGTTAGTTCCGAAAGTCAGTCATTAACCGCGTTTGTAACTCCATGGGGGTTGTATGAGACTGAGTGGGTACGCATACCTTTCGGGTTGACGAACGCTCCTGCCAGCTTCCAACGTTTCATGGAGGAATGTTTGGGAGACCTACGCGACCAAATGTGCATTCCATATCTGGACGATATAATTGTGTTCTCGACAACATTCCAAGAACATGTGGAGCATGTACGAAAAGTCCTCCAACGTTTGCGAAACCACGGCGTTAAACTTAAACCAGAGAAATGCACGTTGTTCAAGCACGAAGTCTCCTTTCTTGGTAGAGTGATATCGAAGACTGGATATTACATCGATCCGAAAGCCACTGAGGCCGTAACCAAACTGACGAACAGCATTCCAAAAACCGTGGGAGAAGTCCGAAGGATCGTAGGGTTACTAGGAGTTTATCGACGCCATATTAAAGACTTTTCTAGAGTTGCAAAACCTTTGTACGAACTGCTAGATGGAAAACATAACAAAGCGAAACCATCAACTACCAATGGTCAACTACCATCGAAGCATCCTGTAAAGTGGACAACAGAGCACGGAGCTGCGATGAATAAGCTGATCGAATTCATCACATCACCACCGATCTTAGCTTACCCAGATTACAACACTCCATTCGTATAGTTCATACTGACGCATCACAGGATGGGCTCGGAGCTGTCCTATATCAAGATCAAGGAGGAACGTTGAGAGTAATCGCATATGCTTCACGTACCCTTACTCCGGCGGAGCGTAACTACCACCTACATGCAGGGAAATTGGAGTTCTTGGCTCTGAAATGGTCAATTACAGAACAATTTCGTGACTACCTCTATTATTCTCCTCGTTTTCTCGTCTATACAGACAACAACCCGTTGACGTACGTCCTTTCAACTGCGAAACTCAATGCAACTGGCTTGCGATGGGTCGGAGAACTTGCAGATTTCAACTTTGAAATCAAGTATAGACCTGGAAAAGTTAACATCGATGCCGACAGTTTATCCAGAATTCCGAGCGACTTCCAGAAATATATGGATTCCTGTACACAGACAGTCTCTAATCAAGAATTCAGCGCATCTGTTTCCCATATCTGTTCTATTGGTAACGGAGATTCTGTATGGATAACATCAATAACAGACCAACCAGATATCTTGGAAACAGATAATCTGCATTTGCGAAATCGAGAGAATACGAGTCAGATTAAGACGATGGACATCGCCAAAGCTCAACGCGAAGATCGGATCATAAGTCGAGTATTATGGTATGTAAATGGAAAGAAGAAACAGACCTTTGAAGACCGACAACGGGAACCTCGTGCAATCAGAAGATACCTTCGCGAGTGGAGTAAACTACATGTGGATGACAAAACTAGTATTTTATATCGAGGTCAACAGATTGTACTGCCGTATAAGTATAGAAGAATGGTGTACCGCGAACTACACGAGGAGATGGGACATCTCGGTACAGAACGCGTTTTTACCCTAGCACGAGAACGATTCTTTTGGCCTGGCATGAAGACAGACATTGATCATTATGTTAACCGCGTTTGCAGTTGCCTGAAACAAAAGAAACCGAATCTCACAACCAGGGAACCACAACAGTCTATCACGACTACTGCCCCATTCGAATTGGTATCGATTGACTTTGTACACCTAGAACGAAGCTCTGGAGGCTATGAATACATACTGGTTATAGTCGACCACTTTACGAGATATACCCAAGCGTATCCAACACGGAACAAGTCAGCTAACACGGCCGCTGCGAAGATCTACAATGACTTTATTCCGCGTTTTGGTTTCCCATCAAGAATACATCACGACAGAGGGGGGGAATTCGAGAACAAGCTTTTCCAGAAATTAGAACAGCTCTCTGGAATTGCTCACTCGCGTACGACGCCTTACCACCCTCAAGGGAATGGACAGGTAGAGAGAATGAACCGTACCTTGTTGAATATGTTACGCACCCTACCCGAGATCTACAAATCGAACTGGAAAGACCTTGTTAACAAGTTAATCCATGCCTATAACTGTACGAAGCATGAGTCTACAGGTTATTCACCGTTCTTGCTGCTCTTTGGTAGACCACCACGTCTTCCCATCGACCTGATGTTCAACTTACCAGCCAAACAAGAGTCGAACAGTTATCCAGCATACGTTGGTAAATGGAAGAAAGCAATGCAGGAAGCCTATGCATTAGCTTCGAAATCGGCCCAGCAGGCTTCATCTAAGGGAAAGAAACAAAGCGACAAACGGGTTCGGTCGACAGTCTTGTGTCCAGGTGATCGAGTCCTAGTACGGAACCTAACACCACGCGGAGGCCCCGGAAAACTTCGAGCGTTTTGGGAAGAAGAAATCCACGTAGTAGTATTACGAAAGAGCCCGGACAGTCCCGTCTATGATGTAAAGCCAGAATCTGGACGTGGAAAGATACGAACACTACACCGGAACTTGTTACTACCGTGTGATTACCTTCCATTGGAAAAAGATCTGCCAAAGAATGAGTTCGTCAAGAAGAAAAGCGAAACGGTCGAGCGAAAATCAAAGCAGAAAACAGAAAGACAGCCGTTTACACATCGTGAACAAGTCGACACAGATTCGGAGGGGGAGGAGAGACCGTTCGTGCTACCAAACCAAATGGACGAACTAGCACATCCACAGCAATCGCCAGAAGAGAGTGACGATGATGCAGTAACATTGACCAGTCAACCAGTTGATGCAGAAGTGAATCCTACAACTCACATGCCACTAGAGAATCCTATTGCCCAAGATCCAGTGACGAATCAAGATGGAAACCAGAAGGAAACCAATTTTCATACTCGTCCAGAAAGATTGCGACAACCGCCATTACGTTTTGGATATAGTTTACCTGGTAATCCCACTGCCGATGTTTCCAGTTTATGGCAATACCCGACTGTTGGAATGATGCAGACCCAAGGATTCATACCACCACCACCACCACATCCCTTATTTTACGGTTTTCCACCCTTGCCACCGTTTGGTTACTACCCGATGCATAATCGTCAACCAATGTTTACTTACTAGACATCTGTAACTATGAACTTTCATTTTTCATTATAATAGACAAGTTAAACTTTTATTTGCAAAACATTTAGAGTATATTTGAGATATATTATAACGTAACACGTATGTTACTTAGAAATGGATCTATGTTTGTGAAGTGTAAAGAGTATGCGCGCGTGAGATAAGTTTTGCTTTAGAGTTAGTGGGTTGTGTCTGATCAACCAAACCTGGTGTCTTCCTAAAAAGGATATCAACAATTCTAGAGACGTTGTAGTATTAAGAAATAGACAAGATCCACACATGTCATGGATGACATTCATGAAGGAGGGGAGAGTGTTAGATTGTTAATTTACGCAAACGCGTAGAGCCTGGGCGCGATTGGCCAGCGGTATTGTTAGATGGGTGGCGCGCTTCGGGAGAACGTAGGAAAAACGTACAATGTGATCGAGTATGTTGTTTTGTAAAGTAAGTGTTTTAAACCTGGTTTCTACCCAATATATTGCGAATAAAAGTTATTATCTAAAGGCAGTGTCTCGTCAATGAAAAGGAAGTAACACTTGCAGCGCTTGTTGCTGCAGTTGCGATAATTGTTGTTGTGCATGTGATTGCAGTGTATGTGTATGTCCTTGCAGTGCTTGTTGATGCAGTTGCAATAATTGTTAAAACGCGGATATGACTCTAAAAGACATGAAACACATTTTGTATACCATATCCGCGTTTTACCCGAAAGGGTAAAACGCGGATATGACTCTAAAAGACATGAAACACATTTTGTATACCATGTCCGCGTTTTACCCGAAAGGGTAAAACGCGGATATTACTCTAAAAGACATGAAACACATTTTGTATACCATATCCGCGTTTTACCCGAGGGTAAAACGCGGATATGACTCTATGAAAATTGAAGCCATCCGTCCATCCGTGCCATCCGTCCATCCGTCCGTCCGTCCGTCCGTATCCGCGTTTTACCCTAACCCGCTAATTGATGGCGTATCACGATGGCGTAATCCATCCACGTTATATTTAACAATTAGACAACGAGCCCGCGTTTTCTATTTAACAATTAGACAACGAGTCCGAGTTGTCTATGAGCGATTAGTATAAATTGACAAGTTTATATCACAAATCCTCAATTTTGATTGGCTATCGCAGGAGTTACTATCCGCTGATATAAACCTCTGGGGAAAAAGTCGCCTGATTTCGAAAGAATATTTACTTTTTTCCATGAAAAATGCGAAATAAAAGTTATTTCTTGGGTTAGAAAATTGTAAATTTATACTAAAACAATTAGACAACTCGCCCTTGTTTTCTATGAGCGATAGTCAACTCGGCTCCGCCTCGTTGACTATCTGCTCATAGAAAACGCGGGCTCGTTGTCTAATTGTTAAATAGTCAACGAAGGCGAAGCCTGAGTTGACTATTCGCTCATAGACAACGAGGACGAGTTGTCTAATTGTTTTAGTAGAAACAAATTAGTGGACTATAACAAATCATGCATTCTCCAAAAAATTATCTAAAAACTCATGTGAAACCTCCTCAAAACGAGAGTTTTCTGCCATTGTTTTGAGCGCGTTTCCCAAACGTTGTCTATCACGAATAGACAACGGTTGAGTAGCCAATCAGAATGCAGCATTTGTAATAGACCATGGTCAGTTTCTACTAAGAGCAGATAGTCAACGAGGCGGAGCCGAGTTGACTATCGCTCATAGAAAACAAGGGCGAGTTGTCTAATTGTTTTAGTATAAATTTACAACTTTCTACCCAAGAAATAACTTTTATTTCGCATTTTTCATGGAAAAAAAGTAAATATTCTTTCGAAATCAGGCGACTTTTACCCCAGAGGTTTATATCAGCGGATAGTAACTCCTGCGATAGCCAATGAAAATTGAGGATTTGTGATATAAACTTGTCAATTTATACTAAAGCCTGATATAAACACGGTAACTGACCAATCACAGCGTGCGTAAGACACGACTTATTTTATAAATATATATATTGCATACACTTCCTCCGCTTGTCGTACTTCCACATGCAACACTATCTCTGCCCGCGTGGAGATAAATATCGGTCCAATTAGGACGATTAATTAGCAGACGTAGCACTTGATAAGTTGTCTACCGAAATGTATCGTGCTTTTTCTTAGTTTACTTTCGAACCGAGTTCTTTTAACCCGCGGGGTGGAATCTGCCCGCGGCCAATATCTCCAGAACTATCAGATGTATCTCAATGTGATTTTCACAGGTTGATGGTATGGTAACACTAAATATATACGTTACATTTTTGTTCTCATGGCAACAAATTATGACGTCATCGGTCGTCAAAAATTCCGTTTTGAAGCAGTTTAAAAAAGGAGTTTTTCAGGATTATTTCTTGCTGTTCTGTTAACGTACATAAGTTATTATATCAACAGATTTATCTTAATCGATATGTTCTTTTGTCGAAATTCATTGTTAATGAGGTGTTCCGGAATATGTAACATTTTTACCCAATATTTTTTCACCATTTTTTCTGCCCATACTTACAATGTATTTCTAGGAAAAGATGTGAAATGTTAGAGTCATAGCTGTAACCATTATTGAGATTATCGCGGGCAGAATCCGCCCCCCCCCCACCCCCCGCCATTAGTCTAGATTATATATATATATATATATATATATATATATATATATATATATATATATATATATATATATATATATATATATATATATATATATATATATATATATATATATATATATATATATATATATATATATATATATATATATATATATATATATATATATATATATATATATATATATATATATATATATATATATATATATGCCTAACCTTATTATGCATAACCTGCGACATGCCTAACCTTAAGAAGTTTCGTCAAAGTCTCCGTCACGAAATGGTAAGTTATTTGCTTCCTTTTTTACCGTCGATCAGTAATCATGCTCTACGTTTGTTTGACCTTATTTTATCTAAAACCCGTTTTTCCAGTCACGTTACTTTTATTAGTCGTTGTTTATATCGGGGGGTCATTCCCTACGGTTTTAGATCCTCTTTTGATTTATTGTCTTTTAATCTCCCCGCTATCGATCGTCGTTATTCCCATAACATATCAGCGCCTTGTTCGAGTCATTCCCGTCGTTTGATGCGTATCACTATTAAATCTATGTCCAATAATTTACAACATACTGATGACGACATCTCGGGATGTAAGTCCTCTCTCTCCCAGGTCTGCCCACCTATTTTGTTTACCGCTATCGTTCAACAAATTCGCATGCTAAATTCCAGACTCTATGTTTTTCTTAAAGACGTTAAGGCGTCCAAATTGGCCAAATTACTGGGCCCTTCCCCGAATCCCTCCCAAAGCACTAGTTCCTCTAACGAAGTCACTCGTCTAGTTTTCACTATTCCCTCTGATTTGTCATTATCTGACCCCGAGAGATCTGTTCTTGCGAAAGGTCTCAAGTTTGTTCCCAACTCCGGGCCCATCGATCTATTTTCAGTTAAAGAGGATACCGAATCTTTCTTCCGCCGCATGCGCCTCAAAGCCTTTTTTCATGATAAGCCCACTTTCAATAGCAATAAGGATATTTTCGAAGAACTCAACCCCAAGAAGTCGTCTTGGTCTCCATCCGAAGGCGATTTTTCTTCCCTCGATCTTTTCGTAAGACAATGCCGCCATGACATTGATAAATTGCACCCTCCGCGCAGAAAACAAGTTCATAACCTCAACAAAGAAGAGATTCTAGCTTTGAATTCATTACGATGCCGAAATGACGTTGTCATAAAACCTGCGGACAAAGGTGGCGCTGTAGTTGTCTGGAGAGCAAACTTGTATCGACAAGAGGCTCTTCGTCAACTCAGCGACACCATCTTTTATACTAAGTTGAATTCCGATCCCACTCAATCTCACCAAAAATCCGTCAAAACTACCGTCAAGAATTTCATCCAAGCCGGTGAATTGCCTGCCTCTGCATCTAACCTTATATTAACAACCCCCAGAACGCCTGTCATATATTTCCTACCTAAAATCCATAAACCTAACAATCCTGGCAGGCCGATTGTTTTCGCTTGTAGTTGCCCCACCGAGCTCGTTTCCAGTTTTCTAGACAACGTTATGTATCCTTTGGTTGAGAAGTTGCCTTCTTATATCAAAGATACTAAACATGCCTTGCAAATTTTCGACCAGTTACGTTTCAGTAGTTCCGATAAATTTATTTTCACGATGGACGTCAAGTCCTTATACACCGTCATTCCCCATTGTGATGGCCTTGAAGCTCTGAAGTTTTTCTTTGATCAGCGCACTAATTTAGAACCCTCCACAACCACGTTACTCCGCTTGGCAGAACTAGTGCTTACCCTTAACAATTTTTCGTTTGATGGTGAACATTATCAACAAATAAGTGGTGTTGCGATGGGCACCAAAATGGGTCCAAGCTATGCTAACTTATTTGTTGGTTATGTTGAAAAACAGATCTTTGAACAATACACGGGTCCCTTGCCTGATTTTTTCGGCAGATTTATCGATGACTGTTTAGGAACAGCGTCGTGTTCACGTGTCCTTTTAGAGCAGTTGGTCAACTTTGTTGATGATTTTTCATCCTGCTCTGAAGTTCACGTGGGAAATCAGCGAGACCTCTGTGTCGTTCCTTGATATTTTAATTTCGATTAATGGTGATTCGCTGAAAACGTCGGTCTCGTACAAGCCTACTGACTCCCATAGTTATCTTCTATTTTCATCCTCTCATCCCAACCACACTAAGCAATCCATCCCTTACTCTCAATTCTTGCGTCTTCGCCGCTTATGTAGCGACGACCAAGATTTTCATGCCAAATCAATGGAAATAAGATCTTTTTTTGTCCAACGTGGTTACCCTACGAACCTTTTAGACCTCGCCGTTCAGAAAGCTTTTCTCGTCCCCCGTTTAGACGCCCTTGAACCATCTTTGGAACGAGTTTCAAACAATAAAACTCCTTTAGTTCTAACATTTCATCCTTTCAATTTTAAAGTTTAAAATATTATTAATCGGAATTTTAACATTTTACAAAATGATCCTGAGACGTCAGCCATTTTCACCGACAACCCTTTAGTATCTTTTCGCCGTAATAAAAACATTCGTGACTCCTTAGCACCAGCGGGAACATTTTCTTGCGGCCGTTCCCGCTGTAACACATGCCCTTTTCTCAATCCCACTACAGTTATTACTGCCCCCAAATTCGACCACACAATCCGTCATGCTTTTTCATGCACGACCACCAACATAATTTATTGCATTTCTTGCGATAAATGCCCTAAAATCTACATCGGTGAAACTGGGCGACGTCTTTCAGACAGGTTTGCTGAACATCTTCGTTCCGTGAGGATCAATGATGGCGACAAACCTGTAGCCCGCCATTTCAACAGCTCCAACCATTTGGTTTCAGACATGAAAGTCTGTGCCATCCTTCCCATCTCCGGTGGCAACGATAACCGCAAGCGGCAAGAGAAGCGTCTCATTTTAAACCTGGCACCACACATCCTCTTGGTCTTAACGAACGTTTTTCTTTTATTTAATTTCCTAAAAGTTTTTTGTTATTTTATTTTGCTTGGAACTTTTTATTATTAGCTTATGCACTTTCATTCCTTTTCAAGTCTTTGTTTCTATTATTATCGCCTATTCGCCTTGAATATTGGACCTGTCATTTCTCCCGCCCCCTGAGTCTGCTTATTGATCGACTGTAAAAATAGTAAATGATTTAACTTTTCCCATCTCATTAATTATTAGTTAGTTTATTTCCCGTGCATTTGATTGGCTACTATATTTTTGGCATATATATAAGCCCTATTTATTTTATTTCAACTCGTCTTACTCTGATGAAGGGCTCCGCTCGAAACGTCAGTATCTCGTCACTAAATTCTTGGCAGTTTACCACCTTTTCACTTTTGCTATATATATATATATATATACATTTGTATACTTTCGTATATATTACGCTCACCGCTCATGTGGTTTGAGCGCTCTCATGGATTGGGTGGAGAGTCTCTCTCAGTGAGACGTTTACTGTTCGCATTACGCATCGCCCACTGCTCGCAGTTTGAGCGCTTTGGTGACTCCACAATGCAATCCTACAATGTGTAGCCGTACATAGTGGGTCCCAAGTCCACAGTTACCATAAAGCCATATGGTGATAGCCGGTAGGGCACATTTGTATACTTTCGTATATATTACGCTCACCGCTCATGTGGTTTGAGCGCTCTCATGGATTGGGTGGAGAGTCTCTCTCAGTGAGACGTTTACTGTTCGCATTACGCATCGCCCACTGCTCGCAGTTTGAGCGCTTTGGTGACTCCACAATGCAATCCTACAATGTGTAGCCGTACATAGTGGGTCCCAAGTCCACAGTTACCATAAAGCGATATGGTGATAGCCGGTAGGGCACATTTGTATACTTTCGTATATATTACGCTCACCGCTCATGTGGTTTGAGCGCTCTCATGGATTGGGTGGAGAGTCTCTCTCAGTGAGACGTTTACTGTTCGCATTACGCATCGCCCACTGCTCGCAGTTTGAGCGCTTTGGTGACTCCACAATGCAATCCTACAATGTGTAGCCGTACATAGTGGGTCCCAAGTCCACAGTTACCATAAAGCCATATGGTGATAGCCGGTAGGGCACATTTGTATACTTTCGTATATATTACGCTCACCGCTCATGTGGTTTGAGCGCTCTCATGGATTGGGTGGAGAGTCTCTCTCAGTGAGACGTTTACTGTTCGCATTACGCATCGCCCACTGCTCGCAGTTTGAGCGCTTTGGTGACTCCACAATGCAATCCTACAATGTGTAGCCGTACATAGTGGGTCCCAAGTCCACAGTTACCATAAAGCCATATGGTGATAGCCGGTAGGGCACATTTGTATACTTTCGTATATATATATATATATATATATATATATATATATATATATATATATATATATATATAATATATATATATATATATATATATATATATATATATATATATATATATATATATATATATATATATACAATACAATACAATACAATACTTTATTTAAGGAGAGTAACATCATAACCTGTCACAGTTTTCTAACAGATGGCCCTCCACAAAAAGATACATAAATACATTGATAAATACTAAAACTAATCAAATGACACACAATTACAAAATAGACAAAATTTACAATTTGAACACATTAAAAGTTCCAAGTTATCGACTCATTTCACCCGAGAGCTAAATAAAGCACGTAATTTAAATTTGATAAGAAGAAGACGAGATTGAAGGGAAGATGTCAAAGGTAAGATTTCAAGTTGTTTTAGATCAGCATCAAGAGCATTAAATAAAACCGGGGCTAAGTACCCATAGGTGCGCTTAAGGGAATTTGAACGTGGTTTGGGAACTATCAGATTATAAGTTGATGCCCTAGTCTGGCGAGAACGGTGTTGGGATATTAGCTCAAGCTTTTGTTTGTAGCATGAAGGTGCAAAAGGGTCAAGAATTATACTATATAAGGTTAATATCTTTCTAATTTTAACTACATCAGAGATAGGTAACCACTTTAGGTTAAGAAAGAGACTAACTGATGACTGAGTATAATCCGCATCCAATAAAATTCTAGCGGCTCGTTTCTGTAGTCGAAGAAGCCTTAATAGCTGGGTATGGGAGCATGTACCCCAACAAGAAGAACAGTAAGTGAAATAACAGTGCACACAAGAGTTATAGAAATGTAAAGAACCCTCATACGTTAGATAGGGCTTGATACGTCGTAGCAAAGATAGACGGTTGCTAACAGTAGAACATATATTATTCACATGGAAGTCCCAGGTAAGAAAGGAGTCAAAAATAGTACCAAGAACAGTCCATTTATCAACTTGCTCAATTTGGCAATCATTGACAATAACGTCAAGTGAAGTATTTGGAAGAAGTCTAAATTTTTGCGGAGTAGTTATAAGCATACACTTTGATTTAG
>JAYKKM010000144.1:2625000-2735000 GCA_035772405.1 Chrysogorgia sp. JL179-B06
TTGCTTCTTCAGAACCATCATCCAATTCCTCAACATGCCAAATGTCAAGGAAACCACTTGCATCACAGCTCACAAATTCATGATGACCAAAGACAGGACTGTAATGACAACCAGAGACTGTATTGTATGCACGGACACATTGTAAGACTTTCTGACTGTTTGATTCAATGATATATACCTCACCATCACTGTTTCCAGCCAGAAGACGTGTTGTGTCTGGGGAAATGGACAAACAAAAAAAACCTGTCGGAGCATTAGCTATTCTATCTTCTCGATCATCAGCAATTGGAAAGTCTTGTTTAAAAACATCAATCTCTTCACAAACCAATGTTTTGTTGTTTCTATCTGAAGTTATGTTCTCGCAAGCACTCTGGTCAGTGGATTCATCTTCCTCCCCATTTGGAAAAGTAAAAATCTTGCCCCATGGTCTGTGACGGGCATTAGCGTGGGTAGCAACAATCTTGGAACCATCAGGAAAAAACTGGAGATTGCATAAATAGCATTTAGCCAAGTCAAGCTTGATATAAAATGACGGTGGGACGGAATCTTTTGCCATTAAATAAAAAATGCGTAGTTGAGCAGGGATTCTGTTTGATAAATCAATAAAGGAGCAGTGAGCATTTACTGCCAACATACAACCATCAGAAGAGATTGCAACAGCTCTAAAACTAGTATTAAGATCAAGATTCTTTACAATTGATTTAGAGCGAATATCAAGAATACCAAGCTGAGCATCACTAGTGCTAAATAAAAGATATTCTGAGCAAGGTGAATAACAAAGAAGTTGCTTTAAATGTTCAGACACACTATCAAGAACAAATGATGGTTGGATGGTTTCACTGGTTGTCATGATAAACTACAAAAGATAAAAAATCTAGAATTAAAATGACTGTTAAAGTGCATATTGAGAATTTAACATATATGTAATCTATGGATTCTATATTTTGTCAGCCGAAAATTATATTCAGCAAAAGATAGATTTCGAATGCAAATAACACCAAGCCAATACAATAAGAGTATATAAAAGTATATATTTTCTGAAAGGATATGTTTCATGACAAGATGAGCACGGAGAAAGTGCGTAATTTTGCGCTTTGTGCATTGTGGGACATGTACCTCAATAATTGAGGTGACTGTCCCATGATATGTCTCAAGTTTTGTATTCAGGCGAACTATTCTTGGATTTAAAACTATTCATTTCTTCTTCCAAAATAGAATTCCGTTTCAAATAGATCAAAATATTGGAGCAATTATAGAATACCCGTCCACTTTTGAAACCGCATTTAAATGCAGAAATACAAACCAGGTTGCTCTAAAATCCCTTTAAATATAATGTCGAAGGTTTATATTGTGTGTTCTTGTTGATAGTTATCAAATTAAATGGGGTTTTAAAATAGAACGAAGCAATTGTATATGATGAACTTTCCGTAATTTGACCCTTTTACTAACTGTCAACAGATACAAATAGCGAAAGTGGACGGGTATTCTGCAATTTAGCGAAAATATTTATCGCTTCCTTTGAATAAAAACGTGTTCGCTGACAGCAGGCTTGAGTTCAAGTGATTCTCTGATCGTGTAACCATAGAAACAACCTCATTAATGAACCAATCACAGTAAAGTATCTATGAACACATCCCGTCACACTTTGCGAGCATAAATTACGCAATGTTGCAGATTGGCAGCAAAATACCACGCCGATCAAAATTCAAAAAATCTCCCCCCACCCAAAAATTTCTAGTTATATTTATCTGATTTCCATGAGACTTTCCAGTAATATTTCTTAGGTATTTGTTTATATCTCTATGATTCAGTAGTTTTTCAGATAAACCAGTCTTGGTGTTATTACCATTGCAACGAAAACGTATTTCCCAAAACCCATCATAGATAGATCTGGGAAATCTTTATTAACAACTAGTGCAAGTTTGGTTGATATTGTGTCAATATTACATACAATTTCTTGGTGGGGGAAGATTTTTTGAATTTTTGACCGGCGTGGTATTTTACTGTCAATCTGCAACATTTCACATTTTTTATGGTAGTTCCTGAAAGCCTAAAACATATCCTTTCAGAAAATATAAACTTTTATGTACTCTTATAGTATTGGCTTGGTGTTATTCGAGGTGTTATTTGCATTCGAAATCTATCCCCATTAAGGAGGATAATGACCAGAAAATTGAGATCACTTTTTTATTGATTTATTTGAAAGAACTCATAAAATGGTAAAGAATGGCTTTTTACAGTTCTTGCATATCGTATCTCGTTCTCGAGTTATTCAAAGTTGTGTAATATGACCTACAGTATATGACGTCACAATTGAATAAAATTGCTTAAAACTTTGCACAAGTATACAGTTCACTAAATTGAATATCCTCATGTCAACTTTAGCGTTACCATAGTAACAGATTAGCTCCCAGGCTCCGTTCATCCATTAAAAAACTTCTTTATTTTCTGTCATTTATAAAACAATTTTTGACTGTGGACTGGCGAAGTATATTTTCAATAGCATTGCCAAGAAAACAGAGTAACTTCAAATCATAATCTTTGCTGCAGCACATGTTAGAAAATAGAATATTTTGGTTCAGGAAGAAAGGAATCTGGGAACTAATCTGTCACTATGACAACGTTAAAGTTGACATGGGATATTCAATTTAGTGAACTGTATACTTATGCAAAGTTTCAAGCAATTTCATTCAATTTAGTTTTGAAGATATGCTTCATTTTCAGATTGGTTATATAAATGGTGGGTACAACTTGTGATGTCATTGTAGGCTGTAAAAAGCCATTCTTTATCATTTTATGAGTTTTTTCAAATAAATCAATAAAAAAGTCATCTCAATTTTCGGGTCATTTTCGGGTACACCTGTAATATGATGGTGAAAATACCAGCAGTGCTGATGTTTCTGAATCACAATTTCAACAAAGATCCTACTGTGAAACCAGCTCAACCATATCTGATGATAAAGAATTCAGAGAACAGAATATGAGAAAGAAGATGATGAAGATGTATGCTGACAGTAAGAGATACGTGAAAGATCATCAAGTGCAAATTGGAGACCTAAGGGCCTCAAAGGAATTAAAGAAAAAATTAAGTTTATCACCCTGTTTCAAAATGAGAAATATGCGATAATCAAGATTAAAAGGAATATGATAACTACTGTTGCATCACCAGAGATGCATTGAAGATGAAGAAGGTTCGAGGAACTCCCTCCCGTTCATCTAAGTGAGTTGAGACTGTGCTAAACCGAGAGCCTTCCGACCATTCCCGACCACCTTCCGAAGTTTCTCGGACACTTCCGAAGTCGCTCTGACGGATTCCGATGCTGTTCCGACGACTTCGGAAGATAGGCCGAGCACTTCCGAAGTTGGCCCGACCCAAAAAAGTACAAACAAAAAATAGCTGTTTCGTAGTGGTGGGCGATACCCGAAAAATCGTTTCGATACGATACCGATTACTTTTGAGGTTAGGTATCGATGGTATCGATTACTCAAACGATTACTTTGACGTCACACCTGTTAGAATGTCAGTGTGACGTCACACCTGTTATGTGTTGTTAGAATGTTGAAAAACATCGTTGCACAACAAGCACTTCGACTTTGTTTCGTCTGGAAACTTTTCAAAATAGATCTACAACAGACTACGCGTTGCAGTTAATTGATGATGAAAGACAATATAGACGAGAAAATCAGAAAAATTCAAAAAGGAACGCAGACTCAAGTAATCGAAAGCAAGTTCGACACCAGTCCCAGTTCGTTTGGCAAAGAACTAAACGAAGAACTTCATGTAACATTAAATATTAACCATAATCCGGTCACATGACAAGTATCGAAAACATCGATATTTTAAAAAAGTATCGATACCATCTTTTGAATTGTGAATATCGAAAGTATCGATACTTTAGTAGTGGTATCGCCCACCACTACTGTTTCGCTTCGCTGTTTCGCTTCGCTGCTTCGCTGTTTCGTGGTTTAGCACAGTCCAGAAATTATCATGAACTTTAGTCTGAAGAAGATGAACCAACTGATGAGGAGCTATTGCCAACAGAACAAGAAAATCACCCAAACAATCAGTTTACCACTAGGCCACTTTAGTTTCACTTTCTGACAAGAACCTAATTATAACACGCTCATAAAATAGGTTGAGTCTTATGCATGCTGTGATTGGCCAGTTGCTGTGTTTGTATCAGGCTGTGCAAACATGACATTGTAGTATATACATAATTTCTTGTGTTATTTTATAAAACAAATAGGAAATGACACTTTGTGTTTACATAATTATGCACTTGAGGGAGTTTGGAAGAAATTGAAAGTATTTAATACATGTAGTACATAAACTTTTGAATTCTCCTAAACTCTTGGGTCACCACCTACCTTATATGAACAAGTCTTGACTTGTGATTGGTTGATTAAAACAATAAAACAATAGAATCAACCACAAAGAAACCAACGTCCTAACCACTTTTGTTCCATATAGCCAATAACAAAACTTGTTCATTTTAGGTGCGTACTGTACTTAGCGAAACTCTCTCATGTGCAGGGTGTTAGCTAGCCCATATAGCGTCCGTTTGACGGACTCTTCCCAATTGAAGTAGCTAAGAGGCTTTCCCAACTGGTCTACTGGAAGATTTTCATTTTTTCTGATGAGAAAGTGTATTCTGTTTGATTTAATACTATTATATCATTCAAAGAACGTATTATTTACAGAATACTTTTTCCCCATTAACTATTTTCTCAAAATGTATCGAGTTTCAATTCATATTCGGTGTGTATTCACTTAAATGAAATGTACAAAACAAAGTGTAATCGATGTGCATTCCGTGTTCATTCACCGGAAATGAAATGTACAAAACGAAGCTACGGTACGCGTTGTTTACATCTAAGGAGAACACGTCATCAACTTAATTAGCGCTAAGAAAAGCGATGATAATGTTTTTATACAAAGTTAAGGGTTTTTCCCTAGATACAAACGACAGTATTCTATTACAAATCTACTGCGCTTCCCGGTTGAGCTTGGAAAGACTAACGTTTTGTCGTTTGAAATCAATCGTGACGTAAGCTTATAATGTTGTCAAGACGCTGTCAAGGCGTTGTTATGAAGTGTTCGAATTGTTGTTTTGATTGGAAATTGGTTTGGTTGATCGACTTTTTTGGCTTTGAAGTAATTCTTGATGTGATATGCTTGGATTTGAACGAACTAAAGTCTCCATGAGTTTTAAATCGTCTTTTCAAACAAATTCGTTTACAGTTCTCACGGAAAAAACAATAGATGGCGGCCCAACCTTAAAAGCTGTCAAAACATCTAACGATAACTATATGGTATTAAATTTCCGGTTTTTGTTGCCAAACAGATTTTGTATATTTGAACTTAAAACTTGAGAGTTAGACAGTTTAATTCCCCTCACCATGGTTACCACAAAATGATATAAAGTAGCGTATTTAAAGATTTGATCGGTCAAAAAAACTTTCCCAATTTACGTTTAACGGACAAAACTTTTCGTTTCTGGCTAACACCCTGATGTGTTTGTATATACGTACTGTAAAATATAGCTAAAAGGGATGACTCAAAAGGAGCTTTGGAAGGCCACTGGTTTATCAGTTTTTACTGTTATGTGTGTTACCATAAAGTTGATTTATTTATTTACCTTAATTTCTGTTTCGACATCTTTATTTTTGATTAAGTTACATGTAGGTTAGGGTTAGCTGCAGTTAGGGTTAGGGTTAAGGTTAGAGTTAAGGTTAGGTAGGTTAGTTTAGTAGATTTATCACTCTTTTAGGTGAACAGAATACCCCAACAGACTAGAACCCAATTGATAGGGGTTCCGAGGACCTACAAATGTATGATTTAAGGTTGTTATCCGAGAAGACCCAAAAATCTTACCATTTGCTGGTATTATTGCAAAGGCAGCACTGTCTCCTCAATTATTTTTAAGACGTCTCACCCAGGATATGAACCTGTGTATCCCAGTTCATAGACATGGTAACCACTAGACCACAACAGCTTACCATGCTAGTACTTCATGTAAACCACTGATGTAAACATGGGTGCACCCATGTTGGCATTTTCTTTTCCTAAATCAGACCTGCCAACTCTCACGGTTTCACCGTGAGACTCCCCGTATCAGGTCGCTTCTCGCTGTATGACTGCCATTGCTCACGGTAATCAAGAATTTCTAATAGTGCATACATAAGTACATGTAATCTGGAAAATTAACATAGAGATTAAAACATAACATCGACTCATGCGGCATCCTTGTGCATCAGTTATTATGATTCCTTCAATCGTTTAGGTCAGCGGATGATCAAATGGATCACATGGTCAAGGAGAAAGCGGGAACTGGGGATGTGCAACGCGATATTTTTAAAAGGGACAATTTTTTCTCTCAAAATTCTCAACTGTAGCAATCTCCCGGTTTAGATATCAATCTCAAGGTTTTCCATCATTGCATTTTAAAAATCTCCAGGTTTAGTGTTTGGCAAAGTTGGCAGGTCTGCTAAATAATTCATTTGCCAAGTACAGTAGTTCTTATAAATGGAAGTGTTCACCCAAAATAAATATTCTTTTATATTCATTTAAATTAGCCTTTCTGACCTCGTTCGTGTGTCTGTAATTCAAGAAATGAAAGAATCTTTGCATTGTAACGAGGCTAATTTGCATGCATATAAAAGAATATTTAAACTGGCTGCCACTATATGAAAGAGATCTATTGCCTGATGTTTTCAAATAAGAAAAATTTCAAATTCAAAACATACCCGTAAGTAACCAAGGAGGTATTAAGCGAGCCATAAGATTAACGTCTGCGAAGGAGGCTATATAAAGTAACCCTATACACTATAATACGATATGATTTATTTTAGAAATAACAGCTGGTCTATTGTATCTGACGTTCAGCTTTAATATGTAACTTCACATCTTCTATTGTTTTGTAAAACAAATTCACCTGGGTGCACACCAGTATTATCAGTATAGAATAAAACTACAGCCAAAAATAGCCAACATCATTAGTTTATAGTACTAACAACAGTTAAAGTTTTAAGTCAATACTGCAATACGTACATATTAAAATGTCTTGTCTTTCAATCTTTAAATTATTTTTTCCATCGTGGCATAGTTTACGTTACTGGCGGCCATTTTGAATAAGGCCTGGTTACACAGTAAATTTCAAAAGATGAGTCCAAAATATAAAATATTATTCTGCCTGTCATTCACTGATGCGCACAACCAACCAGTGCTTTTCGCGCGCTTTACCAGTGCATTTATGGTTGAATTCTCAACAGTTTTCGTTATACTTTCCAATAATTCGACTCTCGTGTGATCAAGCCTAATTTATACTCTACGATTTAAAGTACAACTGTAATCAGAGAATAACTGTTAATTAGCATATACCAAAACAGTGAATAGTGCTTTTCGTGCAATCTGATTGGTTCCTCTAGCTCGGGATATCCATATCCTGCACTATTCACTGTTTCGCAAAACAAGATGGTCTCTAAGTCTTGAACGACTTTTCTTTTTACGTAATGCAAGAAATTGGTAAAAGCAGGGAAATTATTTCACGTAATATTTATGAAAAACAAGTTGCAAAAAGAGAATAGAAAATGCTCAAAAACCCGCAGAACAACGAAATAAATGTGCTCCAAAAACAAACTCGATTGAACGGACTGTTGTCAGTTTTCTTTAGAAAAGTGTACTCCGTAGTTCATATATCGCCGATATTCTCCTTTATATAGTTTGAGACAATTTGAATTGCCTTTCATATAGAATTTAATAACATAAAAATCATTTCAATTACAACAAAAACCAAGCAAAACTTAAAGAATTAGTACGGTATCGGCCGTAAAGATTACCGCGGTACACTGCCGCCAAAGAAACTGGCGAGTAATGAACTGAATACTAAACAAATGACCTGGTTATGACCAGGGAAACATACTACCGATTTTATAACAGTAAACACCCACAGAAATTATTTGTAAATTAAAGGAAATTCAACGACTAAACACATGAAACATTGACACTGCACTGAGAGAAATAAAAACGCTTATATGACTCATCTTTTGCAAAGAACAACTCGTTTACTCACCCAGAACTCATTAGCTATCCTTTGTCCTAAGGTTTTCCCATTTATAGTATTAAAATATTTCCTTTGGGCTAAAATCCAGTGGTTTTTTGCCTTACTGTGATCCAACTTCGAAACGAGCTTCGAAAGGTTTTCAAAACTACCGGCAGCTGTCAGCTTGTCAAAACTGATAAACAACTCCATCCTTGGGAGAATTTAGTTTTGCTTGCGTTTCGCAACAATTCCTGGCTAAATTATACTGAAACTAACTGAAATTTACCTAATTTTTATCAATTTGTTTTGGTATATGCTAAAACAATTATTCACCTCAGTGTCAGTGAATAGTGGTGGATATTTACCACTATTCACTTCCACTTCGGTGAATAATTGTTAAATAGATACAATTATATTTCACTAAATTAGCCATTACTTTGTGACAACTCAACAAAATACAATTATTTTAGTTCATGTTCTAGATACAATAGTACATATATCAGTGGCGTACCGTGACCATTTTAGATGGGGGGGTGTATCGTCTTAGTTTTACCGACGAACACGTGGGCGCCGAGGCGTAGGAGCGGATTTAAAGTTGGGGGGGGGGGGGGGGGGGGGCTGAAGTCGACAAGTAGGTAATCAGTGACCGCATTTTTAGAGGGGTGCGGGGGTCCTTCCTCTGAAAATTTTGAAATCTAGAAGCTCGGAAAGACAATTTGCAGCAATTTGAGCAAACTTTTTCATCTAATTCTGCAGCGATCATAGTTCAAATGAATCCAATAGTTGCCTGCTGCCTACTAGGTTGGATCGGAAATCGGAAAAAGGGAGGTTTATAACATTAACATTAACCCATGCAATTAAATCGAATTTTATACAACCGACAAAGTCTAAACAGTCGATTAAGTCAATTTTACCAACGATCTAATATGACGAACAGTTTACCGACAGTCTTAACTATTACAAGGTTTTCCCAACTTCCGGTCTGACCAATCGGTTTTACCGACGATGCCAGGCTTTACCGACCGACTCCGCGTTTTACCTACGAATTCAGTGAAAAGTGGGGGGGTGTCACACCCCCCCACACCCCCCCGCACGGTACGCCCCTGACAGATATGATTCTTTAACCTCTGAAAGTTTCATAAAGATAGCCTTATAAATTATACCTTTAAGGTTGTAATAATTAAGTTTAAAAAAAATAATGGTTTCATTCCATTTTGTACTTTGTTTTGTACATAGACAACCTTAACAAGTGATAACCAATTGCTATAGTGGTATCTCTAAAACAACACAACACTATTTCTTAAACATAGAGATATTTAAGCTGCAACTTCATGGGAACTGATAGTGGCAAATTATTAATGTTATTGTAGTTCACAACAGCCCTAATGTGAATCAAACATAATGTTTTTAAGCTGTAAACTAGAGGCAATTGCCAACAACAAAGAGAATTATCAAAATGAGTGGTTGCAACTTGACATAAGTGACCGAAAAACAAGCTTGTCGTGTTACAAAAATATGTCATATTAATAAGTTCTTCTTTGTACACTAAATTAAACAAAGTATCACCGGAATATGAACAAATAATATAAGTTTTAAAAACTGCAGCAGAGGTCGCAGCAATGAGTTTCCCATCTGGTGACTAAGTACAGCAGGATGTCCCAGCTTCAAACTTCAAACGACGAATACTTCTTGCTTCTTCAGTACCATCATCCAATTCCTCAACATGCCAAATGTCAAGTAAACCACTTTCATCACAGCTCACAAATTCATGACCAAAGACAGGACTGTAATGACAACCAGAGACTGTCTTATAATAGTCGTATGCACGGACACATTGTAGGACTTCAGTTCTGACTGTTTGATTCAATGATATATACCTCACCATCATTGTCTCCAGCTAGATGACGTGTTGTGTCTGGAGAAATGGACAAACAAAAAAAACCTCCATATATGTTACTGGCATAATACATTTGATTGTAGAGTTCAAAGTATTCCTCATCTGTCGCAGCATTAGCTATTCTATCTTCTCGATCATCAGCAATTGGAAAGCCTTGTTTAAAAACATCAATCTCTTCACAAACCAATGTTTTATTGTTTCTATCTGAAGTTATGTTCTCGCAAGCACTCTGGTCAGTGGATTCATCTTCCTCCCCATTTGGAAAAGTAAAAATCTTGCCCCATGGTCCGCGATGGGCAGTGTGGGTAGCAACAATCTTGGAACCATCAGGAAAAAACTGGAGATTGGATAAATAGCATTTAGCGAAGTCAGGCTTGATATAAAATGAAGGTGGGACGGAATCTTTTGCCAAATGAAAAATGCGTAGTTGAGCAGGGATTGTGTTTGATAAATCAATAAAGAGGCAGTCAGCATTTACTGCCAACATACAACCATCAGAAGAGATTGCAACAGCTCTAAAACTAGTATTAAGGTCAAGATTCTTTACAATTGATTTAGAGCGAATATCAAGAATATCAAGCTGATCATCACTTGTGCTAAAGAAAAAATATTCTGAGCATGGTGAATAACAAAGAAGTTGCTGAGATTGTTCAGACACACTATCAAGAACAAATGATGGTTGGATGGTTTCACTGGTTGTCATGATAAACTACAAAAGATAAAAAATCTAGAATTAAAATGACTGTTAAAGTGCATATAACGTCTGTGAGAATTTAACATATATGTAATCCATGGATTCTCCTGAGATCAATTGTAATATATATATATATATATATATTTCTACTTGTGACACCCTTTTGGCATATATATAAGCCCTATTTATTTCATTTCATCTCGTCTTACTCTGATGAAGGGCTCCGCTCGAAACGTCAGTATCTCGTCACTAAATTCTTGGCAGTTTACCACCTTTTCACTTTGCTATATATTCAAAACACTGTCTACGCAGCACTCTACTTATATATATATATATATATATATATATATATATATATATATATATATATATAGTAAAAATTCAAAGACTCAACAGTTGTGACTAGACATTTTATTACTAGTTAGTTTCGTGCCACACGCAAATGGTGCAGTACTCTTCAGATAAAATGGTCTAAATGGTCTATCTAAATGGTCTATCTAATGGTCTATCTATTAGACCATTTTATCTGAAGAGTACTGCACCATTTGCGTGTGGCACGAAACTAACTAGTAATAAAATGTCTAGTCACAACTGTTGAGTCTTTGAATTTTTACTATAATATGCTCTGGATTTCCATTGAGCACTCTTCCAACGGTTTTTACTACATCGTCTATAGTATATATATATATATATATATATATATATATATATATATATATATATATATATATATATATATATATATATACGGAAGTATACAAATGTGCCCTACCGGCTATCACCATATGGCTTTATGGTAACTGTGGACTTGGGACCCATATATATATATATGATAGAGAGTAAGTAGGTAAAGGTAAGGATACGAAATTGAGAAGATTCTATTTACTACAGTTGACAAACTGAAACATATAACAGATCATGTTCCGGCTACTCCGGCTAGGGGGGATCTCATGAGTCTGTGGATATTGAAGGATCCGCCGCCTGTTGTCGAAGTGAATACATTTATTCTTACATATTCTTGACTTTCAGTGAAGTTCTTTGGTTTTCATTTTTCTTTTGAATATAATCACGGGGGCATAGCTGAACTAGTCTGTAAAACGAGGAGTTGGTCGGTAATGGTCGAAGGAGCCGTCGCTAAAACTATAGTTAACCCATCGGTTAAACTGGAAGTTTGAAAACCTTGTAATAAATAGACCTGTTGCCTGTCTGTAAACTGTTCGTCTATATACCTGTGGCTGTACCCTCTATACATTACAATTGGTTGTCGTAAATAAACATTAAAACATGAAGCTATATAAGGATGGATTTCGTATGTAATATAACTTCGTGCATAGATACTTTTCTACGGAGGAGCGTAGACGTTACACCCCTGAATATAGACCTCTTTCATAATGGCGGCTAATTTAAATATGCCTTTATGTGTCAGCAATTCAAAAGAATCTTTGCTTCCTAACTAGGTTATAAAGGCTAATTTATATACATGAAAGAATATATTTAAAATGGCAGCCATTATGAGAGGTCTATATAATGAAAAAATATTATCATCACGTTGTTGAAAGGGTCAGATCAACAAAAAAATACTTTATTTCACAAAGTTGTTGGCTTGATTACCGTGATATCCGCTATGGCGAAAAAGAGGGTAATTTTTAAATATAGGAAAACACGGGTGAATGGTGATATAGAAGTCTAGAAACTGTTTTATTTTGTCAACTTTTTCATTATCTAGCAGGTGAACCATTAAGGCCTGGTTAAACGTGGATAAGAGTTGAAACTCACGCTTGCGTTTGACCGCCCAACTCTCATCAACTTTGAGCTGCTTCAAATTTTGATGGGAGTCGATGAGAGTTTTAGTTCGTTAGACCAGTGCACGAGAGTCGATGAGAGTTATAAACGGCTAGCGGTTTGCACTTTGCAGTGGTAGGCTCAACAAAATGACTGATGTTTCTGAGCGTTTTTCTGAAACTCATCCTCACGAAAACCCAGAAACAAACGGCGTTGAAGTCATTACCCATAATAAAAAGAAAACGAAAATATTATTACATATCATCGACAAGTGACAGTAATAGTAGTGACTCGGACTGTCAGCAACTTGACAAGCGTCAAAATACAAAGAGAATCGAAAGAAGTGTGGAAGCAACGAGCTAAAAAATGGAGTAATGCATGAAATCCTTCGACTTATTGATCTCTAAGGCTGTGCTTCGCGCGGTTTTTAAACTCTCATCAACTCTCGTGCTCGTTTGACTGAGCAATGAGAGTTTAGAAAAAACTCATGCAAACTCTCGTCTGCCAACTCTCATCCAGGTTGCTCTCATCGACTCTCGTTTGATCAAGCCTAATTTATACTCTACGATTTAAAGTGCAACTGTAATCAGAGAATAACAGATAATAGATACAATTATTTCACTAAATTAGCCATTACTTTGTGACAACTCAACAAAATACAATTATTTTAGTTCATGTTCTATAGATACTGTAGTACAGCTATATTCTTTAACCTCTGAAAGTTTCATAAAGATAGCCTTATAAATTATACCTTTAAGGTTGTAATTCTTAAGTTTAAAAAAAATAATGGATTTCATTCCATTTTGTACTTTGTTTTGTGTATAGACAACATTAACAAGTGATAACCAATTGCTATAGTGGTATCTCTAAAACAACACAACACTATTTCTTAAACATAGAGATATTTAAGCTGCAACTTCATGGGAACTGATAGTGGCAAATTATTAATGTTATTGTAGTTCACAACAGCCCTAATGTGAAGCAAACATAATGTTTGCAAGCTGTAAACTAGAGGCAATTGCCAAAAACAAAGAGAATTATGAGTGGTTGCAACTTGACATAAGTGACCGAAAAACAAGCTTGTCGTCTTACAAAAATATGTCATATTAATAAGATGTTCTTCTTTGTACACTAAATTAAACAAAGTATCACCGGAATATGAACAAATAATATAAGTTTTAAAAAATGTAGCAGACGTCACAGCAACGAGTTTCCCATCTGGTGAATAAGTACAGCAGGATGTCCCAGCTTCAAACTTCAAGCGACGAACACTTCTTGCTTCTTCAAAACCATCATCCAATTCCTCAACATGCCAAATGTCAAGGAAACCACTTCTATCACAGCTCACAAATTCATGATGACCAAAGACAGGACTGTAATGACAACTAGAGACTGTATTGTATGCACGGACACATTGTAAGACTTTCTGACTGTTTGATTCAATGATATATACCTCACCATCACTGTTTCCAGCCAGAAGACGTGTTGTGTCTGGGGAAATGGACAAACAAAAAAAACCTGTCGCTTTAGCTATTTCTGGAAAGCCTTGTTTAAAAACATCAATCTCTTCACAAACCAATGTTTTGTTGTTTCTATCTGAAGTTATGTTCTCGCAAGCACTCTGGTCAGTGGATTCATCTTCCTCCCCATTTGGAAAAGTAAAAATCTTGCCCCATGGTCTGTGACGGGCATTAGCGCCCATAGCAACAATCTTGGAACCATCAGGAAAAAACTGGAGATTGGATAAATAGCATTCAGCGAAGTCAGGGTTGATATAAAATGACGGTGGGACGGAATCTTTTGCCATTAAATGAAAAATGCGTAGTTGAGCAGGGATTCTGTTTGATAAAGCCAACATACAACCATCAGAAGAGATTGCAACAGCTCTAAAACTAGCATTAAGAGCAAGATTCTTTACAATTGATTTAGAGCGAATATCAAGAATATCAAGCTGAGCATCACTAGTGCTAAATAAAAGATATTCAGAGCAAGGTGAATAACAAAGAATTTGCTTAAAATGTTCAGACACACCATCAAGAACAAATGATGGCTGGATGGTTTCACTGGTTGTCATGATAAACTGCAAAAGATAAAAAATATAGAGTTAAAATGACTGTTAAAGTGCATATAACGTCTGTGAGAATTTAACATATATGTAATCTATGGATTCTATATTTTGTCAGCCGAAAATTATATTCAGCAAAAGATAGATTTCGAATGCAAATAACACCAAGCCAATACAATAAGAGTATATAAAAGTATATATTTTCTGAAAGGATATGTTTCATGACAAGATGAGCACGGAGAAAGTGCGTAATTTTGCGCTTTGTGGGACATGTACCTCAATAATTGAGGTGACTGTCCCATGATATGTCTCAAGTTTTGTATTCAGGCGAACTATTCTTGGATTTAAAACTATTCATTTCTTCTTCCAAAATAGAATTCCGTTTCAAATAGATCAAAATATTTATCGCTTCCTTTGAATAAAAACGTGTTCGCTGACAGCAGTCTTGAGTTCAAGTGATTCTCTGATCGTGTAACCATAGAAACAACCTCATTAATTAACCAATCACAGTAAAGTATCTATGAACACATCCCGTCACACTTTGCGAGCATAAATTACGCAATGTTGCAGATTGGCAGCAAAATACCACGCCGATCAAAATTCAAAAAATCTCCCCCAAAAATTTCTAGTTATATTTATCTGATTTCCATGAGACTTTCCAGTAATATTTCTTAGGTATTTGTTTATATCTCTATGATTCAGTAGTTTTTCAGATAAACCTGTCTTGGTGTTGTTACCATTGCAACGAAAACGTATTTCCCCAAATCCCATCATAGATAGATCTGGGAGAATCTTTATTAACAACCAGTGCAAGTTTGGTTGATATTGTGTCAATATTACATACAATTTCTTGGTGGGGGAAGATTTTTGGAATTTTTGATCGGCGTGGTATTTTACTGTCAATCTGCAACATTTCACATTTTTTATGGTAGTTCCTAAAAGCCTAAAACATATCCTTTCAGAAAATATATACTTTTATGTACTCTTATAGTATTGGCTTGGTGTTATTCGGTGTTATTTGCATTCGAAATCTATCCCCATTAAGGACGATAATGACCCGAAAATTGAGATCACTTTTTTATTGATTTATTTGAAAGAACTCATAAAATGATAAAGAATGGCTTTTTACAGTTCTTGCATATCGTATCTCGTTCTCGAGTTAATGACCTACAGTATATGACGTCACAAGTTTTACCCATTGAATAAAATTGCTTGAAACTTTGCACAAGTATACAGTTCACTAAATTGAATGTCCCCATGTCAACTTTAGCGTTACCATAGTAACAGATTAGCTCCCAGGCTCCGTTCATCCATTAAAAAACTTCTTTATTTTCTGCCATTTATAAAACAATTTTTTGACTGTGGACTAGTGAAGTATATTTTCAATAGCATTGCCAAGAAAACAGAGTAACTTCAAATCATAATCTTTGCTGCAGCGCATGCTAGAAAATAAAATATTTTGGTTCAGGAAGAAAGGAATCTGGGAAATAATCTGTCACTATGGCAATGTTAAAGTTAACATGGGATATTCAATTTAGTGAACTGTATACTTATGCAAAGTTTCAAGCAATTTCATTCAATTTAGTTTTGAAGATATGCTTCATTTTCAGATTGGTTATATAAATGGTGGGTACAACTTGTGATGTCATTATAGGCATATTACAGACATGCAAGAACTGTAAAAAGCCATTCTTTATCATTTTATGAGTTTTTTCAAATAAATCAATAAAAAAGTCATCTCAATTTTCGGGTCATATTGCCCTTTAAGGGATCACGCAGGAGAGTGGATACTACACCTGTAGTATGATGGTGAAAACACCAGCAGTGCTGATGTTTCTGAATCACAATTTCAACAAAGATCCTACTGTGAAACCAGCTCAACCATATCTGATCATGATAAAGAATTCAGAGAACAGAATATCACGTCTTTTTCTGATTTTAACTTTTAACTTTACACAGTGTATTTCAACTGTCATATAATTAAGACCTCACCTTGCATCATTATATTAACATTTTCATGTAATTTAGTCATTAATTTTTATATTTTTATACTTTTGTACACATATATACACATATATACATTTTCATTTTGTAAAATTTTTCGAGGGTCACAAGTTTGTTAGTACTTTGTACTATTTAGTGTAACCCTCTTTAAATAAAGTTTCTATCCTAATATGAGAAAGAAGATGATGAAGATGTATGCTGACAGTAAGAGATACGTGAAAGATCATGAAGTGCAAATTGGAGACCTCAAAGGGCCTCAAAGGAATTAAAGAAAAAATTAAGTTTATCACCCTGTTTCAAAATGAGAAATATGCGATAATCAAGATTAAAAGGCATATGATAACTACTGTACCAAGAACCACAATAGGCACTGCATCACCAGAGATGCATTGAAGATGAAGAAGGTTCAAGGAACTCCCTCCCGTTCATCTAAGTGAGTTGAGACTGTGCTAAACCGAGAGCCTTCCGACCATTCCCAACCACCTTCCGAAGTTTCTCGGACACTTCCGAAGTCGCTCCGACGGATTCCGATGCTGTTCCGACGACTTCGGAAGATAGGCCGAGCACTAACGAAGTTGGCCCGACCCCCCACGAAGACGTCCTGACCTTCCACGACCTCCCTGTATCACTTCCCGACACCGAGTTTTTGAGATTTGTTAAAAGGACAAACAAAAAATAGCTGTTTCGCTTCGCTGTTTCGCGGTTTAGCACAGTTCGGAAATTATCATGAACTTTCGTCTGAAGAAGATGAACCAACTGATGAGGAGCTATTGCCAACAGAACAAGAAAATCACCCAAACAATCAGTTTACCACTAGGCCACTTTAGTTTCACTTTCTGACAAGAACCTAATATTTATAACACACTCATTATAAAATAGGTTGAGTCTTATGCATGCTGTGATTGGCCAGTTGCTGTGTTTGTATCAGGCTGTGCAAACATGACATCGTAATATATACATAATTTCTTAGTGTTATTTTATAAAACAAATAGGAAATGACACTTTGTGTTTACATAATTATGCACTTGAGGGAGTTTGGAAGAAATTGAAAGTATTTAATACATGTAGTACATAAATTTTTGAATTCTCCTAAACTCTCGGGTCACCACCTACCTTATATGAACAAGTCTTGACTTGTGATTGGTTGATTAAAACAATAAAACAATAGAATCAACCACAAAGAAACCAACGTCCTAACCCTAACCACTTTTGTTCCATATAGCCAATAACAAAACTTGTTCATTTTAGGTACGTACTGTACTTAGCGAAACTCTCTCATGTGTTTGTATATACATACTGTAAAATATAGCTAAAAGGGATGACTCAAAAGGAGCTTTGGAAGGCCACTGGTTTATCAGTTTTTACTGTTATGTGTGTTACCATAAAGTTGATTTATTTATTTACCTTAATTTCTGTTTCGACGTCTTTATTTTTTATTAAGTTACATGTAGGTTAGGGTTAGCTGCAGTTAGGGTTAAGGTTAGGGTTAGAGTTAAGGTTAGGTAGGTTAGTTTAGTAGATTTATCACTCTTTTAGGTGAACAGAATACCCCAACAGACTAGAACCCAATTGATAGGGGTTCCGAGGACCTACAAATGTATGATTTAAGGTCGTTATCCGAGAAGACCCAAAAATCTTACCATTTGCTGGTATTATTGCAAAGGCAGCACTGTCTCCTCAATTATTTTTAAGACCCTGAGTGGTGGTCTCACCCAGGATATCAACCTGTGTCTCCCAGTTCATAGACATGGTAACCACTAGACCACAACAGCTTACCATGCTAGTACTTCATGTAAACCACTGATGTAAACATGGGTGCACCCATGTTGGCATTTTATTTTCCTAAATCAGACCTGCCAACTCTCACGGTTCACCGTGAGACGCTCCCGTATCAGGTCGCTTCTCGCTGTATGACTGCCATTGCTCACGGTAATCAAGAATTTCTAATAGTGCATACATAAGTACATGTAATCTGGAAAATTAACATAGAGATTAAAACATAACATCGACTCATGCAGCATCCTTGTGCATCAGTGATTATGATTCCTTCAATCGTTTAGGTCAGCGGATGATCAAATGGATCACATGGTCAAGGAGAAAGCGGGAACTGGGGATGTGCGATGCGATATTTTTAAAAGGGACAATTTTTTCTCTCAAAACTCTCAACTGTAGCAATCTCCCGGTTTAGATATCAATCTCAAGGTTTTCCATCATTGCATTTTAAAAATCTCCAGGTTTAGTGTTTGGCAAAGTTGGCAGGTCTGCTAAATAATTCATTTGCCAAGTACAGTAGTTCTTATAAATGGAAGTGTTCACCCAAAATAAATATTCTTTTATATTCATTTAAATTAGCCTTTCTGACCTCGTTCGTGTGTCTGTAATTCAAGAAATGAAAGAATCTTTGCATTGTATTTGTAACGAGGCTAATTTGCATGCATATAAAAGAATATTTAAACTGGCTGCCACTATATGAAAGAGATCTATTGCCTGATGTTTTCAAATAAGAAAAATTTCAAATTCAAAACATACCCCTAAGTAAAGTAACCAAGGAGGTATTAAGCGAGCCATAAGATTAACGTCTGCGAAGGAGGCTATATAAAGTAACCCTATAAACTATAATACGATATACTTTATTTTAGAAATAACAGCTGGTCTATTGTATCTGACGTTCAGCTTTAATATGTAACTTCACATCTTGTATTGTTGTTTTGTAAAACAAATTCACCTGTGCACACCAGTATTATCAGTATAGAATAAAACTACAGCCAAAAATAGCCAACATCATTAGTTTATAGTACTAACAACAGTTAAAGTTTTAAGTCAATACTGCAATACGTACATATTAAAATGTCTTGTCTTTCAATCTTTAAATTCTTTTTTCCATCGTGGCATAGTTTACGTTACTGGCGGCCATTTTGAATAAGGCCTGGTTACACAGTAAATTTCAAAAGATGAGTCCAAAATATAAAATATTTTCAACCAGTGCTTTTCGCGCGCTTTACCAGTGCAGTCAAAATATTTTTTTGTTTGAGTATTAGTGCATTTATGGTTGAATTCTCAACAGTTTTCGTTATACTTTCCAATAATTCGACTCTCGTTTGATCAAGCCTAATTTATACTCTACGATTTAAAGTACAACTGTAATCAGAGAATAACAGATATTAGCATATACCAAAACAGTGGAATAGTGCTTTTCGTGCAATCTGATTGGTTCCTCTAGCTCGGGATATCCATATCCTGCACTATTCACTGTTTCGCAAAACAAGATGGTCTCTAAGTCTTGAACGACTTTTCTTTTTACGTAATGCAAGAAATTGGTAAAAGCAGGGAAATTATTTTACGTAATATTTATGAAAAACAAGTTGCAAAAAGAGAATAGAAAATGCTCAAAAACCTGCAGAACAACGAAGTAAATGTGCTCCAAAAACAAACTCGATTGAACGAACTGACTGTTGACAGTTTTCTTTAGAAAAGTGTACTCCGTAGTTCATATATCGCCGATATTCTCCTTTATATAGTTTGAGACAATTTGAATTGCCTTTCATATAGAATTTAATAACATTAAAAATCATTTCAATTACAACAAAAACCAAGCAAAACTTAAAGAATTAGTACGGTATCGGCCGTAAAGATTACCGCGATACACTGCCGCCAAAGAAACTGGCGAGTAATGAACTGAATACTAAACAAATGACCTGGTTATGACCAGGGAAACATTTTATAACGATTTTATAACAGTAAACACCCACAGAAATTATTTGTAAATTAAAGGAAATTCAACGACTAAACACATGAAACATTGACACTGCACTGACAGAAATAAAAACGCTTATATGACTCATCTTTTGCAAAGAACAACTCGTTTACTCACCCAGAATTGATTAGCTGTCCTTTGTCCTAAGGTTTTCCCATTTATACTATTAAAATATTTCCTTTGGGCTAAAATCCAGTGGTCTTTTGCCTTACTGTGATCCAACTTCGAAACGAGCTTCGAAAGGTTTTCAAAACGACCTTGTCAAAACTGATAAACAACTCCATATATGGAGTTGCCACCTTGGGAGAATTTAGTTTTGCCTGCGTTTCGCAACAATTCCTGGCTAAATTATACTGAAACTAACTGAAATTTACCTAATTTTTATCAATTTGTTTTGGTATATGCTAAAACAATTATTCACCTCAGTGTCAGTGAATAGTGGTGGATATTTACCACTATTCACTTCCACTTCGGTGAATAATTGTTAAATAGATACAATTATTTCACTAAATTAGCCATTACTTTGTGACAACTCAACAAAATACAATTATTTTAGTTCATGTTCTAGATACAGTAGTACAGATATGATTCTTTAACCTCTGAAAGTTTCATAAAGATAGCCTTATAAATTATACCTTTAAGGTTGTAATAATTAAGTTTCAAAAAAATAATGGATTTCATTCCATTTTGTACTTTGTTTTGTACATAGACAACCGTAACAAGTGATAACCAATTGCTATAGTGGTATCTCTAAAACAACACAACACTATTTCTTAAACATAGAGATATTTAAGCTGCAACTTCATGGGAACTGATAGTGGCAAATTATTAATGTTATTGTAGTTCACAACAGCCCTAATGTGAAGCAAACATAATGTTTTTAAGCTGTAAACTAGAGGCAATTGCCAAAAACAAAGAGAATTATCAAAATGAGTGGTTGCAACTTGACATAAGTGACCGAAAAACAAGCTTGTCGTGTTACAAAAATATGTCATATTAATAAGTTCTTCTTTGTACACTAAATTAAACAAAGTATCACCGGAATATGAACAAATAATATAAGTTTTAAAAACTGCAGCAGAGGTCACAGCAACGAGTTTCCCATCTGGTGAATAAGTACAGCAGGATGTCCCAGCTTCAAACTTCAAACGACGAATACTTGTTGCTTCTTCAGTACCATCATCCAATTCCTCAACATGCCAAATGTCAAGTAAACCACTTTCATCACAGCTCACAAATTCATGACTAAAGACAGGACTGTAATGACAACCAGAGACTGTCTTATAATAGTCGTATGCACGGACACATTGCAAGACTTTCTGACTGTTTGATTCAATGATATATACCTCACCATCATTGTCTCCAGCTAGAAGACGTGTTGTGTCTGGGGAAATGGACAAACAAAAAAAACCTCCATCTATGTTACTTGCATAATACATTTGATTGTAGAGTTCAAAGTATTCCTCATCTGTCGCAGCATTAGCTATTCTATCTTCTCGATCATCAGCAATTGGAAAGCCTTGTTTAAAAACATCAATCTCTTCACAAACCAATGTTTTGTTGTTTCTATCTGAAGTTATGTTCTCACAAGCACTCTGGTCAGTGGATTCATCTTTCTCCCCATTTGGAAAAGTAAAAATCTTGCCCCATGCTCCGCGATGGGCATTAGTGTGGGTAGCAACAATCTTGGAACCATCAGGAAAAAACTGGAGATTGGATAAATAGCATTTAGCGAAGTCAGGCTTGATATAAAATGAAGGTGGGACGGAATCTTTTGCCAAATGAAATATGCGTAGTTGAGCAGGGATTGTGTTTGATAAATCAATAAAGGAGCAGTCAGCATTTACTGCCAACATACAACCATCAGAAGAGATTGCAACAGCTCTAAAACTAGTATTAAGATCAAGATTCTTTACAATTGATTTGGAGCGAATATCAAGAATATCAAGCTGATCATCACTTGTGCTAAAGAAAAAATATTCTGAGCAAGGTGAATAACAAAGAAGTTGCTGAGATTGTTCAGACACACCATCAAGAACAAATGATGGCTGGATGGTTTCACTGGTTGTCATGATAAACTACAAAAGATAAAAAATCTAGAATTAAAATGACTGTTAAAGTGCATATAACGTCTGTGAGAATTTAACATATATGTAATCCATGGATTCTCCTGAGATCAATTGTAATATATATATATATATATATATATATGATAGAGAGTAGGTAAAGGTAAGGATACGAAATTGAGGAGATTCTATTTACTACCGAAAATTGACAAACTGAAACATATAACAGATCATGTTCCGGCTAGGGGGGATCTCATGAGTCTGTGGATATTGAAGGATCCGCCGCCTGTTGTCAAAGTGAATACATTTATTCTTACATATTCTTGACTTTCAGTGAAGTTCTTTGGTTTTCATTTTTCTTTTGAATATAATCACGGGGGCATAGCTGAACTAGTCTGTAAAACGACGAGTTGGTCGGTAATGGTCGAAGGAGCCGTCGGTAAAACTATAGTTAACCCATCGGTTAAACTGGAAGTTTGAAAACCTTGTAATAAATAGACCTGTTGCCTGTCTGTAAACTGTTCGTCTATATACCTGTACCCTCTATACATTACAATTGGTTGTCGTAAATAAACATTAAAACATGAAGCTATATAAGGATGGATTTCGTATGTAATATAACTTCGTGCATAGATACTTTTCTACGGAGGAGCGTCCACGACCATGTGGTAAAACTTAGACGTTACACCCCTGAATATATAGACCTCTTTCATAATGGCGGCTAATTAAAATATGCCTTTATGTGTCAGCAATTCAAAAGAATCTTTGCTTCCTAACTAGGTTATAAAGGCTAATTTATATACATGAAAGAATATATTTAAAATGGCAGCCATTATGAGAGGTCTATATAATGAAAAAATATTATCATCACGTTGTTGTAAGGGTCAGACCAACAAAAAAATACTTTATTTCACAAAGTTGTTGGCTTGATTACCGTGATATCCGCTATGGCGAAAAAGAGGGTAATTTTTAAATATAGGAAAACACTGGTGAATGGTGATATAGAAGTCTAGAAAATGTTTTATTTTGTCAACTTTTTCATTATCTAGCAGGTGAACCATTAAGGCCTGGTTAAACGTGGATAAGAGTTGAAACTCACGCTTGCGTTTGACCGCCCAACTCTCATCAACTTTGAGCTGCTTCAAATTTTGATGAGAGTCGATGAGAGTTTTAGTTCGTTTGACCGGTGCACGAGAGTCGATGAGAGTTATAAACGGCTAGCGGTTTGCACTTTGCAGTGGTAGGCTCAACAAAATGACTGATGTTTCTGAGCGATTTTCTGAAACTCATCCTCAGGAAAACCCAGAAACAAACGGCGTTGAAGTCATTACCCATAATAAAAAGAAAACGAAAATATTATTACATATCATCGACAAGTGACAGTAATAGTAGTGACTCGGACTGTGAGCAACTTGACACGCGTCAAAATACAAAGAGAAAGAAGTGTGGAAGCAACGAGCTAAACTAAATGGAGTAATGCATGAAATCCTTCGACTTATTGATCTCTAAGGCTGTGCTTCGCGCGGTTTTAAACTCTCCTTACCATAAGAAAAAGAAAAACAAATTATTACATATCATCGACTTGTCAACAACTTGACAAGTGTAAAAAAAACAAAGAAAAAGAAGCGTGGAAGCAACGAGTTAAAACAAGGTAAAGGAAATCGGGAAAAAAATGGAGTAATGATGAAATCCTTCGACTTATTGATCTCTAAGGCTGTGCTTCGCGCGGTTTTTAAACTCTCATCAACTCTCATGCAACTCTCGTGCTCGATTCAAGACTGAGCAATGAGAGTTTAGAAAAAACTCATGCAAACTCTCGTCTGCCAACTCTCATCCAGGTTGCTCTCATCGACTCTCCTTTGATCAAGTCTAATTTATACTCTACGATTTAAAGTGCAACTGTAATCAGAGAAAAACAGATAATAGATACAATTATTTCACTAAATTAGCCATTACTTTGTGACAACTCAACAAAATACAATTATTTTAGTTCATGTTCTATAGATACTGTAGTACAGCTATATTCTTTAACCTCTGAAAGTTTCATAAAGATAGCCTTATAAATTATACCTTTAAGGTTGCAATTCTTAAGTTTTAAAAAAATAATGGATTTCATTCCATTTTGTACTTTGTTTTGTGTATAGACAATATTAACAAGTGATAACCAATTGCTATAGTGGTATCTCTAAAACAACACAACACTATTTCTTAAACATAGAGATATTTAAGCTGCAACTTCATGGGAACTGATAGTGGCAAATTATTAATGTTATTGTAGTTCACAGCAGCCCCAATGTGAAGCAAACATAATGTTTGCAAGCTGTAAACTAGAGGCAATTGCCAAAAACAAAGAGAATTATGAGTGGTTGCAACTTGATATAAGTGACCGAAAAACAAGCTTGTCGTCTTACAAAAATATGTCATATTAATAAGATGTTCTTCTTTGTACACTAAATTAAACAAAGTATCACCGGAATATGAACAAATAATATAAGTTTTAAAAAATGTAGCAGACGTCACAGCAACGAGTTTCCCATCTGGTGAATAAGTACAGCAGGATGTCCCAGCTTCAAACTTCAAGCGACGAACACTTCTTGCTTCTTCAAAACCATCATCCAATTCCTCAACATGCCAAATGTCAAGGAAACCACTTTTATCACAGCTCACAAATTCATGATGACCAAAGACAGGACTGTAATGACAACTAGAGACTGTATTGTATGCACGGACACATTGTAAGACTTTCTGACTGTTTGATTCAATGATATATACCTCACCATCACTGTTTCCAGCCAGAAGACGTGTTGTGTCTGGGGAAATGGACAAACAAAAAAAACCTGTCGCTTTAGTTATTTCTGGAAAGCCTTGTTTAAAAACATCAATCTCTTCACAAACCAATGTTTTGTTGTTTCTATCTGAAGTTATGTTCTCGCAAGCACTCTGGTCAGTGGATTCATCTTCCTCCCCATTTGGAAAAGTAAAAATCTTGCCCCATGGTCTGTGACGGGCATTAGCGCCCATAGCAACAATCTTGGAACCATCAGGAATAAACTGGAGATTGGATAAATAGCATTCAGCGAAGTCAGGGTTGATATAAAATGACGGTGGGACGGAATCTTTTGCCATTAAATGAAAAATGCGTAGTTGAGCAGGGATTCTGTTTGATAAAGCCAACATACAACCATCAGAAGAGATTGCAACAGCTCTAAAACTAGCATTAAGAGCAAGATTCTTTACAATTGATTTAGAGCGAATATCAAGAATATCAAGCTGAGCATCACTAGTGCTAAATAAAAGATATTCAGAGCAAGGTGAATAACAAAGAATTTGCTTAAAATGTTCAGACACACCATCAAGAACAAATGATGGCTGGATGGTTTCACTGGTTGTCATGATAAACTGCAAAAGATAAAAAATATAGAGTTAAAATGACTGTTAAAGTGCATATAACGTCTGTGAGAATTTAACATATATGTAATCTATGGATTCTATATTTTGTCAGCCGAAAATTATATTCAGCAAAAGATAGATTTCGAATGCAAATAACACCAAGCCAATACAATAAGAGTATATAAAAGTATATATTTTCTGAAAGGATATGTTTCATGACAAGATGAGCACGGAGAAAGTGCGTAATTTTGCGCTTTGTGGGACATGTACCTCAATAATTGAGGTGACTGTCCCATGATATGTCTCAAGTTTTGTATTCAGGCGAACTATTCTTGGATTTAAAACTATTCATTTCTTCTTCCAAAATAGAATTCCGTTTCAAATAGATCAAAATATTTATCGCTTCCTTTGAATAAAAACGTGTTCGCAGCAGTCTTGAGTTCAAGTGATTCTCTGATCGTGTAACCATAGAAACAACCTCATTAATTAACCAATCACAGTAAAGTACCTATGAACACATCCCGTCACACTTTGCGAGCATAAATTACGCAATGTTGCAGATTGGCAGCAAAATACCACGCCGATCAAAATTCAAAAAATCTCCCCCAAAAATTTCTAGTTATATTTATCTGATTTCCATGAGACTTTCCAGTAATATTTCTTAGGTATTTGTTTATATCTCTATGATTCAGTAGTTTTTCAGATAAACCTGTCTTGGTGTTGTTACCATTGCAACGAAAACGTATTTCCCCAAATCCCATCATAGATAGATCTGGGAAATCTTTATTAACAACCAGTGCAAGTTTGGTTGATATTGTGTCAATATTACATACAATTTCTTGGTGGGGGAAGATTTTTTGAATTTTTGACCGGCGTGGTATTTTACTGTCAATCTGCAACATTTCACATTTTTTATGGTAGTTCCTGAAAGCCTAAAACATATCCTTTCAGAAAATATAAACTTTTATGTACTCTTATAGTATTGGCTTGGTGTTATTCGAGGTGTTATTTGCATTCGAAATCTATCCCCAAAAAGGAGGATAATGACCAGAAAATTGAGATCACTTTTTTATTGATTTATTTGAAAGAACTCATAAAATGATAAAGAATGGCTTTTTACAGTTCTTGCATATCGTATCTCGTTCTCGAGTTATTCAAGGTTGTGTAATATGACCTACAGTATATGACGTCACAAGTTTTACCCATTGAATAAAATTGCTTAAAACTTTGCACAAGTATACAGTTCACTAAATTGAATATCCTCATGTCAACTTTAGCGTTACCATAGTAACAGATTAGCTCCCAGGCTCCGTTCATCCATTAAAAAACTTCTTTATTTTCTGTCATTTATAAAACAATTTTTGACTGTGGACTGGCGAAGTATATTTTCAATAGCATTGCCAAGAAAACAGAGTAACTTCAAATCATAATCTTTGCTGCAGCGCATGCTAGAAAATAGAACATTTTGGTTCAGGAAGAAAGGAATCTGGGAACTAATCTGTCACTATGACAACGTTAAAGTTGACATGGGATATTCAATTTAGTGAAGTGTATACTTATGCAAAGTTTCAAGCAATTTCATTCAATTTAGTTTTGAAGATATGCTTCATTTTCAGATTGGTTATATAAATGGTGGGTACAACTTGTGATGTCATTATAGGCATATTACAGACATGCAAGAACTGTAAAAAGCCATTCTTTATCATTTTATGAGTTTTTTCAAATAAATCAATAAAAAAGTCATCTCAATTTTCGGGTCATATTGCCCTTTAACGGATTACGCAGGAGAGTGGATACTACACCTGTAGTATGATGGTGAAAACACCAGCAGTGCTGATGTTTCTGAATCACAATTTCAACAAAGATCCTACTGTGAAACCAGCTCAACCATATCGGAAAGCACTAAAGGCCATACCGTGAATCACCTTGAGCCCGCAATCTTAGTATAATAATAGCGGTTTTTGTACTTAACATTACTTAAGATCGCTTGATGCATGTTTTGCGGAAAACGCGAAGTAATGGCGGGTGGTTTCAAATTTCCAAACAACTTGCATCAAAAAATAAATAAATAAATAATTTACTGAGAAGGTGCAGTATTCTCAACTACTTCTCAAAAAGATAAACCTTGTCTATGCTCCACAACAACAAAATCAGGAAAGTAATCACTACAGTTCACAACAGTACAGTAGCACTGAAAAAGGCATGTCACACGAAACTGAATCTTTTCCCAAGCCGAATACGGAATAGATCATTCTCGTTTCCTAGGCATACAGTACCTAAATAAATATAGCGTTGATGAAATGTAGGAGTAAATCGTCTTTACCGAAGACTGGAAGCTATGGTACATGTAGTTCTTGGCGACTGTAAATAATTGGCAGCCGCCGGCCGGTCACAGTTTTAAAAGAACTATATATGACTGGCAGTCAGTAATCGTAACAATAATTCTAACGTAAACCCTAATCATAACCCAAATGCTAACCCTATAACCATAACCATTAAAAAATAAAACAAAAAGTAATGAAAGAAAAAAATTAAAAGAAAAGTCTCAAAAAGATGTGCGTTGCGGGATTCGAACCCGTCAGTTTCAGCATTGCAACAGGGGAAACTAGCCACTACACTAAGACAGCTCGGACAACATAAGCAAAATAAAAATGTATTTAAAGTCGTAAGCGACCGGACATATAGTTTTTCCAAAACCGTGACAGGCTGCTGGTTATATAGTCACTAAATAATTGCACTGATCAAGGCAAAAGCTTTCAATACATTAGTATTTTTTAAAAATAGTATTATTATTAGCCATATATGATATCTTACCCAAAATGTCAAATGGTTATTATTAAATTATGGTTATTATAAAATTAGACTTCCACAGCACAAGATATGTTTCCATTTTCGGACAGTATGCTCTTCGTTTTAATACTGACTAATAGCATATTCTTCGCATAGTGAATCCTCATGCTCCAGCGGAATACTAGTAAAAAATCCGCTGACAATATTAGGCGACCGCAGGCTCAAGGTGATTCACGGTATGGCCTTTAGTGCTTTCCAACCATATCTGATGATAAAGAATTCAGAGAACAGAATATGAGAAAGAAGATGATGAAGATGTATGCTGACAGTAAGAGATACGTGAAAGATCATGAAGTGCAAATTGGAGACCTCAAAGGGCCTCAAAGGAATTAAAGAAAAAATTAAGTTTATCACCCTGTTTCAAAATGAGAAATATGCGATAATCAAGATTAAAAGGAATATGATAACTACTGTACCAAGAACCACAATAGGCACTGCATCACCAGAGATGCATTGAAGATGAAGAAGGTTCAAGGAACTCCCTCCCGTTCATTTAAGTGAGTTGAGACTGTGCTAAACCGAGAGCCTTCCGACCATTCCCGACCACCTTCCGAAGTTTCTCGGACACTTCCGAAGTCGCTCCGACGGATTCCGATAATGATCCGACGACTTCGGAAGATAGGCCGAGCACTTCCGAAGTTGGCCCGACCCCCCACGAAGACGTCCTGACCTTCCACGACCTCCCTGTATCACTTCCCGACACCGAGTTTTTGAGATTTGTTAAAAGGACAAACAAAAAATAGCTGTTTCGCTTCGCTGTTTCGCTTCGCTGTTTCGTGGTTTAACACAGTCCAGAAATTATCATGAACTTTAGTCTGAAGAAGATGAACCAACTGATGAGGAGCTATTGCCAACAGAACAAGAAAATCACCCAAACAATCAGTTTACCACTAGGCCACTTTAGTTTCACTTTCTGACAAGAACCTAATTATAACACACTCATTATAAAATAGGTTGAGTCTTATGCATGCTGTGATTGGCCAGTTGCTGTGTTTGTATCAGGCTGTGCAAACATGACATTGTAGTATATACATAATTTCTTGGTGTTATTTTATAAAACAAATAGGAAATGACACTTTGTGTTTACATAATTATGCACTTGAGGGAGTTTGGCATAAACTTTTGAATTCTCCTAAACTCTCGGGTCACCACCTACCTTATATGAACAAGTCTTGTGATTGGTTGATTAAAACAATAAAACAATAGAATCAACCACAAAGAAACCAACATCCTAACCCTAACCACTTTTGTTCCATATAGCCAATAACAAAACTTGTTCATTTTAGGTACGTACTGTACTTAGCGAAACTCTCTCATGTGTTTGTATATACGTACTGCAAAATATAGCTAAAAGGGATGACTCAAAAGGACCTTTGGAAGGCCACTGGTTTATCAGTTTTTACTGTTATGTGTGTTACCCTCTTGAAATAAAGTTGATTTATTTATTTACATATACCTTAATTTCTGTTTTTGTTTCGACATCTTTATTTTTGATTAAGTTACATGTAGGTTAAGGTTAGCTGCAGTTAGGGTTAAGGTTAGGTAGGTTAGTTTATTAGATTTATCACTCTTTTAGGTGAACAGAATACCCCAACAGACTAGAACCCAATTGATAGGGGTTCCGAGGACCTATGATTTAAGGTCGTTATCCGAGAAGGCCCAAAAATCTTACCATTTGCTGGTATTATTGCAAAGGCAGAACTGTCTCCTCAATTATTTTTAAGACCCTGAGTGGTGGTCTCACCCAGGATATGAACCTGTGTCTCCCAGTTGATAGACATGGTAACCACTAGATGCTTACCATGCTAGTACTTCATGTAAACCACTGATGTAAACATGGGTGGGCATTTTGTATTCCAAAATAATTCATTTGCCAAGTACAGTAGTTCTTATAAATGGAAGTTACTGTTCACCCAAAATAAATATTCTTTTATATTCAATTAAATTAGCCTTTCTGACCTCGTTCGTGTGTCTGTAATTCAAGAAATGAAAGAATCTTTGCATTGTATTACGAGGCTAATTTGCATGCATATAAAAGAATATTTCAACTGGCTGCCACTATGAAAGAGATCTATTGCCTGATGTTTTCAAATAAGAATTTCAAATGCAAAACATACCCCTAATGCACCTATCATTTGTTTTCACCACCCCTGGGAGGGCGGGCAGACCCACGGGGATTTGAACTTTTGAAATTTTTCCGGTCAAATTCCCCACTCACAAGTTTGAGTTAGTTGTCAAATACCCTTGCTAGGGGGCGCAATTGCATGTATTATTAAGTGTATGACAAACAAAGACTTGGCAATTTCTTCGACAGAAAGGTTCTCCATGATTAAAAAGACTTCTATAGCAACGAAGCAACGCGAGTGAGTTTCACTTCCGGTGCGTCTTTGTTAAATAAACCTGGGAACGAGTCAATCCCCCGACCCTCGGGATTCAGTCTTTGTCAAATGCTTGTCACCCGGGAAACAAATCTTTGTCAAATACCCCACGGTTCCCCGCCCTCCCAGGGGTGGTGGAAACAAATGATAGGTGCATAAGTAACCTAGTCTCGCAGCCGTCAGTTCGAGTTGGGGAGTAGAACGTCTGCGAAGGAGGCTATATAAAGTAACCCTATATAAACTATAATACGATATGATTTATTTTAGAAATAACAGCTGGTCTATTGTATCTGACGTTCAGCTTTAATGTAACTTCACATCTTCTATTGTTGTTTTGTAAAACAAATTCACCTAGGTGCACACCAGTATAGAATAAAACTACAGCCAAAAATAGGCAAAATCATTAGTTTATAGTACTAACAACAGTTAATACTGCAATACGTACAAATTAAAATGACTTGTCTTTCAATCTTTAAATTCTTTTTTCCATCGTATGGTATATAGCTCCCGGCTAGTCATTCGCCAGGCAAAAAGTGAAACCAAAGATGGCCGACTTTGCACGTCAGTTTCAGTCCCCTACGCGGTTTATATATAACTAGAAATACGTTATACGCAACACTGCTCGCCCGCTTATACTGTTTGAAACTTTTATAGCGTAGTTGCTAATTTACTACTGTAATACAGTACTGTAGTTCTTTTACTTGAATTTGGTATTAGCCCATTTATTTGCAAAACTGAATAAATTTGCAGTGGACAATATCTCTGAGAGCTTTGTGTTGTTTGAATTTAATTCTTCCATAGGACATCAAACTAAATAGCGTAAACTTTTTAAATTTTTGGGTGCAGTACCTGGCACCTGCACTGAACAGAATAGTGGGGAAGTTTACTGCTGTTTCTACTATAAATCACTAAGAAAGAAATTACAGCACAGTGGATACGAAGTTGCCTGTAGAAGTGTTCAGGATTAGGCATGCCAGCAGAATGATGCTAGACATTTTCTATAGCATGGAGGATCAAATAAATAGAATGTAGAATATAAACCACGTATAAAGGCGATCATATAGCCTTGCAATAAATAACATATGGTAATCATATGGCGCGTTTATAATGTCAAAATTCAATCTGATCATTTGAACACAATACATCTAATTCGAACAATCTCACACGAGAGCAAAACTCGGGCCCCAGGACTGACATGTGTACCCCTCCCATAAATTTCCATGAGATGTATGAATGATCCCTTAATTGCAAGTATATATTTTTAGACACCTCATACCTTTATAATGTTACAATTATTGGATGAGGTTGAGCATCATGATATCAAGAATTATCCAGACCGAGGTCAATGTTACCTGCCAAAGCAGATAACTTTGACCGAGGTCTGGATAACTCTTAAATATCATGCATAAGCCGAATCCAATAATTGTTTTATTGTACATTGTTCAAGATAGTCTTACTATAAAAATATACAAACAAATCTACTAACAGGCGTTTTTTAATTTGTAATTTTTGCACGTTTGGTCCTAGTGACGTCATCAGTGTTAAATAATTTTTGTTTTGGACACCTCCGTGCAATAATTCACAGTATTCAACAGAAATGAGGTCGCACCTGCCAGAGATTAAGAATTCACTGGAATTGACCAATAGGAAACGAGAATGAATTTTGAATGTATAATAAATGCTTTTAGCCAGTGGAATTGGGGAGTGTTGAGATGAACGGGTACTTCGTGTTACTGGTAGGTACGCAATACGCATAATGGTTGCAACATTTCATTGGTCTGCAGAATACACCAATCACAAGTGATTGACGTGGCCATGTGGCCGGGCCTCTTGCAAGACCCGGGCATTTTGGCATTTTTAAATTTTTGAGTGCAGCAACAGAATAGTGGGGGGTCTACTGCTGTTTCTACCATCAATCACTAAGAAAGAAATTACTTTTATCACAATATTGATGACTCACGAAATAATCAATGTAGTATTTTGTATATAGACACCAAAGGCTGTTGAAGGAAGAAAGTGCATCTCTATCGTACAATGAGTGTCCTTTAAAAAAATCAAATTCGTTCAAATGTCTACGGATGGCATGCATATATAGTGCAAATGTATGGGGGTCCATTCAAATTAGATTTACTAAGACGTACCTATTAGGGATAATACTCCAATTGTTGGTGTGGATAGATTATATACAGTAAGTTGATAATTCTACCCACATTGGACTACTGTGATGTGGAGCTGGCAGCAATATGGATAACTAAATATACGAAAATTTCCTATAGGAATTCCTATAAAAATTCCTATAGGACAATCCTATAGGAATTTCGGACTATTTTCCTATAGGAATTTGTAAAGGAATTCCTATAGAAATTTGTAAAGGATTTCTATAGGAATTCCTTTACAAATTCCTATAGGAAAATAGTCCGAAATTCCTTTTGGATTGTCCTATAGGAATTTTTATAGGAATTCCTATAGGAATTGCTATAGGAATGTGTGAATAATTCCTATAGGAATAGAAAATTCCTATAACAATATAATACAGGATTCCTACTGGAACTAAATAACTGATGGTATTTATTCTGTCACATCCAAAATTAAGTTGGAACAAAGTGGAAGTGTTTAATTTATAAGTTTATTATCATAATTTTAAATATTTATTACATGCAACTTTAAATCAGCAAGTTCGGCTTTCAACTGGGCATAACTTTTTTTATACATAACAATAGAAACATGAGACTGAATCAGTTGTGGGAAATACTTTTTATGATAATTTGCAAAGTTTTGTCATGTATGAAATATGTTATGCATGAAATAAGTTTTACCCTGACTCGGATATTATGCACAGTCGAAATGCTGAACTCACTTATTTTCAACCAAGTAAATTATTAAACTACTGATTATAACCTTACTATATTTACAACTCACAGAACACTAATACTATTAAATAAAAAATAACTTCAATTCAGAATGTGCAACTGAAAATAATGATACTCCTTGGTATGTGACATTAATATTGTGAAGAAGTTATATTTGAAAATTTAAACTTAAGATTCTGCTTTAATTTTTTGGGCTTTTGAACATTTCACAACATTGTTTATTTTCGTAGTCATGTGCTGGCGAATTTCACTAACTGCACAATCAAACTTTTTGCCTGCATAAGCTGTAAGAAAAAGCAAAAGGAAGTTAATTTAATAAGGATATACAAATTACATTCAAAAACTTACATTCATAAACCAACATACACGTTACATACATAAACCAACATACACGTTACATTCAAAAACTTTTTAAGCCAGAGTACCAGTAGAGTCAAACTATGTCTGATCAATATAATAATTTACTTACTACATATACTTTCAACTTTTTGATGATCCAGCTGTGGCTTTGCATCTGTGTCTTTATGCGCATTTGATCTCCGCCCAGTCACTGAATGTGTGCATAAAACCTCTCTGCACCAAAGCATTGGCATTATTGCATACACAAATTCTTTGGCAGTTTGCTTTGTACCCAGTATTTTCTTTTGCCCCTTTGTCACTAATACATGAGGACAAACTAAAACCAAATTAACAAATAATGGTGATGAGAAACTGCAACCAAATTGGTCATGGCATGTAAAAAGTAGGGATACCGTTGTGTAGAGCTAATACTTCCAAATGGATTCACCCACCCTAACAAAAAAGTCTATAGGGCCAAGAAAAAAAACCTGGGTTTCCTATTTCATGCTGGAAAAAATTAGGTACGGTAGGTCGGTTTTTCCTTTTTTTTTCAAACATTTCATGGACGAACAATAGGTTTTACCAAACTATGCTGATATTGAGGACGCTGCCAGGATCGGCAGCCATGTTTTCTATCCCAGGATGCAAATCAAGCTGCAACTCATGCCCTGCAGGCTTCTCAAAATTTCAATAAAAAGATTAGGGTCGGTATTTTACTGGCCAAAAACTAGGTAGGGTCGGGAAACCGGAAACCAAGGTATTTTTTTATTTTGGCCTAGGCCTGCCTATATGCATGTCACTCTATAGGCAACCAATAGGTAATTGGCCCATTTTCTATAGGCAATCTATAGAGAAACCTATTAGCCTATAGATGCATGCCTATAGGCTTCTATAGGCAATTGGCCCATTGCCTATAGGTGCCTATAGACTTTTTCTGCAAGGGCACAAATAACTCCACCCAGAAACAAAACAGCTTAATTAGCGGTTAACACATGCATTTTTCAAAGTTAGAATAATATAATTATTATATGGAGTTAGACGTGCAATTGATTCTACAATAATATTCTAATGTACCAACACCTTTCAAATGGAATGTCAGTGTCTATTAAATTTTTCAAAACAAATACTCACATTGTCTGTCTCAGTGTCTGAGCTAGAGGAGGGCAATGATGCTTCTCGACTTGCATCTGGTGATGAAGGCACTAGTTGTGGAATGACTTTGTCTTCTCTTTTTGGCTTCTCCACTTTGGTACTTTCATTTTTCATTCTCAGACAGCTGCAAAATTCCTTTATGGATTCAATTGATTCTTTCAGTTCCATCACCACATCACGAAGATTATGCATGTCTGTAGTATCAAATGAGAGTAGCAAATTATATAGGACAGTACTTATATAGGACAGTATAGTGCAGATATATAAAATTATATAGGACAGTATAGTGATCTCGGTGTTGCTGGTGATAGACATCTAACAATAAATACTCATGTAAATAACATTTGTAAATCGGTCACTTTGGCTATCAGAAATATCAGCAAGATCAGGAAATGTTTGAGTAAAAAGGACTGTGAGAAGTTGGTACATGCATTTATAACATCACAGCTGCAGTAGCATCCTTTATGGCTTACCAGAAGCTGAATTGAGCAAGTTACAGCAGATTCAAAATATAGCTACCAGACTTGTTGCAAGAGTTAAAAAATCAGATCATATCTCCCCTGTGCTTCATACATGTAATCTTCATTGGTTGCTAGTGAGATCAAGGATTGTTTTCAAGATACTTATAATTACTTTCAAAGCTTTACATGACCAGGCACCTATTTATATTACTAATTTACTAACTAAATAATATAAACCTACTCGTACTTTAAGATCATCTAACCGAAATCTGTTACTAATGAGCCAAAATCCAAAAACCGTTTTGGATTTTGGAGACAGAACATTCTCGGTTGCCGCACCAAAACTGGAATCATTACCACAGGAAATTTAAGTCAGCACAAAGACTTTTCTTTTTTAAAATTAATAGTTTTTTGTTCATAATGGTAATATATGTAGTAGGCTTCATCTTATAATGAAACTGTAATTAGTTTTATAAGTAACTTTAAGAATGTATTGTTGTAAGAGCATTGAGACTATTGCATAATGCTCCTAATACGTCTTTATTATTATTATTACTTAAAGGGGCACTGTCACTGAGTGGCAGAACAATAATAATAATAAAGACATATTAGCAGCATTATACAATAGTCTCAATGCTCTTACAACAATATATTCTTAATGTTACTTATAAAAACTAATTACAGATTCATTATAAGATAATAAAAGAAGAAAAACTATTAATTTTAAAAAAGAAAGGTCTTAAGTGCTGACTTAAAACTACTTAATAATTATATCAATACTTCTAATTTCATGTGGTAATGGTGCGGCAACCGAGAATGTTCTGTCTCCACGAGTCACCGTTTTGGATTTTGGGTCAAGTAGCAGATTTCGGTTAGATGATCTTAAAGGACAAGTAGGTTTATATTTTCGTGGGGGATCAAGCTCATATTCACATTGTCTATACACCAAATTCATAAAAATGGTGGCCAATTAATATTCTTTTATGTGCATATAAATTAGCCTTTCATACCTCAACCTTGTATAAAATTCTTTGAATTATAAACACAAGGTTGAGACACAAAACGCTAATTTACATTCACATGGTAAATTGTTTGCTACTCAAGCTTCACCGCAAACTCAGAACATGTTTCTGAGCATGATCTCTGGTTAGATGCTCTAACCATTGAGCTACCAGAACTCAGATGGCAGAACGATCGGAAGGCTAGCTGCGTACTAGTTTGTAAGTGCTGAATTAGCAGTACGTATGTCGCACTTATGAACTAGAACACAATGTAGCCTTTGTTCTACAATCTGAGTTCTGGTAGCTCACCCGTCTGGAGCTCAGAAACATTTTCTGAGTTTGCGTTAAAAGCTTGAGTAGCAAATGAGAGAGCTCTACACGGCAGTTAATGCTGTGGAGCAATAAAACTTGGTTAAGAAGAATAAAAAATTAATACAGTTTTAAAAAAATTCGGTTACTCGAGTTTCACACTCAAAGCAATCATCAGACTCTCTCTCTCTCTCTCTCTATATATATATATATATATAATAAATTATCTATGTTATTGAGATTTAAGTATTAATTCCTTTTAAATAGGATGGCCATAGAAACAACCCTTTATACGAAGGAGCAAATGTCACCACAGCACAATGTCTTCTTCTTGTCCTGTCTTTTTTGGTTCGACATAGTCTCACAAAGGAGGCCCTAAAAGATCTTTTGCTTCTCTTAAATGTTCTACTTCCTGATTCAATACCTGGTACGCAATACAAATTCTTCAAAGAATTTGAAACTGGAAAATTTCAGGTACATGTTAAAAATTATTTATTCTGTAAACATTAGCAATGTGTGTGTGCGAAATAATATAGATTTTAAATTTTAACTTTAAAACTATTGCTAAGATGGATAATGTTCAATAATAAAAGTAAAACACTGATTTATCCATCTAATTTTAGATTAAAATTTAATGGAACAAACTCCTGATAACCCTTTTATTTACTTATAACTTTCTTCCATTTTTTGTTGAATGTTTGGGTTATTGGGTGTCAACTGCACTTACTGTACTGCAATATTTTTCGAATACTGGTATTGAAACTGGTGCAACCAACCAGCATAAATTTGATGTGCCCAGCATGCAAGGTATTTTTTCAGAATATTGGTCAACCTGACCCTGTAACCAATTACTTGCCCTTTTTAGTTTTTTAAACTTTGCAGTATTGTAATGAGTGGTGAAAATTCACACAATATATTATACATAATTACATATAGAGTCAGTGACCGATAGTGTAACATCTGGGGGTTTGACATTCAGAATATTTCTGCCATGTTGTGTCATGAATCATGAGTCAACCAGTAAGTGCAGCCATAGCGTATTTGTTGTTGGCACAAAATAACCTGAGATTATTTGTATATTACTAGCATGAGCACTTAGATTGATTCATTTATGTCGTTAAAACATAATCAATTTCCTCTATATGCCCAATAAAGACATGCCTTGTTCCTTGGCCATTTATTGACTGTATAATTGTAGCCTTAGAGAAATTTGGTGAATTGTCAATTAAATAAGAGCATTTGAAACTGCCTGAATAATTATATTATTAGCCCACTAGAGATATTTTGTGATGTACCTATCAATGTTAACCCAGGGTGGTGGGGTCACTGGTGGGATTGAGGCATAGGATTTTGTGAGGAGTGAGGTCTTTATGGTAAAATGTCTAACCAAGATCGTGCTGTATTGGCCGAGCATTAGCGGCCAAGGTTTGGTATTTAACTGTAAAGACCAAACACTTGAGGTTATTAAGTAGTCTAATTATATGGCACCAACTTACCTTGTGATTAAAATAATAAAGATCACGAATTATTTTTCTAACTAATAGTACAGTATATTAACTATTAATAATACTGCAATTATAACCAAGCAATCTAAAATCATGCACAGGATTATTATTAAACTTGTTACATAATTCTATAAAACTTTTCACTGTCCTTGGGACCTAGTTTATTTATTGTATTCTAATATATTTTTAAATTTCTAATCTTAAATTGGATTGTTTCAAATTTCGTTTTCATTTTATAATACCAAATTGTTCTTCACTCCAGATCCACTATTATTGTCCATCGTGTTTATTTTACCTGGGAAAAGACCTAACAGAAAGAGACTGTGAATCGTGTCAGCAAAGATACAATGCCAAGAACTGTGAAGAAAATGGCAATTACTTCTTGTATTTGCCAATGGAGGATCAGATCAAAGACTTGCTTTGTGACGATAAGGTAAAGAAGTATTTGACCAGCCATAACATTAATAGAATCAGAACCACTGGTACCATTTCAGACACAACATCCTGCCTGTTATATCGTGAATTAGTAGAAAAGCATAATTTCTCCAACAATGACTTATCTTTGACATGGAACACTGATGGCATTCCAGTTTTTGAATCATCACGTTATTCAATTTGGCCAATCCAAAGCTCAATTAATGAACTACCTCCACATTTACGAGGAAAGCATGTCCTGCTAAATGGCCTCTGGTTTGGTGATAGGAAACCTGCAATGAACACGTTCTTAAAGCCATTTGTCGAAGAGTGTAAAAATCTTGAAAATAATGGGTTTATCTTCCAAGATGAACTCCAGCCAAGAAAGGTTTTTGCAATGGTTCTTTGTGCTGATGCACCAGCAAGAGCCATCGTAAAAAACTGTAAGCAGTTCAACGGACAACATGGTTGTGATTGGTGTGAGTTTCCTGGTGAGACAATTGATAACGGTGGTCCTCCAACTCGCTATTACCCTTACAGGGGTCCTCCAAAGATGCGAACTGCAACAAAGCAAATGCAGTATGCCATTAAATCCATTCATAAAAATGAAGTTGTGAAGGGGGTTAAGGGGCCATCAGTAATTGGAATTCTTCCCACATTTGACCAAGTAAGAGGTGTTAGTGTGGACTTTATGCACTGTGTCTGCCTGGGTGTATCCGACAATTTGTCAACTTGTGGATGGACAGTAAACAAAATGATCAGTCCTACTACATTGGCACAAGGGAACCAGAAATCACCAACCGATTACTTGCCATTAATGCTCCCAGTGAAATCAGGCGCCAAGGTCACTCGCTGATCGAAATTACTGGAAAGCATCTGAATGGAGAGCATTCATATTTTATAGTCTTATTGTTCTCCATGGCATTCTACCTCCAGTATACCTCAAGCATCTCTTCCTATTTGTGTATGGAGTGTACTGCCTTCTGGGTGATTCAATTGATGAGAGCTCCATAAATTCTGCTGAAGTTTGTTTAGCAAAGTTTGTTATTCAAGTTGAAGAATTATATGGATTGAAACGCTGCTCGTTCAACGTACATCAGTTGGTACATCTCGCCCAGTCAGTGAGAGATTGTGGTCCTCTTTGGTCATCTGCTGCCTTTGTATTTGAATCTAACAACCACTTCTTACATAAGATGTTTCATGGAACACAGCACGTCCCAAAACAAATTGTTGAATCATACATCAGAACAAGAAAAATATCTCTATTGTCTAAGGCGTGAGGAAACTAGTCCATCTGTCATCAGTTTATACCAGAAGCTAAGAGATCGAAAACCTGCTGAAAATGACGATGTCCTTTCAGATGGAGTTCGTGGTGTTGGCAAAGAAAGGTCTGTGCAACTTACTGCTTCACAAGTACTTGCAATCGAACAATTATTAGATTTAACAATTAGCAAACAATGTGGAGTCATGTACTCTAGATTTGTTGCTAATCATCAATTGTATTCAAGTGTAGATTATGTTCGATCAAAAAGGCATGTTAATCATAATGTATCATTTGAGCATGACCAAAATATATATGGTGTTATTATTGGTCTTCTATCCATTAAGCCAGAATGTTTGTGCAACTTAGATGAATTACAATACTGTAACTGTAGTTGTTACAATATAGTTTTAATTCAGCCAATGGCTGCAGTGTATGTGCTAGACCATTATTCACAGATGCTGATTTTAATACACACAGTCATTTCTTAGTGGAGGTGCAACAGGCTAGAATGCAAATAGCAATTCACCCCAATCAGATTAGGAAGAAATGTATTGCCCTAACTCTTGGAACTAAAAAGTACTTTTGCCCACTTCCTTACCAAATAAGTGATAATTAAAGTTAATTAAGATTGAAATTTTATTTAAGATTGTAATTTAAAGTGTCTACAAAGTGAAAAAATCGCCTGTATGAAGATGTATGCAAGGCAGTATGCAAGGCAGGAGTGTGCATTGAAAATGTCAAGTGAATCTCGTGCATAGTCTTCAAGCTGTAAACTATTAAAGTTTGGCATGGCTAATCCATTTTTGGAGAAACCTGAATGCTCAGTTACACGTCATGATCATGTATGCAGGTGTACAACTATGCATAATAACAATAGATTGTTCAATATTTGTCCACCTGTGTGTTTTGGAAGCCTTCATTTCATTAAAAAATATGAGATCAGAATTTTTCACTATAGACACTTTAAGACTGTGTTAGCTGTTAAAATGTTATTGTCAATAAATGTGTGTTATATGAAGTGGATCTGGCAAATTGTCATATTGATCTACATGAAATAAATTTTAGCAACATTAAAAATCTATAATGAACTGGCTGGTTTATTTATAACATTTCCAAAGCAAGAGTATGTATGTGCACCATTGGTACATGCACCCATATAGTTTTAGAATTTCTACATCAAATAAAAATTCCTATAGGAATTCTCATAGGAATTTGAATTCCCATAGGAAATTTTACATCTTTTACAAATTCTATATAAATGTTTACATAGGAAATGGAATAGGAATTTCTATATCCTATAGGTATTCCTATAGGAATTTCTATATCCTATAAAAATTCCTATAGGAATTTCTATATCCTATAGGAATTCCTATAAATATTTATATATCTTATAAAAATTCCTATAGGAATTCCTATAGGAATTCAAATTTCCTATAGGAATTCCTATAGGAAATTTTCGTATATATACTTATTGATCTCTAAGGCTGTGCTTCGCGCGGTTTTTAAACTCTCATCAACTCTCGTGCTCGTTTGACTGAGCAATGAGAGTTTAGGGAAAAACTCATGCAAACTCTCGTCTGCCAACTCTCATCCAGGTTGCTCTCATCGACTCTCGTTTGATCAAGCCTAATTTATACTCTACGATTTAAAGTGCAACTGTAATCAGAGAATAACAGATAATAGATACAATTATTTCACTAAATTAGCCATTACTTTGTGACAACTCAACAAAATACAATTATTTTAGTTCATGTTCTAGATACTGTAGTACAGCTATATTCTTTAACCTCTAAAAGTTTCATAAAGATAGCCTTATAAATTATACCTTTAAGGTTGTAATTCTTAAGTTTAAAAAAAATAATGGATTTCATTCCATTTTGTACTTTGTTTTGTGTATAGACAACATTAACAAGTGATAACCAATTGCTATAGTGGTATCTCTAAAACAACACAACACTATTTCTTAAACATAGAGATATTTAAGCTGCAACTTCATGGGAACTGATAGTGGCAAATTATTAATGTTATTGTAGTTCACAGCAGCCCTAATGTGAAGCAAACATAATGTTTGCAAGCTGTAAACTAGAGGCAATTGCCAAAAACAAAGAGAATTATGAGCGGTTGCAACTTGACATAAGTGACCGAAAAACAAGCTTGCCGTTTTACAAAAAGATGTCATATTAATAAGACGTTCTTCTTTGTACACTAAATTAAACAAAGTATCACCGGAACATGAACAAATAATATAAGTTTTAAAAAATGAAGCAGAGCTCACAGCAACGAGTTTCCCATCTGGTGAATAAGTACAGCAATATGTCCCTTCAAACTTCAAGCGATGAACACTTCTTGCTTCTTCAGAACCATCATCCAATTCCTCAACATGCCAAATGTCAAGGAAACCACTTGTATCACAGCTCACAAATTCATGATGACCAAAGACAGGACTGTAATGACAACCTGCAGAGACTGTATTGTATGCACGGACACATTGTAAGACTTTCTGACTGTTTGATTCAATGATATATACCTCACCACCACTGTTCCAGCCAGAAGACGTGTTGTGTCTGGGGAAATGGACAAACAAATAAAACTTGTCATGTTAGCTATTCTATCTTCTCGATCATCAGCAATTGGAAAGCCTTGTTTAAAAACATCAATCTCTTCACAAACCAATGTTCTGTTGTTTCTATCTGAAGTTATGTTCTCGCAAGCACTCTGGTCAGTGGATTCATCTTCCTCCCCATTTGGAAAAGTAAAAATCTTGCCCCATGGTCTGTGACGGGCATTAGCGCCCATAGCAACAATCTTGGAACCATCAGGAAAAAACTGGAGATTGGATAAATAGCATTCACCCAAGTCAGGCTTGATATAAAATGACGGTGGGACGGAATCTTTTGCCATTAAATGAAAAATGCGTAGAGCAGGGATTGTGTTTGATAAATCAATAAAGGAGCAGTGAGTATTTACTGCCAACATACAACCATCAGAAGAGATTGCAGCAGCTCTAAACCTAGTATCAAGATTCTTTACAATTGATTTAGAGCGAATATCAAGAATATCAAGCTGAGCATCACTGGTGCTAAATAAAAGATATTCTGAGCAAGGTGAATAACAAAGAAGTTGCTTACAATGTTCAGACACACAATCAAGAACAAATGATGGTTGGATGGTTTCACTGGTTGTCATGATAAACTACAAAAGATAAAAAATCTAGAGTTAAAATGACTGTTAAAGTGCATATAACGTCTGTGAGAATTTAACATATATGTAATCTATGGATTCTATATTTTGTCAGCCGAAAATTATATTCAGCAAAAGATAGATTTCGAATGCAAATAACACCAAGCCAATACAATAAGAGTATATAAAAGTATATATTTTCTGAAAGGATATGTTTCATGACAAGATGAGCCCGGAGAAAGTGCGTAATTTTGCGCTTTGTGCATTGTGGGACATGTACCTCAATAATTGAGGTGACTGTCCCATGATATGTCTCAAGTTTTGTATTCAGGCGAACTATTCTTGGATTTAAAACTATTCATTTCTTCTTCCAAAATATAATTCCGTTTCAAATAGATCAAAATATTTATCGCTTCCTTTGAATAAAAACGTGTTCGCTGACAGCAGTCTTGAGTTCAAGTGATTCTCTGATCGTGTAACCATAGAAACAACCTCATTAATTAACCAATCACAGTAAAGTATCTATGAACACATCCCGTCACACTTTGCGAGCATAAATTACGCAATGTTGCAGATTGGCAGCAAAATACCACGCCGATCAAAATTCAAAAAATCTCCCCCCACCCAAAAATTTCTAGTTATATTTATCTGACTTCCATGAGACTTTCCAGTAATATTTCTTAGGTATTTGTTTATATCTCTATGATTCAGTAATTTTTCAGATAAACCTGTCTTGGTGTTGTTACCATTGCAACGAAAACGTATTTCCCAAAATCCCATCATAGATAGATCTGGGAAATCTTTATTAACAACTAGTGCAAGTTTGGTTGATATTGTGTCAATATTACATACAATTTCTTGGTGGGGGAAGATTTTTGGAATTTTTGACCGGCGAGGTATTTTACTGTCAATCTGCAACATTTCACATTTTTTATGGTTGTTCCTGAAAGCCTAAAACATATCCTTTCAGAAAATATATACTTTTATGTACTCTTATAGTATTGGCTTGGTGTTATTCGGTGTTATTTGCATTCGAAATCTATCCCCATTAAGGAGGATAATGACCCGAAAATTGAGATCACTTTTTTATTGATTTATTTGAAAGAACTCATAAAATGATAAAGAATGGCTTTTTACAGTTCTTGCATATCGTATCTCGTTCTCGAGTTATTCAAGGTTGTGTAATATGACCTACAGTATATGACGTCACAAGTTTTACCCATTGAATAAAATTGCTTGAAACTTTGCACAAGTATACAGTTCACTAAATTGAATATCCTCATGTCAACTTTAGCGTTACCATAGTAACAGATTAGCTCCCAGGCTCCGTTCATCCATTAAAAAACTTCTTTATTTTCTGTCATTTATAAAACAATTTTTGACTGTGGACTAGTGAAGTATATTTTCAATAGCATTGCCAAGAAAACAGAGTAACTTCAAATCATAATCTTTGCTGCAGCACATGCTAAAATATAGAATATTTTGGTTCAGGAAGAAAGGAATCTGGGAACTAATCTGTCACTATGACAACGTTAAAGTTGACATGGGATATTCAATTTAGTGAACTGTATACTTATGCAAAGTTTCAAGCAATTTCATTCAATTTAGTTTTGAAGATATGCTTCATTTTCAGATTGGTTATATAAATGGTGGGTACAACTTGTGATGTCATCTCAATTTTCGGGTCATTTTCGGGTCATTTTCGGGTACACCTGTAATATGATGGTGAAAACACCAGCAGTGCTGATGTTTCTGAATCACAATTTCAACAAAGATCCTACTGTGAAACCAGCTCAACCATATCTGATGATAAAGAATTCAGAGAACAGAATATGAGAAAGAAGATGATGAAGATGTATGCTGACAGTAAGAGATACGTGAAAGATCATGAAGTGCAAATTGGAGACCTCAAAGGGCCTCAAAGGAATTAAAGAAAAAATTAAGTTTATCACCCTGTTTCAAAATGAGAAATATGCGATAATCAAGATTAAAAGGAATATGATAACTACGGTACCAAGAACCACAATAGGCACTGCATCACCAGATATGCATTGAAGATGAAGAAGGTTCAAGGAACTCCCTCCCATTCATCTAAGTGAGTTGATTATAGAAATTATGGACTGTGCTAAACCGAGAGCCTTCCGACCATTCCCGACCACCTTCCGAAGGTTTTCGGACACTTCCGAAGTCGCGCCGACAACTTCCGATGCTGTTCCGACGACTTCGGAAGATAGGCCGAGCACTTCCGAAGTTGGCCCGACCCCCCACGAAGACCCTGTATCACTGTATCACTTCCCGACACCGAGTTTTTGAGATTTGTTAAAAGGACAAACAAAAAATAGCTGTTTCGCTTCGCTGTTTCGCTGTTTCGTGGTTTAGCACAGTCCAGAAATTATCATGAACTTTAGTCTGAAGAAGATGAACCAACTGACGAGGAGCTATTGCTAACAGAACAAGAAAATCACCCAAACAATCAGTTTACCACTAGGCCACTTTAGTTTCACTTTCTGACAAGAACCTAATTATAACACACTCATTATAAAATAGGTTGAGTCTTACGCTGATTGGCCAGTTGCTGTGTTTGTATCAAGCTGTGCAAACATGACATCGTAGTATATACATAATTTCTTAGTGTTATTTTATAAAACAAATAGGAAATGACACTTTGTGTTTACATAATTATGCACTTGAGGGAGTTTGGAAGAAATTGAAAGTATTTAATACATGTAGTACATAAACTTTTGAATTCTCCTAAACTCTCGGGTCACCACCTACCTTATATGAACAAGTCTTGACTTGTGATTGGTTGATTAAAACAATAAAACAATAGAATCAACCACAAAGAAACCAATGTCCTAACCCTAGCCACTTTTGTTCCATATAGCCAATAACAAAACTTGTTCATTTTAGGTACGTACTGTACTTAGCGAAACTCTCTCATGTGTTTGTCTATACGTACTGTAAAATATAGCTAAAAGGGATGACTCAAAAGGACCTTTGGAAGGCCACTGGTTTATCAGTTTTTACTGTTATGTGTGTTACCCTCTTGAAATAAAGTTGATTTATTTATTTACATATACATGTACCTTAATTTCTGTTTTTGTTTCGACATCTTTATTTTTGATTAAGTTACATGTAGGTTAGGGTTAGCTGCAGTTAGGTTAGTTTATTAGATTTATCACTCTTTTAGGTGAACAGAATACCCCAACAGACTAGAACCCAATTGATAGGGGTTCCGAGGACCTATGATTTAAGGTCGTTATCCGAGAAGACCCAAAAATCTTACCATTTGCTGGTATTATTGCAAAGGCAGAACTGACACCTCAATTATTTTTAAGACCCTGAGTGGTGGTCTCACCTAGGATATGAACCTGTGTCTCCCAGTTCATAGGCATTTTGTATTCCTAAATAATTCATTTGCCAAGTACAGTAGTTCTTATAAATGGAAGTTACTGTTCACCCAAAATAAATATTCTTTTATATTCATTTAAATTAGCCTTTCTGACCTCGTTCTTGTGTCTGTAATTCAAGAAATGAAAGAATCTTTGCATTGTAACGAGGCTAATTAATTTGCATGCATATAAAAGAATATTTCAACTGGCTGCCACTATGAAAGAGATCTATTGCCTGATGTTTTCAAATAAGAATTTCAAATGCAAAACATACCCCTAAGTAACCTAGTCTCGCAGCCGTCAGTTCGAGTTGGGGAGTAGAACGTCTGCGAAGGAGGCTATATAAAGTAACCCTATATAAACTATAATACGATATGATTTATTTTAGAAATAACAGCTGGTCTATTGTATCTGACGTTCAGCTTTAATATGTAACTTCATATCTTCTATTGTTGTTTTGTAAAACAAATTCACCTAGGTGCACACCAGTATAGAATAAAACTACAGCCAAAAATAGGCAAACTCATTAGTTTATAGTACTAACAACAGTTAATACTGCAATACGTACAAATTAAAATGACTTGTCTTTCAATCTTTAAATTCTTTTTTCCATCGTATGGTTTAGCTAATACCGGCTAGTCAGTAGTCATTCGGGGGTACAATTTATCCCGGGCATTCTGTGTCCCCCTCCCGCGATACTAATTGAAATATCAGCGGTTAACGCGTAAGTGCCATTCAGCGTCTGCTATTCTGTAGCTTTAGTAAGCAGTTGGTGATATGTATTAAGTATATTTTACATACATGGAAAGCCAGTATAATTTTATTTATATCATTTTAACATTTAATATGGATAAATAAGTAAATTACGAACTTAATAATCAGTTTAATCTGATTTTTTAAAGTTTGTTTGGCCAAGACAAGCTGGGGTCAAATCGTTCGTTGACAAAATTTTGATTGTTATCAAATTAAACGGGATTTTAAAATAGAACGAAGCAATTGTATATGCTGAACTTTCCGTAATTTGACCGTTTTACTAACTGTCAACAGATACAAATAGCGAAAGTAGACGGGTATTCGACAATTTAGCGTAAATTACACACACTAAATAAATTATGAACGCTCCCTTTATAGCAGTGTTTTATTAAATAATAAGTACAGTGAGAACACACTTAGAGCTTTTCATGTATCATCTATGATCCTTGTCTTTGTCGTGGCTTTCAGACGAACAAAACTTGCAGATTAAGGACAATTACATCAGGTGTTCGACGAACAGGTTTACCTTCTCATTGTTACCGTTGATGTGACCGCGAAACAATAATTTCCTTCTTTTCTAATGTCCTGAAGGTTCTTCCAAATAAATTCTAGCTCAGAATCACAATGACGAGACTTCTGCAGTTCTGCATTCATCGGTATTTGTATCGATCAGATACATTTGAATATACCGCGACAAAACGCGCAATAGTTCTTTCTTCGCTGACCGCTGACATTTCAATTAGTATCGCGGGAGGGGGACACAGAATGCCCGGGATAAATTGAACCACAGTCATTCGCCAGGCAAAAAGTGAAGCCAAAGATGGCCGACTTTGCACGTCATTTTCAGTCCCCTACGCGGTTTATATATAATATATATAAATGACGTACAAACCGCGCAGGGGACTGAAACTGACATGCAAAGTCGGCCATCTTGGGCTTCACTTTCAGCATGTCCTCACTCTTATAATGACTATAATGATCAATCAACCATTCCTGTTAAAATGATCAAATTAAGAGCGACTTGTTAATTTAATGCTAGAACCCAACCCCAACACAACAAAGATCCTAACCCTAACCCCCCGCCTAATGGGTTTTCTAACCCTAACCCCCCGGAAATTTTGATTCAGAAAGTTAGCGGGGTTTTTACAAGAACGAGGTAATACATAATACATATCTATCGTTCTGTTGCTAATATTGCTAATATATTTGGAACCTATAATGCTCTACAGTTTGATTTCCTCCGATAATAATTTATGAAAATTTAATTAGCAAGATATTCGGAAATGTTCGGAAAGTGCTCGGAAATCAACAAGTACAGTAGAAGTTAATTATAGACGGAAGATGGCGATGTTGATGTAACCATCCCTAACTATGTAAAATGTCTGACTTAAAAATAACTAAATCACACCGGAAAGATAAGGATAGTTTGAGTGGTTCTCCTAATACAGCTGGATTACGACACGAAAAGTTTGTAACCACAGATGTTGATGTACAGTTGAGGCCATTATCGGTAAGTTGTCTGTTAGTAAACGTTCGCCTTTTAAAGAGGAAGTATTAAAATATTGCTTAATAATTTCGCTAATAGTGTTGGTATGTTTCAGAACATCTTCACTGCCATCTGTAACATAGTGTTTGGTTGGAAATACGATAACTGATGCCTGCGAATTTGCAGATTTCTTGATTGTTTCTCTGATTGTGTGTTTATTAAACTATTACATAATAATACAGTCTTCCGCTCCAAATAATTATGGTACTACCTATAGCTTGTCAAAGATATTTCAGTTGATTAATTGTATATTTACAAAAGAGCTACCAACAATCACTAATCTTTGGAATACAACATGAGAAGTAAAGCTGAGATAGAAAAAAGTGGTTCACTACCTTATATAAAGTATTCCTGGTTATATATTAATTTATATAAGTTATATATAAATGTAGTATTTGTTCTCGTATGTTGTTGGTAATTTACTATGCAGTTCAGCCGATAGTGGTAATTATATTCAATATTGTTTGAGTAAAGAATGTGAAAAGATTAGAGTCATCTATTATTTGCGAGTTGAACAAAATTGGTATAAACTTTCAGGAACTTATCCAAGGACTTCTTCCAATCCGTTATGAAAGTGAATTGATTTACAAGAAGATGATAATAGAATCTGATCCTCATCGAGATCTTCTTACATTTCCCGACGATAACCAGGTGATATGTTTATTTTTTAACTTCCTTTGATATCTTTTACTCCTACTTTTCATTACATTGAACCTTTGTATTTGTATTATTGTTTTCAATATAATTAACTTTCATTATGTGAATCCGACTATACGTATAAATACGGCAGTGTTAATTGTTTGAATGAATACAATGTTATATATTATACATCTTATTGAATGGTTTTAATACGGTCAGGTATTTTACGATCGAGTTGCGGTTATTTAAACGTCGTAAAAGATTCCCATATCTTGAGCGTGTACTTATATAATTATGTATTCTCGATATTTTGAAAAATAATGTTAGAAAAAACACTCGTTTATGCAAATGTCCTTCTGTTATGATAAGCTAATTTACTAAATTTCTTTCTTTTAATCTATGCCAGCGACATGTGTTCATGTTTCAGACATTGTTATTAATAATGTATGACTATAGACCTTGTATTAATAATCATGGCTTTGTTATAAAAACTTAACTTGGCACAAAACATGGCAATGGAGAAAATCTCCATTCAAGTAAGATCTTTATTTATTTCATGCTTTAGTGTTTAAGCTTCTTGTAATTTAGTAATAACAAAATTTTTAACAAAATATCTCTGGCTTTTTAATTTGGATGTATTATTCAATAATGCTTATATTCTTGTCTGTACGGACATTTTACTATATCACATATATATATATATACAGAATATATCATATACATGTACGGCCACTACTAAACAGAGCATTATGCTAGTTGGACATAACATTCATTTTCTCAAATAATGTACATTAACATAATACTCTGTTTGGTCGTATAGTATCTGATGTATTCTGTATGTGATATATTAAAATTTACATAGAGCTACAGACTACAGTAGACAACATAAATATGGCGTTTTCAAAGTTCAGCAGAAAGAGTCGATTAGTCCATATTTCCTGTATGTTATCACAGATTATATAGTATGGCAGCTATTTTTAGGACCTTAAGAAAAACACCAACAGAAATAATGTATTATAAGATGATGATAATTTTGTGTCAAAGATACACACTTGCAAATACTGTAGAAGTTATGGTAACTTTTTAGTGTTAGAATTTATGTATATTTAAAACCCAACCATCAAAGTGAAATTGCCACATCAAGGCCAGTCCAGCTAGGAATCAAACAGCTTATATGGAGGCTGTTGCTGTGAATTAGGCAACAAATTTTGTTTAATATATAAATTGGTAAATTAATATGGGACTACAAAGTTGATATTTGGCAATTTACATGTACTGTACACTTGATTTTATGTAACCAGAAATTGTTTAGATAAATTTCAAGTGATAGTCAAATGTGTTTTAGGATTTACGAAGGCCTATAGATGTTGCATTTTTGTAACTGGTCAAAATTTACCTCAATAATTTTAGAATTGTACCAGAGTTTGGTCTTATACTGTATAATTATGTATAATTGTAATGTATGTACCAACATTGAAATTTTCCTTCACCATAAATCCTGTAATTAAGTTCACGTGAGTGAAATGCCAAAATATTTAATATACCAAATTCTAATATGATTATAATATACATTATATGTGTGAAGTTGATCGTCCAGGTTGTTGTAGTCTTGAGAAAGACTGTTGTTGGTGACTGACGTTTCGACAGCCTCAGCGGCTGTCATCTCACTTGTATCTGAAGATGACCGCCGCAAAGGTCGTTGAAACGCCAGTCACCAACAACAGTCTTTCTCGAGACTGTACAACAACCAGGACGATCAACTTCACACATCTAATGATACTCCTACGTTCAAACCATAAATTATACATATGGTATACAGAAATCATCTAGCTCTGCAGTGGTCACTGAGCATAGTGCCACAAGTTCAGTTCCAGCCAGAAGGCCTTGAATTGCTTTTTCGCAACTGGTTCCAGTTTGGTCTTACTGTTTAATGTATATATTCCAACACTCAAAATTTTCCTTCACCATAATTACTGTATCCTTAGAACCTGTAGTTCAGTCAATGAAATACCAAAATATTACTTGTTGTAGCATATAGCATTGTTTAATGTTTAATTCTCAATGAAACATAACTGAAAAGTGAAAGAAGATTAATTTCAAGTATTGAAGAAATAAAGTAGAGTGATGACCTGTCAAGGGACACCTGAATCTCAAAGACAGTTTGTCAAAGGCATTTCCTTGTTATTTTTACTTATACCCACCTAAATGAGTGTACCATCATGTATAGTTGACTGGATACAAAGTTTTCTTACAGAACGTAAACAACGTGTAAAATTGTGCAACAGTTTGTCGGATTGGCATAATGTAAATGGAGGAGTACCTCAAGGGACAGTGCTAGGTCCTGTTCTTTTTCTCGTAATGATTAACGACTTACTCACCGAATGGCCTGATCGATGGAAGTATGTCGACGATAGCACGGTCACTGAAAGTATTTCACCTCACTGTTGCAGTAACTTGCAGGAACTAGTGGATTATATTAATGATTGGACTGTCGCAAACAACATGAAGCTAAATATAGCTAAGTGTAAATAAATGGTCATCGACTTTTCGAAAGAAAAACGGAATTTTTCACCTTTAATGATTAACGACGTAGCAGTACAACGTGTAAAATCCGCTAGTATCCTTGGTATCTCTCTTCAAGATAATATGAATTGGAATGACCACGTATATCAAATCATTAAAAAAGCTGGGAAAAGACTTTACATGCTGAGACTTTTAAAAAGATCGAAAGCTAACATCATGATAATATTGTGCACGGTTTTTACCACCATCATAAGACCGGTCTTAGAATATGCTTGCCAAGTATGGCATTTTAACATCCAACAGTATTTAAGTGATGACATCGAGAAAATCCAAAAACGTGCATTTAAAATTATGTTACCTTCATTAAGTTATAGACAAGCACGTGAGCTCACTGATCTCCCGTTACTAAAAATACGGCGTGAAGAACTATGTAACAAATTCTTTGAGAAGAATGGAAAAAACAGTAAAATTAGTGAACACCTGATTCCAAAGACCTCGTCAGATTATGACATGAGGTCAAAATGTAAATATAAAAACTTCTTATGTAAAACGGACAGATTCAAGAACTCATTTTTACCACAAATTATTTCTAAATAAAACAGTAATTAGTAAATATTTAATACTTTATGCCTGCCACATTTTAAAATTTATTGTAAATACAATGTTTCCTATTTTACTTTTTTTATATATTGTAATTACTGATGCAATTTAACCTTGGGTTACAATATCAGTTTGATTTAATAAAATTTATTTATTTATTTAATTACTATAACCAACAATTTAACAAAATAAAGTAAGAATTAAACTACAGTATAAAAATTAGCATCTAATTGTTAATCAACTAAAGATTCAAGCTAAATATTGAATTATAATCAATAAGATCATACCATAATTATTGATGACTGTAAGTTCATTTGAACATTCAATCAATTGTTCCAATTTTAGTTCACAAAATGTTCACGAAAGAGCATTATTATCATTAATTACCATTAGTTGTCTCTTACCATAGTTGTCTCTAATATGGTTTGTGTATAAAATGACATCATTCACACAAACTTGCATAATAATAATTATATCACAATCAATATTTTGTGTTTTAGGTTTTTGATATTCCTCTTGATGTCAGAACAGAATATAACAGTGTTCCAAGTAATGCAAAATCAGATGCAAAAAGCCTTTTTGTGAAAGAGGTAATTGTTGATATTCAGTATAATATATTATGTAGTATTGAGTATAACTTTGAATGTCAGTTGACTGTATGTATGTATACAGTAGGTATTATATAAAAAATCCAATATCTTGTAGAATATCCCATATAATCCCAAAGAATATGCCATTATAAAAAATGCAATAGAATATCCAATAGACAATTCAATAGAATATTGCATAAATACCGGTACCTCAACTATAGGTTGGCCTATATAGAGTCAGACTGCTCTATAGATCAACCAGTCAACCTATAGACTTTTTTTGTTAGGGAATTGACTGGTCTGAGTGGTACAAATCTAGCTCTCTGATTGGACAACTTATACATATACAAGCCTATAGGCAATCAACCTATAGATCTCTATAGGCACTTAGTGGTTCTATAGGCAATTGGAACGTTTTCTATAGATTGCCTATACTATAGGCACCCATAGACTTTTTTCGTAAGGTTTTAAACTTGAATTCCCTGCTGTGGTGGGGAATAATAATGTATTCCCTTCTGTGGAGGGGAAAATTGACTCAAGTACCATGCATGAAACGAAATATCACACTTTAGTACTGAAAACCAAGATGAGCCTGTCAACAATGGAGGGACAACGAGACATTTCAAGATTGTTTTGGTATAATACAGTATACAATTTATAGACCCGACACTTGGGGAATTCATCGAAATATTAACCCTCGGGATGATACAGTATATCCCTTGGGCTTTGCCCTCAAGATATACTGTATTAATCATCCTTCAGGGTAATATTTCATCAAATTTCCCTCTCCCCAAGGAATACATGTACCTTTTGAGTGCTGTATGCCATATCCCATATACTGTACAGTACTAATATATACATGAAAACTATGAACATTATTTATTTATTAAACGTGTGTGGACACATGCTTGACTGGCTGGCTGAACAGGTGTTTTTGTGATATTTGACCATGATGGTCACATACAGGCTTACTGTATAGCCAGGATTCTGAAAGTCAGTACTGTAGGGCATCCAATTTAGGAACAATGGATTGAATTTTGGGTTTCTCAGTGTATCTCATCATTTTAAAAACATATTTTGGTCCTAATATAAAAAAAAGGAGTCATATTTCCATAAGATGCAGTGTACTAGATACTGTATATTATTTTTCTCCTTACAAATTTGTAATTCAACAGTTCAACTTACATCTTCAAGTGAAGAAATTCATAATCTGCAGTGGATTATTAATTAGAAGTTTACTTCATGTCAGCATCTGTGTACTGTAGTGTACTAAAGATCTTCAGACCCATTCAAGATGTTTTGAACATCCCTATGCTTCTTCATTCAACTAGGACATTTTCACTCAACTTCTAGGTACACTGTCAAATACAGTAAGGTGAAAATGTCACATACTGTATAATATTGAAAATTAAAGCTATTTCTTTTCAAATATATTGATATATTTTAGGCAAATCATTGAGAATAATTTCCTTTCTCCCCAGCATTTTGGGCATCCAAAGGCATCCACTTTTTGTTGTAGGGCATCCCAGGATGCCCTGGACGCCCTGGACGCCTCTGGCTATAAACTTGGTCACAGAATCGCGTGCTAAAATATTTTGGTGATTGGTGATTTTTCTTCATTTTTGTACCTGTAAAAATGTAAATTTAATACAGAATTTGACTCATACAGTATACGAAAACTAAAGTATTTTAATTTGTTTTTCTTCCTTAATTATACCACCGCGTAGCCCAGACAAATTACTTAATGTGCTATTATTAATTATATTTGTTTTATTTGTTTACTATTTGGTTGAAAAAGTTTAAAAAAAAATTAATAAAATCTAAAATACTTCATGAGTTTAAAAAATATAATAATGGCGTATGTGCACTGTACTTGTTCTTCGTTGTGTTCAGTATCATTGAATCATAGATTCATTCTCTAAATATGGGAAGCCACTCGCAATGGCAGCTAAAAACCACCCAGAATGTTGCATGTACAGTACACAACATTAGGAACAACACCATACCAAGAGTATTTTAGATTTTATTTCAAAACATTTTTGACTTAAAGGATATTGGCAACAAAAATTAAGTTTGTCTAATATGAAAGAACTCGTAAAATGATAGAGTAACACCTTTTATAACTTTTCCGTATTTTACTTCGTTTTTGAAATATCTCAGCTGGTTTGATTTGTAAATGAGATAGTCTCTGACGTCGTGTGCAGGTAGAGAATTTTCACACATTAGAATATTAGTTACATCTTCAAGTTTGTTCCACAAATTTACTTGTGGGCGTATAATAACTCCTCGTGATAATGAACGTTGTAAACTTAGCAATCACTGAGATATAAAACATTTTTTAATGAGTGCAAATTCTCTTATCTCATTTACGTACTGTATCAAACAAACTGAAATATTTCAGAAACGAAGTAAAACACGGAAAAGTTGTAAAAGGTGTTACTCTATCATTTTACGAGTTCTTTCATATTAGACAAACTTTTCTTGCCAATGTCCTTTAAGCCCACTTAGACTCTAATTGCCTGGGTGTACGATTATACAAATAAATAAATGTAGTTTTACCAATTCTTTCCTTATCATAAGTTTTTTGGCTTACATAAATTATAAAAAAATATTACAGTATTTAGCATTCTTTTTTGTTGGCCCATATCGAAATATCTGCCCGAGATTTTATAAATGACCTCAGGTCAATATTGATCTAGACAGAACTCCCAACTGGTGAATACTGTAACATAAAATATTTAATTTTCAACATGGAACTTAATGCATACCATAGTGATTTATTTTGCACTTTGGAATTTAAATACATTTATTTAAGGTGGCTCGATAGTCTAAATCATGAGAAATTGCATTTGTTCTGAACTTCATCGTAGTTCATTGCATACTGTAGCTCGAATGGTGGTCTTGTTTCCTGAAAAGTTTTAAACCCTCAAAGTTTACCTGAGTGGAGAAATCGTGTTTCCAATAAATCCAGAAAACTAATTTGCATAAAATCTACCGCTTATCATAAACACAATTTCTCTAGATATTTCCCATTTTGAACTAGTTGTTGGACCAACAGCAAACACCCTTTCCTCTAAAAAAACAAGAACCTATTTAAGAACCTAAATAGCCTAAAATCCCAGTAAATACAAGTGGTATTTCGAAAAATAGTGGTTCTTATACACGGGTTTTTACTGTATTTCGAGCCACCTTAATATTTTATATTTTGGCAATACACGGATGATCATCAAGTGCACATTCTCCGAATATGTATCTGAGGTCCCGTACACACGGAAACGTTTTCCTGCGTTTTTGTATTGTTTCAAGTAATGAGCTGGTTGTTCTCGATTCCTTTGAGAACAGTAAACAATACAATAACTACTAGACATGCACAACAACAAATGCCCAGGTCGGCACCTCTCGGCATTTCAGAACACACGCAAGCCCAAGAAAGCACATAAAACATCTAGTTAATAGCAGTATTAAGAACGCCGATTCAACATATCACATTTCCCACTATACCGATGAAAGAAGGCCGCATTAACATCGACCACATAATACACAAATAAATTTATAATTCAAAGAAGAAGAATATGAGATGACGGACCGCGGACGTTTTATTCAATAAAACAGCCGGTTTTCACTGGCGAACTTTGTCAAGCCCTGCGGTTTTTTGCCTTATATGAGCCCTCGTTCGGAACAAATTGGAAATCCATTTAAATCAATTCAATTTCGAAATTAGTCAAAACGTCGAAATATTAAAGTAAGGAAAATTTTATTTATTACGAGCAAACTCTTAGTCTTACCACTTTCATTGTAGCAAGACGCGAAATCGCTTTATACCACAATAAAAATATATTTCTTCTTCTGAGAAGAACTATAGATTGAGGTCGGCGAAAATTAGCCATCCTCGTAAGTTGTCAGGTAGGCTTCTAGGTCGGCACTGCCGAATGACGACATTGTTCGCGGGCATTCAATTGTTTGGGTTTCCTTGCCAATGTTTCTTAAATTTTCGATTTTATTTTATTTGCTGATGACACCAATCTATTTTATTCTCACAAAGATCCGTCCTGTTTAATGAATATAATCAATAGTGAAATGAATAAGTTGTCTGAGTGGTTTAAGGCTAATATACTCTCAATAAAGAAAGATGCCGGGGTGGAGACGACCGGTGAGCTCGGAAGCTTGCATGATGAAGGATCGGAAAGTGTGGGGACGCCATGCTCATGCCCGGCTGAGGCCGCCTTAGTAGTAGTAATAAATATAAAGAAATCTAATTATATGGTTTTCAAACCTAGACAGAAAAGACTTAATATTGATTTGTTATTAATGTTAAATGGCCATAAAATTGATCTGGTCAAGGAGGTTGTTTTACTTGGCGTAATTTTAGATGAGCACATATCTTGCAAGCCTCATATTTCATATAGGTATCATATACAGTACAAATCAAGTTTTTGCCTTTCTAAATATCATGCTTTATGCTCTTATTTACCCATACCTTCAATACTGTATTATTGTCTGCGGCTCTACGTATACCCATCAAATTTTAACCGTATTGTCTTGCTTCACAAGCATGCAGTTATAATTGTTAGCAAGGAAGCATTTGATGCACACACTGATCCAATTTTTAAAGAGCTGAAGATTCTTAAATTTGGAATTTGCTCCCTAGAAGTTTTGATGATTTGTCCCTACGCACAAACCAAGTTCACAACTTCAACACACGGAATTATTATATGTTCTCTTTTGTAGAACAAAAATTAGACAATTTACAGTGCTTAGCCAAGATACTTGTGATGCCTCAACTGTTGCGTGCTTTCAGTCTAAATTATCTTCTTTTCTCTACGTATACTTTCTAGTTATCTCTCTAGTACGTTTCGTAACTAATGAACGGATTTTGATCTTGTTAAAAAATGTATTTTCCTTTCGTACCGCTTATGCTGCTAATTTATATATAAAATTAAGTAAAAAGGAATCCCAAATCTTATAAGCCTTTTGGTTTCTTTTTGGGCTACTTTGCCAGTTATTTATGTTTTTGTCTATAATTTTTAACGTTTATTGTTTCATGGTAAATAAAATTGACTTGACTTGACGACCTCGTTTTGATGGCTGGCGGTTACAATGTACTGGTTTGTTTGATATATGTGTACGCAGCATGAACATTGTGTGTGTATATTGCTGTAATGAATGTGGTAGCTTGCAGTAGACATACATTGGATACATATTTCTTGAATTTCATGTACTAAAGGCATCCAGTCTATTATGACAATTATCACCGTTTATGATAACCATCATATTGTTTTTAGTAGTATTTAGAAAACATTTTTAGAATTAATTGAACTTGTAACACATAGTCTCACGAGTGGAACAGCTGTAACTAACAATTTTGCGCGCAGAGCGGAACTTCCTTTGTCTTTTGAGCTCTTAATGAAATTAGTTCCGCATAAGAGCTGACAGCTAGACAAGGGATTCCTGAGATATTATCTTATCAAATATTAATTAATGCGACCTAATTTATCAATTCCTTTTTTATCCTTATGCACCTATACTCACTTCGGGACCGCAGTAATTGGCAATCGCTGTTGCGGTCACCCAGCTGCCACATATACTGCATACTGTACTACTATATATATATATATATATATATATTCTTTGTCAAATACATATATGGAAAAAAGTGAATCGAACCCTGCTCTCCGAATCAACGTTTCGGCGCTCTGACCTTTGAGCTAATGAGACACGGTCAGAACAGTCAGCGATTTTTCCCATATACATATTAGATTCGCCGCTTTCACTTAACACCAACAGGCAGACATCGCATCTAACCATAATGTGGAGAAAGGCCTCTCGAGCGCACTTCCCAAGTGATAGCGAAGCGATACACAACTTATTGTATACAGAGGGCTTTCATTAAATATATATATTTGTTATATATACACCTTAGCAAATAACTTTATTAATCTTAATTACCACACATTCTAATAATTTGTGGCGAAACCAAATAAATAAATATTTATTTATTTATTATTATTATTTATTTATTATGAGTATATCCAAACAGACTGAAACGCAAATCATGTTTAACAGACAGTTAGAGTATTAGACACAGACAGCATAAGCAGCTCATGCCTGCCACCTTTAGGCTTTAGGTGCCTCTCACAAAATAATGAACTGTAAATATTATGTGTAAATTTCATAATCTTGCAGAGGTGAATGTCTACCCAACAATCATCAATTATTAATTTTCCAAATTCAAGTTGCCCTAAACATTTGGCATTGATTAACTGTAAATCCAATAAAACGTGTTGTGCTGCGTAGGCAGTGTAGAAATACAAACCAAATATCTAAAAAGGTTGGTGTATTGCTGAAATAGTGTATAAGTAGTCTAACGTTTCGAGCGAAGGCCCTTCGTAACATTTCACTCTTTGACGAAGGGCCTTCGCTCGAAACGTTAGACTACTTATACACTATTTCGGCAGTACACCAACCTTTTTAGATATTTGATGAGTACCCAATAGTTAATTGCTCTAATCCTCTAAATATAGAATTAATATATGTACTTGAAAACTGTTGTAATTATAATAATGAACTTATCCATGTGTCTCTGTGTATTAGTTTAGTTTAGTTTAGTTTAGTTTAGTTTAGTTTAGTTTAGTTTAGTTTAGTTTAGTTTAGTTTAGTTTAGTTTAGTTTAGTAGATTTATCACTCTTTTAGGTGAACAGAGTACCCCAACAGGCTAGAAGCCTACATGTATATATATATGATAGGGATTCCGAGGGCCTACGATTTAAAATCGTAATCCAAGAAGACCAGAAAGTCTTACCATTTGCTGATATTATTGCAAAGGCAGCACTTTCTCCTCAATTATTTTTAACACCCTGAGTAGTGGTCCGACCCAGGATTTGAACCTGTATCTCCCAGCTCATAAATTTCTCCCAGTTCATAAATCTCCCAGACCACAACATGATAATAAGCCAGTTCGTAATGTCGACTGCGCATCAAAATGACGTGTTCTGCGTCGGGATAAAACTTTAATTCATAACATCAGGTTAAAACCACAATAGACATTTGCATTTCTATTTACACTAAGTGTAAATAGAAATGCAAATGTCTATCGCAAATTCGTTAAACTGAATTCCCTAGCCTGATGTTATGAATTGAAATACGTTTTATCCCGACGCAGAACGCGTCATTTTGAACAGTCGACATTACGAACTGGCTTATTATATTGCTTTAAAATAGTGTGCAATTGTGTACAGTAGGCAGTATGAAAATAGATGTACAAACTGCATTTGTTCAAAATGTTAGAACTACCTGTATTTCTACTCATTGTTTTGACAGTACAACAACAGTTAATGTTTTTGATTAGTATTGTGATTTGCTTTGTTTTACTGTACAATTTTAGTGTATCAAGACATACACATCAAATTTGCAGACAGTTGAAAGCAAATATTCTGACTATTGTGGCAGTTTTAAACTGTTGTACAGGTAATTGATATACATATATCTATCTATACCACTGTATCTATGTTGTGGAACCACTGTATCTATGTTGTGGAACAATTTTAATCCCTGGTTCAGTTTGGTGATTTGAACTAGAATTGTTTTGAACTAGTTATAGGGGAACTGTACCCAAAAAATAAATTACTTTTAAATAAAAGTTAAGTATAATGTTTAGAATAACCTTCGCTCCTAATAACTTAATAACCTTAGCTCGAAACGTTAGACAACTTACATGCTATTTCCACAGTACACCAACTTTTTTTAGATACGAGTTTTATTGTTGGTCATGGGTCATCTTATTTCTTTTCAATCACAGCTACAAATCACTTCTCAAATCTAACATATATCAATAACTTTCAACTTATCGTGCATGTGGTATAGACTCTAATTTGCAAACAATTTTATGCACTCAGCATTTCTAGAAATAAAGTAACATATATATGCTTAGATGAAGCATCATAAATTATTTCTCCATGTTATACTGCTTGCTTGCTAGTGTACTATATAAGTTCTTGTGTTTCTATATGGTAGCTTTCCATATATAGACTCAATCATCGGAGGTATTTTAGATTTTATTATATTTTTTAAAATGTTCTGATAGTAAACAAAGAAGGTTATATACATAAACTTAATTTATAATAACACAAGTACAATACTGTACTTTGCCTGGGCTACTTGTGGTTATACAAAAGCATGCTACAGGTATCTATCTTAGAATTGGGGACAATAGACAAGGTGGAACTATTTGTGATTTTTTCGTGAAAAGATCCAAGTAATTTTCTGCTGCATTGTTAGAAATAATGTTTTGTCATAATTCTGCCTTTTCATAATTGATCAGGCCGTGCGTCTGTTCCAGTACACTACTGGTCGTATTGCTCAGAATTAACCTAACGAAAAACGCGTTCGAAATGCGTTCGAAAGATTGTTTTCTTTATCCGAATCATTTTCTTTATTCGCGTCATGTGAATCAAATCTCTTTAAAAATAAACTCTACTCCAACACACTGAGATCATTTAAACGAGAGAAAACTGTGCTAACTCTTAGACTATTAAAATATACGCGCCGAGAAACTGGGCATATATGTAAACGGCGCACTGTATAGCCATTGGCTTTCTTACCAATGCGAAAAGATGGTGAACTGCCGAGAGCGGAGCCTTTCGGTTTGACAACGTGCGCCTCGAAATTCATCGATCCTCGAGCGGCCTCATTTTTCGATTAAGAGTGTCCCGATAAAGAGATCTTTGTTCTTCAAGAAAACCCAAGACAGAATTGACTTGAATTTGTAAAGTCCGTTTTCCACTTCACCATTTCGCTCGCCGCTAGCTTCAGTTGTCGACCAATGAAAACTGGAAAAAATTATGTCATCAGCGAAATGTTTCTCTAGCGGCGAGCGACATGGTGTTTTGACGTCTGATAAACTATTGTTTTGACGTCTGATATTCTTTACGGGACGTACGTACGGCTTCACGACACGTCACGCAATGATGCGAAGCGGTTAAGCCAACTTCAGACTAGGGGATCAAAGCAAAGAGTGGGCAACCAAATCATACATATTTCAGTATTTTTCTAGACTAGTATAAATATATTTAATTTTACAGATAAACTTTATACAGTTTGCAAATCATCAATTGTCAGTGATTGAACGTGACAACGGCGAAGACTTTCCGCGGTCACGCGTTTAACGATATGATCAAGTTTAGCGTTGAAATAAAAGCCTTCATTATAAAATTGGAGAAAATCGCCCATTCAAAGGACGGCATATTCAATGTACTTTCTCTTTTAAGCTTGTTTAATTAAACCATATACCACAGGCACTACAGCATCGATTTAAGTTTTGATAATTGACTAAAGTCGGAAATTAACGAAGCTAAATAAAAAATTTCCGAAGAAATTTTCAACCGAAGCCAGAATGGCGTTCCGAATGCGTCTGGAACTTGTTTGGAACGCGTTTGGCACGAGTTCCAACCTCGTTCAGAACGCGTACGTAGTGTTAGGTTATTTCTGTACTGCTCAGAAATAACACAGCGGTTGCGGTTCGCTTAGGTTGCGGTTCGGTTTGCGCTCGATACACATAACCTTGTGTGAAAACGGCTCGGGTTACGACTATTTCCAACATGGAAAGCGTTCAGTTTAAAATATAGAGGGCACCAAAAGCAAAATAGATCTCTTCATTCTCTATACACTGTATACTGCACTCGTGGCACCGTTTGCAGTAGTGAATCCTCATCGAATCTAACGAATGTAATAGTAATACGAAAATATAATGATTGAGGTAGAGCGCGTGTCCGTTTTAACTTCTAAACCGTTTCTCCCGCTCGTTATTATTTAACAGATTTACTTCTGCAGTGCGTCAGCCACGTAGCATGGCAGAAACTAGAAAGAGCCTATATCTCTGATGAAGGCCGAACAACACGGTGAACTGAAAAGACTGCCGAACTTTGGAAATGATTTCCTATCGTGTGAAATTTGACTGCAGTTGCGGTCACGCCAGACTACGACCTAAGGTTCGACCGAGGTTTGACCGCGGTTCGACCGCAATTTTCGCTAGGTTATTTCTGCGCAGTATTGTACTTTTAAATTGAATGGAATTGTGTTATACTGTAAATAAAAGAATGTTGCAAACAGGTAAATTCTTTTTACCTTTCTTTACGAATGAACTGTTTTATTTTTTTAGAGATATAGATGTTACAACCCTCAATCAACAGAAATTTGAAATTGATCTGGATGCACATGAAGCATTAAATACTTCTGTAAGACTTTTTTATTTTATTTAGTTTTTACTAACATAGAGGTAATGATACAATCTACAGTATGTCATAATCATTATATTGTCTAAAGAAGAATAAAACAGGTGTCCATGGTTATTGAATATCCCTAATCACATCATTAAGGTTGTGATATTTGCATTGTACTTTTTGCTTGTGCATTGTGTTTTAGCTTCACCAGCTGAAATACAGGTACCCTAACACTGCGTCCGCGTCCAATCCGCGTCTAATCCGCGTGCGATCCGCGTCCAATCCGCGTGCGATCCGCGTCTAATCCACGTGCGATCCGGGACGCGTCTGCCATTGATGTCCATGACACATCGTCGGTACTTTCTGTGTCGCAAATATTATCGTGGCCGCGTTTGCCACTTTGCCGAGAAAGTCAAAATAATAACAGAACAATCGATCAGAGACTAATTTAATATTAAGACCGACAATCCCGTAACAACGGTCAACATATGTAACTTAGGGTATCATGGTTATATCTTTCTCTACTGTGGAAAGCGTTCCGGTAAACATCAAATGTTTTAAGTAGGATACAGGAAATCTACGTGCGCGGATTATTGTTTGTGGTTAAGGGATGTGAGACACTAAGGGATGTGGTTAAGGGATGTGAGACACTAAGGGATGTGGTTAAGGGATGTGAGACGCCAAGAGATGTGGTTACTAAGAGACGCTATAGATGTGAGACGCTAAGAGCTGTGACACTAAGGGACGTCGTTAAGGGATGTGGTTAAGGGATGTGAGACATTAAGGGATGTGGTTAAGGGTTGTGAGACGCTAAGAAATGTGGTTAGATGTGAGAGACACAAAGGGATGTGGTTAAGGGATGTGAGACACTAAGGGATGTGGTTATGTGATGTGGTTAAGTGATGTGAGACACTAAGGGATGTGGTTACAGTACTGCTCAGAAATAACCTAACCAAAAACGCGTTCCGAACGCGTTCCGAACGCGTTCCAGAACGCGTTCCGGATGCGTTCCAGAACGCGTTCCGAACGCGTTCCAGAACGCGTTCCGAACGCGTTCCAAATTGCGTTCGGAACGCGTTCCGGTTTTCAGGCTATACATGTCGTGATCAGTTCGGCCATATCCGGAAATTGTCGTCACTTTCCGATTCGTAGCGTCATCTTGTTTCATATCGTCGCTCCGCCATATTTACTGAATATAAGAGATATTTTACGATGAGAAAGCTTTCATTATATGCAAGAAAAAGAGCAATTTCTTTGAGATCTGCTGGAGTAAAGATTCCAAAAATAAAAGATACTCTAATCGAGGAAGGAATTAAAATCTCAAGATCAGCAATCTGTCTTTTTCTTTTGCGATATCGAATGAGTGGTCAATTGAACGATGCTCCTCGCAGTGGTCGAAGACCAAAAGTGACAGAAGAACATATCAAATTTATAGACGAATATGACTCGCCGGTTATATATAGATATTATAATATAGATCGCCGGTTATCCAGGCGAAACAAATTATGGACAAAACGTCTTGGTTCACGAGCTCTTGCGCATTGCTGACCGCCACAGCTTATGATACGAGTAGTTTAGTTCGCTACAACCTTAAGTCGTTTCGCTACACTATCGTATACGCGAGTCTAATATGAATTTATATCTACGGATTATGTTTTGCTGCGTCCGAACATAAGCATGTAAACATGTCAATAAAAAACGACCTTCGAACATGAAATACAGTAGAGTGCGCGTAGACAGGGTTTTGGATATATAGCAAAGTGAAAAGGTGGTAAAGGGTATCAAGATTTTTAGTGACGAAATACTGACGTTTCGAGCGGAGCCCTTCATCAGAGTAAAACGTCCGCTCGAAACAGTATTTCGGTATTTCAGTATTTCGTTACTAAAAATCATGGCAGTTGAGTGAAAACAATAAGTGATGATTCATAAAGATGTTGCCGCGTGCCCATTATAAACTTTCCCCGCGCTTGCCAATAGTCTATTCGCTCTCAATTTCTATGAGATGATAGATGACTCTGCCTTCGCCATCGTCATTCATAAAGATGTTGCCGCGTGCCCATTATAAACTTTACCCCGCGCTTGCCAATAGTCTATTCGCTCTCAATTTCTATGAGATGATAGATGACTCTGCCTTCGCCATCGTCATTTATCACATCATGATAGAAATCTCGAGCTCATAATCTTTAAATATATTCGCCATCGACAATCATAAAGGAACGCAGGCTCTGGGTACGAGATTGATTACATATTTATCAGAGCATATTTCAAGATCAAAATTCAGAATAATTTCCAACTGACATGAAACCAAAACGAAACATAAACGTATAGATGTAGGAAACGACTTACCAATAAACCATTACAACGAAATCGTTTGTTGGTAAGTCGACACATATAGTTGTTACGCTGGAAGCGAAATGACTTTGTGTTACATACTGTAGCAAAACGACTTCTGGTTGTAGCGAAACGACTTGTAGCGAAACGACATGTCATTGCACACATTACAATGTGCATGCATGCGAAGCATGGCAGTCACGAATTTTTATAGCGGTCGTTTTAATTCACAGATGAATAAAATAAAGATTTGATGATTGTTTTTTTAATAAACACAGAGCGTTCATATAAAAAGGTACCAACCATCCGTCCACAACCCTGATGTTTTTAAAAAATATATGGCGGCGCGTGATAATCAAACACGGAGTAAAATTTATATTAAGCCTGTGTCTGAACTACTGACTCAGTTATTACTTATGCGCAACTCTCATTCACTCTCATCATTGATTGACCCAAGCCTCAAGTTCATACATTCTTCGTATAAATGTGATTTGTTACATTGGTTAATCACTCGGAGTTTTCCGAACTCGGTAATAGCTTCCGACAAAATTTCCATCTCAATCGAACGCGTTCAGGAACGCGTTCCGGAACGGCTCCGGAACGCGTTCCGGTACGCGTTCGGAACGCGTTCTGGAACGCGTTCGGAACGCGTTCTGGAACGCGAAGGGAACGCGTTCTGGACGAGAACGCAGCGTTAAGTTACTTCTGAGCAGTACTGTATGTGATGTGAGACACTAAGGGATGTGGTTAAGGGATGTGAGACACTAAGGGATGTGGTTATGTGATGTGAGTCACTAAGAGATGTGGTTAAGGGATGTGAGTCACTAAGAGATGTGGTTAATGGATGTGAGTCACTAAGAGATGTGGTTAAGGGATGTGAGTCACTAAGAGATGTGGTTAAGGGATGTGAGTCACTAAGAGATGTGGTTAAGGGATGTGGTTAAGAGATGTGACACTAAGGGATGTGGTTAATGGTTGTGGTTAAGTGATGTGAGACACTAAGGGATGTGAGTCACTAAGGGATGTGAGTCACTATAAGGGATGTGAGTCACTAAGGGATGTGGTTAAAGTGCACCTGACATCAACATTTTTTATTGTCTTATTTGGAAGAACTTTTAAAATGATAAAGTAACTTCTTTTGAAGATTTTCGTTTCGCTTTCTTTTTGAGATATATCAGTTTGTTTGATATGCAAATGTACGGAATTTACGTTACACATGCATAATGACTTATTGGAGAAATGTGTGTATCTCTTCATTCTCGAACGAAATCCTTTAAAATCAAGAAGATTGGTGTTGTGGGAGAAACACGCACACGTGTTATTCACACCTTAGTGTTTTCATTTGATGAAGGCAAAGATATCATTCTCCAATAACTCATTTGCATGTGTGACGTAAATTCCGTACATGTGCATATCAAACAAACTGATGTCTCAAAAAGAAAGCGAAGGAACCAAAATCTTCAAAAGAAGTTACTTTATCATTTTAAAAGTTCTTCCAAATAAGACAATAACAAATTTTGATGTCAGGTGCACTTTAAGGGATGTGGTTAAGGGGTGTGGTTAAGGAATGTGAGTCACTAAGGGATGTGGTTAAGGGATGTGGTTAAGGAATGTGAGTCACTAAGGGATGTGGTTAAGGGATGTGGTTAAGGGATGTGAGTCACTAAGGGATGTGGTTAAGGGATGTGAGACAGTAAGGGATGTGGTTAAGGGATGTGAGAGACTAAGGGATGTGGTGTTATGTGAGACACTAAGGGATGTGCTGTTATGTGAGACACTAAGGGATGTGGTTAAGGGATGTGAGACACTAAGGGATGTGGTGTTATGTGAGACACTAAGGGATGTGGTGTAATGTGAGACACTAAGGGATGTGGTTAAGGGATGTGAGACAGTAAGAGATGTGGTTAAGTGATGTGAGACACTAAGAGATGTGGTTAAGGGATGTGAGTCACTAAGGGATGTGGTTAAGGGATGTTTGACACTAAGGGATGTGGTTAAGGGATGTGAGACACTAAGGGATGTGGTTAAGGGATGTGGTTAAGTGATGTGGTTAAGTGATGTGAGTCACTAAGGGATGTGGTTAAGGGATGTGGTTAAGGGATGTGGTTAAGGGATGTGAGACAGTAAGAGATGTGGTTAAGTGATGTGTGAGACACTAAGGGATGTGGTTAAGGGATGTGAGACACTAAGGGATGTGGTTAAGGGATGTGAGACACTAAGGGATGTGGTTAAGGGATGTTTGACACCAAGGGATGTGGTTAAGGGCTATTTGACACCAAGGGATGTGGTTAAGCGATGTGAGTCACTAAGGGATGTGGTTAAGGGATGTTTGACACCAAGGGATGTGGTTAAGGGATATGAGACACTAAGGTAGTAAGGGATGTGGTTAAAGGATGTTTGACACCAAGGGATGTGGTTAAGGGATGTTTGACACTAAGGGATGTGGTTAAGGGATGTTTGACACCAAGGGATGTGGTTAAGGGGTGTTGGCGGGCTCGACATAGTTCTGGGGACTACTATCTAGTGCGCACCGAGACACTAAGGGATGTGGTTAAGGGATGTGAGAGACACTAAGGGATGTCGTTAAGTGATGTGAAAGACACTAAGGGATGTGGTTAAGTGATGTGAGAGACACTAAGGGATGTGGTTAAGTGATGTGAGACCCTAAGGGATGTGGTTAAGGGATATGTGAGACACTAAGGGATGTGGTTAAGGGATGTGGTTAAGTGATGTGAGTCACTAAGGGATGTGGTTAAGTGATGTGAGTCACTAAGGGATGTGGTTAAGGGATGTGGTTAAGGGATGTGAGACAGTAAGAGATGTGGTTAAGTGATGTGAGACACTAAGAGATGTGGTTAAGGGATGTGAGTCACTAAGGGATGTGGTTAAGGGATGTTTGACACTAAGGGATGTGGTTAAGGGATGTGAGACACTAAGGGATGTGGTTAAGGGATGTGGTTAAGTGATGTGGTTAAGTGATGTGAGTCACTAAGGGATGTGGTTAAGGGATGTGGTTAAGGGATGTGGTTAAGGGATGTGAGACAGTAAGAGATGTGGTTAAGTGATGTGTGAGACACTAAGGGATGTGGTTAAGGGATGTGAGACACTAAGGGATGTGGTTAAGGGATGTGAGACACTAAGGGATGTGGTTAAGGGATGTTTGACACCAAGGGATGTGGTTAAGGGCTATTTGACACCAAGGGATGTGGTTAAGCGATGTGAGACACTAAGGGATGTGGTTAAGGGATGTTTGACACCAAGGGATGTGGTTAAGGGATATGAGACACTAAGGTAGTAAGGGATGTGGTTAAGGGATGTTTGACACCAAGGGATGTGGTTAAGGGATGTTTGACACTAAGGGATGTGGTTAAGGGATGTTTGACACCAAGGGATGTGGTTAAGGGGTGTTGGCGGGCTCGACATAGTTCTGGGGACTACTATCTAGTGCGCACCGAGACACTAAGGGATGTGGTTAAGGGATGTGAGAGACACTAAGGGATGTCGTTAAGTGATGTGAAAGACACTAAGGGATGTGGTTAAGTGATGTGAGAGACACTAAGGGATGTGGTTAAGTGATGTGAGACCCTAAGGGATGTGGTTAAGGGATATGTGAGACACTAAGGGATGTGGTTAAGGGATGTGGTTAAGTGATGTGAGTCACTAAGGGATGTGGTTAAGTGATGTGAGTCACTAAGGGATGTGGTTAAGGGATGTGGTTAAGGGATGTGAGACAGTAAGAGATGTGGTTAAGTGATGTGTGAGACACTAAGGGATGTGGTTAAGGGATGTGAGACACTAGGGGATGTGAGAGATACTAAGGGATGTGGTTAAGGGATGTGAGACACTAAGGGATGTGAGAGATACTAAGGGATGTGGTTAAGGGATGTGAGACACTAAGGGTTGTGGTTAAGAGATGTGAGAGATACTAAGGGATGTGAGAGATACCAAGGGATGTGGTTAAGAGATGTGAGAGATACTAAGGGATGTGGTTAAGGGATGTGAGACACTAAGGGATGTGGTTAAGGGATGTGAGAGACACTAGGGGATGTGAGAGATACTAAGGGATGTGGTTAAGAGATGTGAGACACTAAGGGATGTGGTTAAGGGATGTGAGACACTAGGGGATGTGAGAGATACTAAGGGATGTGGTTAAGGGATGTGAGACACTAAGGGATGTGAGAGATACTAAGGGATGTGGTTAAGGGATGTGAGACACTAAGGGTTGTGGTTAAGAGATGTGAGAGATACTAAGGGATGTGAGAGATACCAAGGGATGTGGTTAAGAGATGTGAGAGATACTAAGGGATGTGGTTAAGGGATGTGAGACACTAAGGGATGTGGTTAAGGGATGTGAGAGACACTAGGGGATGTGAGAGATACTAAGGGATGTGGTTAAGAGATGTGAGACACTAAGGGATGTGGTTAAGTGATGTGAGACACTAAGGGATGTGGTTAAGGGATGTTTGACACCAAGGGATGTGCTTAAGGGATGTTTGACACTAAGGGATGTGGTTAAGGGATGTTTGACACCAAGGGATGTGGTTAAGGGGTGTTGGCGGGCTCGACATGGTTCTGGGGACTACTATCTAGTGCGCACCGAGACACTAAGGGATGTGGTTAAGGGATGTGAGAGACACTAAGGGATGTGGTTAAGTGATGTGAGAGACACTAAGGGATGTGGTTAAGTGATGTGAGAGACACTAAGGGATGTGGTTAAGTGATGTGAGACCCTAAGGGATGTGGTTAAGGGATATGTGAGACACTAAGGGATGTGGTTAAGGGATGTGGTTAAGTGATGTGGTTAAGTGATGTGGTTAAGTGATGTGGTTAAGTGATGTGGTTAAGTGATGTTAGTCACTAAGGGATGTGGTTAAGGGATGTGGTTAAGGGATGTGAGACAGTAAGAGATGTGGTTAAGTGATGTGTGAGACACTAAGGGATGTGGTTAAGGGATGTGAGACACTAAGGGATGTGGTTAAGGGATGTGAGACACTAAGGGATATGGTTAAGGGATGTTTGACACCAAGGGATGTGGTTAAGGGATATTTGACACCAAGGGATGTGGTTAAGCGATGTGAATCACTAAGGGATGTGGTTAAGGGATATTTGACACCAAGGGATGTGGTTAAGCGATGTGAGTCACTAAGCGATGTGGTTAAGGGATGTTTGACACCAAGGGATGTGGTTAAGGGATGTTTGACACCAAGGGATGTGGTTAAGGGGTGTTGGCGGGCTCGACATGGTTCTGGGACTACTATCTAGTGCGCACCGAGACACTAAGGGATGTGGTTAAGGGATGTGAGAGACACTAAGGATGTGGTTAAGTGATGTGAGAGACACTAAGGGATGTGGTTAAGTGATGTGAGAGACACTAAGGGATGTGGTTAAGTGATGTGAGACCCTAAGGGATGTGGTTAAGGGATATGTGAGACACTAAGGGATGTGGTTAAGGGATATGTAAGACACTAAGGGATGTGGTTAAGGGATGTGGTTAAGTGATGTGAGACACTAAGGGATGTGGTTAAGTGATGTGAGACACTAAGGGATGTAGTTAAGTGATGTGAGATACTAAGGGATGTGGTTAAGGGATGTGAGACACTAAGGGATGTGGTTAAATTGTCTGTGAAGTGAAAAAATCGCTAGCATTTATTTTGCTCTAACGAACAAAGTAGCATAGCAGCGTTCACTGAAAATTTCAAGTGAATTTGCTGCAGAGTTTTCGAGCTATCATCTCTCAAAGTTTGTCCATTGGCATAGTTTAACGTTACAAAATAGGGAAAGACTGCATGGGATTGAATATATGTGGTATATGACGTATGCAGGTGGATCATTAGTACACCTGCATACGTCACGAGAAAATTAACCGCGCGTTTCAGATTTCACTAAAAACATTTAGCCATGCCAAACTTTGAGAGTTGATAGCTCGAAGACTATGCAGCGATTTACTTCTCAGTGTACGCTCCTGCCGTGCTACGTTGTCCGTTAGAGCAAAAAAATGCTAACGAATTTTTCACTTCATAATCACTTTAAGGGATGTGAGACACTAGATGCGCACTAGATAGTAGTCGCCAGAACCATGTTGAGCCCGCCATCACCACTAACCCAGCGGTAACATGTTGGTCGTAAATATTACGAACCATTTCGCCAAAAAACGGTCGGAACTCGGAAAGCGAAATTAGGTGTACTGCCGAAATAGTGAAATAGTTAGACTTTCTTCAAGTCTGCCTCTTTGATTGTTTTGGGTTTGTTTAAAGACGGGTTTGTTTCGAGAAGACGGGTTTGTTTCGAGAATGGTTTGGTTTCAAAGACAAGTTTGTTTCGAGAACACGGGTTGTATTCTCGAAACAAACCCGTCTTTAAACATACCCGAAACAATGAAGAGGCAGATTTGGAGCAAATCTATGAAATAGTGTGGAAGTTGCAGTAACGTTTCGAGCGAAGGCCCTTCGTCAGAGAGTGAAACGTAAACTATGAAATAATAACTGAGTGATTATTTCACTTTACCGTACACCAACCTTTTTACTGAAATATTTGATTTGTATTTCTACACTGCCTACGCAGCACAACACGTTTTATCACTTATTTAAAAGCATCTTTGACTAGTAAGTGACTTTACGAATGTTTCTATGGCAAATGCAGAAATGCTTAACTATATGGACCACCGTAATATACTGTAATGTATATATTTGTCAGTCGACAAATATATTTTTCAGTCGACAAATATATTTTGTCCGTCCACAAAGATATTTCGAAATCTCGCAGCATACGTTGTTGCGATTGATATTTCGAAATCCCGAATAATGTCGTTTGCCTTTTGGAAAATATCTACATATCCGTTTTGACTATCGATGACAAAATCAAATTTACCGGTCTAGGATTGAGAGTTTGTCATGTATTCTTCTGCATGAACGCTCTTCTCCACGTGGGCGTATAAAGATACTAAATATTTACATATTTTGACACCAATGACGTGTGGTAGATTAACATTTACGAGCGTTTTGCGACTGTTTTACGACGAACATGTCACTGCTGGGTTAGTGGTGTTGGCGGGCTCAACATGGTTCTGGAGACTACTATCTAGTGCGCACCGAGACACTAAGGGATGTGGTTAATGGATGTGAGAGACACTAAGGGATGTGAGACACTAAGGGATGTGGTTAAGGGATGTGAGACACTAGGGGATGTGAGAGATACTAAGGGATGTGGTTAAGGGAAGTGAGAGATACTAAGGGATGTGGTTAAGGGATGTGAGACACTAGGGGATGTGAGAGATACTAAGGGATGTGGTTAAGGGATGTGAGAGATACTAAGGGATGTGGTTAAGGGCAGGGGCGGATCTAGGAATTTTTTAGTGTACGTCAAAACACGGAAGTTGCGCAATCTAGGGGGGTGCGGGGGCATCCCCCCCGGAATTTTTTTAAAATTTGGCTCTCTGAAATGGCATTTCCTGCATTCTGACAAGATTTTTTTAGAAAAATCTTACAGTGCTAATTTGCGTTTTTATGGCCATATTTTGCGATTTATTTTTATTGGAGAGCTTGTTTTGGACTGTTTCGCTCTGTCAGAGCTCATCATCATGTCTAGACATGGACAGCCAAGACATGGACAGCCAAGACATGGACAGACATGGACAGCCAAGGCTCCACACCTAGCCTTAGCTGCCAAATTCCTTCTCTGATTAGAAGAAATAAAGTAAATAGACCATATAAGACATTTCATGGGTACCGACTGAGAGGAGCTCACACTCACTGTGGCCTCACATCATCTTGGTCATATTAATTCTGAGTTTGCAAAAGCTTGAGTAGCTAATTAGTTTTCCTTTAACTTATCAAGCTGAAATAATGTATGAATAAATGTATATATATATATATAATAAATGTATGTATATAACTATAGTTTAGTTTACCCCTTATCTACCCTGAGCTGTCTGGTTTTGAGGCGCCAGATACTCGCCTAAAGATAAAGAGTTATGAGAAGAGAAAAATAGACCATGTAGGACATTTCATGGACATAGAGAGAGCTCACTCTCTACATCATCCTGGTCATATTAACTATCTATTACTTTATTCTACCCCGAGCTGTTTGGTTTTGAGGCGCCAGTTACTCGCCTAAAGAGAAAGAGTTTTGAGAAGAGAAAAATAGACCATGTAGGATATTTTATAATTGAACGCATTTTTTATTAGAACATCAATTTCCAAATCGGTCGTACCTTTGGCTTTCTCTCTATAAGTAGCAATATCATACTCATGAATAAAATTTATTTGGGAAGTGCTGGTAGTGATAGTTGAACTTGTGGATGGTGAAGTGGTTGCAGAAGGAGCAGGTGAGTTGGTTGCAGAAGGAGCAGCTGTTTTGCCACTTAATTCTGACGTTGGAACAAAAGCAATTGGTGTGTTTGATAGTATGGCAAGGTTTGGGGTCTGGTGTAGTTATAAAAGGAAAATAAATTTTAGATTGACTTTTAGACTTTGACAGGTTGGAGGAGATTTTTTGTGAAACATTCTTTTTTCTCCTCCTGTTGGCTCAGCATAAAACATGAGGGACAAAATGATTTGGTTGAAATACGTTGATTCAACAATGCCTTGAAAACAAAATAGGATATGTACATCTGACATACCTGTACCTCTCAAAGGTGGACACGGTTCTACTTTACAATTAAAAAGTAATTTAAATTTCTGTTCCCCACAGTCAGGGTAATAATAGGTAACAAAAAATATTTCTGTTTGTAACAGAAGCCAAACCAAGAATACATAAGAAACTAGATCATGTGTTATCACAACAGTTTAAAATAGCTTCTTTTTTAACAAGCTGATTCGCAGAACAGCCAGAATCTATACTAGGAGATCTATATTTAAAAGCCAGATACAAAGTCAAAACACAATCCAAACCAATCGAATATTAAAGAAAAAATAAACAGTAGACTGTTCGAGAAGAGGTATTGGAATTCAATATTTAACGCTGTTGATCAGATTATTGAAGTAAAAATTGGCGATGGTTGGCTAAACACATCTCATTATCTCAATAATTATATGATGTATTATTCATAAATACTCTATAGTCGAACATATACGTCACCTATCTTATCTAATTTAAATAATTTACGCTTTTCAAGGTTACACAAGTTTTAAGAACTAAACTACTAAAGCTAAGATAGTTTCCACTCACTTTAAAGCAATACAACGTTTCTTTCCAGAAGCAGATTTCGCATGCTGAGGAATATATGTCTCCGCGTCAATATCCCGATGCAATGTCTTACCAATCTGCTCAGAAAACTCTTGACCCACAAGAAAATCGCACGATTGTAGTTTCTTTGTCAAATCACAACAGATCCTCTTTAACAAATCAACGTTTTCATTCTATAGAGCGTTCTGTACAAGTTCGGCCGTAACATCCGTAGTCTCAAGCCACTAAGACAGCCGAGTTATACTTTTTCTCACTTCCGACGTACACTGCATTTACTTCCGACGTACACTGCATTTACTTCCGACGTACACTGGCCATTTTTTACTGCTTTTGACCAATCAGTGCTCGTGTTTGCGGCCATTTTGCCGTACATCGGCCATTTTGCCGTACTCGAATTATCCTCAATTGTAAATGGAAGAAAGGAGGTCCCTCAATAACCCTATCATATCAACAGTTTCGTTCAGACTACATGAAGTAGACAAAGTCTTCTCAGCCGAAAATTTTTTTAGCGAGCTAATTACAGGCAAATGAAAATTTCGAAAATTTCAAAATTTATATAAAATTTTTAAAAGTTTGAATATTTATTTTTCAAATTTTTAAAACATTTTTAGAAGTTTTTTTTGAAAATTCAAACTAATTAATTCATGAATAAATTAGTCTCGAAGTTTAGTGTACGTCGCTTGCCGTGTTTGACGTACCCTAAATCCGCCCCTGGTTAAGGGATGTGAGAGATACTAAGGGATGTGGTTAAGGGATGTGAGAGACACTAAGGGATGTGGTTAAGGGATGTGAGACACTAGGGGATGTGAGAGATACTAAGGGATGTGGTTAAGGGATGTGAGACACTAAGGGATGTGGTTAAGGGATGTGAGACACTAGGGGATGTGAGAGATACTAAGGGATGTGGTTAAGAGATGTGAGAGATACTAAGGGATGTGGTTAAGGGATGTGAGACACTAAGGGGTGTGGTTAAGAGATGTGAGAGATACTAAGGGATGTGAGAGATACTAAGGGATGTGGTTAAGAGATGTGAGAGATACTAAGGGATGTGGTTAAGGGATGTGAGACACTAAGGGATGTGGTTAAGGGATGTGAGAGACACTAGGGGATGTGAGAGATACTAAGGGATGTGGTTAAGAGATGTGAGACACTAAGGGATGTGGTTAAGGGATGTGAGACACTAGGGGATGTGAGAGATACTAAGGGATGTGGTTAAGGGATGTGAGACACTAAGGGATGTGGTTAAGTGATGTGAGACACTAGGGGATGTGAGAGATACTAAGGGATGTAGTTAAGGGATGTGAGACACTAAGGGATGTGGTTAAGGGATGTGAGAGACACTAAGGGATGTGGGAGATACTAAGGGATGTGGTTAAGAGATGTGAGAGACACTAAGGGATGTGGTTAAGGGATGTGAGAGTTACTAAGGGATGTGGTTAATGGATGTGAGAGATACTAAGGGATGTGGTTAATGGATGTGAGAGATACTAAGGGATGTGGTTAAGGGATGTGAGACACTAAGGGATGTGGTTAAGGGATGTGGTTAAGGGATGTGGTTAATGGATGTGAGAGATACTAAGGGATGTGGTTAAGAGATGTGAGAGACACTAAGGGATGTGGTTAAGGGATGTGAGACACTAAGGGATGTGGTTAAGGGATGTGGTTAATGGATGTGAGAGATACTAAGGGATGTGGTTAAGGGATGCGAGAGACACTAAGGGATGTGGTTAAGGGATGTGAGAGACACTAAGCGATGTGGTTAAGGGATGCGAGAGACACTAAGGGATGTGGTTAAGGGATGTGGTTAAGGGATGTGAGAGACACTAAGCGATGTGGTTAAGGGATGCGAGAGACACTAAGGGATGTGGTTAAGGGATGCGAGAGACACTAAGGGATGTGGTTAAGGGATGTGAGAGACACTAAGCGATGTGGTTAAGTGATGTGAGACACTAAGGGATGTGGTTAAGGGATGTGAGTCACTAATGGATGTGGTTAAGGGATGTGAGAGATACTAAGGGATGTGGTTAAGGGATGTGAGAGATACTAAGGGATGTGGTTAAGGGATGTGAGACACTAAGGGATGTGGTTAAGGGATGTGGTTAAGGGATGTGAGAGACACTAAGGGATGTGGTTAAAGGATGTGAGACAGTAAGGGATGTGGTTAAGGGATGTGAGACAGTAAGGGATGTGGTTAAGCGATGTGAGACGCAAGCAGTTTTGGTGTTTGAAGGTTGTAGCCCCCCTCATGGATAGGCGACTACCGCAGTAGATTTGTTGATTCATTCCCAACTGAACTCGCAAATCCATCACAACCGACTTGACGATGTTGCGCTGTCTAGCATGCGCCGAGAAACTACTCGCAACACACTAACAAGTGCAGAGAACTTACCGGTATATAATTCGTAACAAACCTAACCGCCCCGATGTAAATCTAAGATGTCATGAAGGAATGATTACCGAAAGTGAGCCAAGGTATCTGCAAACATCAGAACACAATACAAAACAAATACTGTAGCTGGCCCTACTGGCCACAAACACTGGCACCAAATGCGAACAAAGGAATAACATGAACTGAGGAAAAAAAAAACTTGACAAGAAAACGCCACTAAAACGGGACATCACCTGGCATATTAACAACGCCAGAGACTACCGATCTATGCGGTGACAACGCACGAACAATTTTTAACTATGCACGTAAGATGAGAGAAACGTACAACATAATACGTATAACTAAGTGCGTAATGCGGACACACCTTGCAAGCCAGGGAAAGCAAAACACCCTGGTCTGTGGGATGCCGTCCGCAGCTGACCCCCTTGGGAGTTTGGACAATGAAAGGAGTCCCCGGTATGAGAGTAAAACAGCTCCGAGTCACTACCACCAGAACATAGGAAGGATGACCACACGCCAGCGAGTCAACAGCCGTGGTGGGTCAGGGGCGTGCCGGCATGGGAGTATAGCAGCTCCGAGCCACAGACACCAGTACGGGGAAAAAGATGTGGGGCGGCCCGACAAGTAACAACCAATAGGCCGGAGAGGGAGAGGAGTGCCCTACACGTAACGGAATAGGAGCGGCGCAACTCGTGGATGGGAGACAAGGAGGAAGAGAGTACAAAGGTGTCTAAACTGACTGAACCAAATAAAGCCTGAGAATGCAACGCTATTTAAGGCGGACCTGCCCATGTACCGTGCGCTGATTGGCTGAGCCAACATAGGCCCCAGATCGCAGGCGCTTAGCAACCACTCTTTAGATTTTATACATATATAAATTACAGTTGTGTACATATTTCTATAATAAATACATGCTCCACAGAGGCCGTTGCCGTATGAGTTTGACTGTAGTCTGTGTATTTATGATGGTCAATATAAGATCTACTGTATGTTCATACTCTATAACGCTGGATACTATGCAGAGTAGAAGATGTTAAAGTACAAGATATTATACAGAGTACAAGATATTAAAGTTTTGAAATATGATTTACATTTATGATTTATCTAATGTTTTTTCTAATTATATGTCGATATTATCCTCATCAACAAGGAAACCACCAACAAACGTAATAGTTTTACAAAATATGAAAAAGAATATAGATCTCTATATGTAAATACTACATTAAACAAAGTTGAAAAGACATCTATTTATAAATGTTCGTTTAAACCGATCAGTTCTTACTTTGGGGACTATGTAATCATGTCCTCGTTCTCTGAGCATACGAGTTCTCTTATACGGCAATAGATCATTCAATGGGTTATTCGGGTTTGCTAATAATCTTTTTCCACATCTTACGATCCCTATTATCTATTATCTCTGTTTATGGTAATAAGTTCAGAAATATAACCAAATCTATATTCCCAGCGAAGAAAGCTATCAATCTGACTTAAATAGTTCCAATCATAAGCACTGCCCCAGACTTCAACTCCGAAATAGAAAATAGACAATATCAAACTATTAAAAAGCAGATTTAGATCTTCCTTAGTATAACCACTTACATACCCTTAATAGTTAATATATGGAGTCTGCTACTTGCTTTAGTGATCAGATACTTAAAATGCTTATCCCAGTTACCCGGGTTACTAGTTAAAGTGCCCCTAACCTCAAAAATTTTTATTGTCTTATTTGGAAGAACTTTTAAAATGATAAAGTAACTTCTTTTGAAGATTTTCGTTCCTTCGCTTTCTTTTTGAGATATATCAGTTTGTTTGATATGCAAATGTCCGGAATTTACGTCACACATGCATAATGACTTATTGGAGAAATGTGTATATCTTTCATTCTCGAACGAAATCCTTTAAAATCGACACGCACACGTGTTATTCGCACTTTAGTGTTTTTATTTGATGAACGCAAAGATATATAACATTCTCTGATAACTCATTATGCATGTGTGACGTAAATTCCGTACATTTGCATATCAAACAAACTGAAATATCTCAAAAACAAAGCGAAGAAACGAAAATATTCAAAAGAAGTTACTTTATCATTTTAAAAGTTCTTCCAAATAAGACAATAAAACATTTTGAGGTTAGTGGCACTTTAAGTAAATTAATTATTATGTAGTTTTATAACGTATAAAATGGTATTGTTTTGTTTAACAGGAATTGTACACATCTCCACGTAAAGCTGTTGGGATAACTAAACATGGGTTTTTGAACAAGGCGCCATTTCATAATGAAAATAATGAGGTGTTAAGTGGAAAGGTAATGTATTAAAATACTAACATGTCGGTAGGTAGGTAAAACTTTGTTTAAACACGCTAGCCTCGTCAACATTAGATGATTTCCACGAGGGGCGTCACACTGTATTATACATGCATGCAATAAGAATAAAATTAACACACAAAAGTTCTAATATATGTACAAGTAATATAGTCATGAATTAAATATAAGTCATTAAAATAATGAAAGAAATTTACAGTCAAAAGTAGGTTTGATCACAGCATCATATACATCGAGCGTATCCCTCTTAAAACAATCAATCGTATCGGCCAATTTAGCTCCCGCGAAAGATCATTCCACAACATGGCACCGCTATATTTAAAACATTTCCTTAAAACATTTCCTTAAAAAGTTACATGAAACAACTAACAAGAAAGACAAACATGGATATTTTTAGGCACACCATGCATGCAGACAAATTTTACTCTGTACATTGGATTACAGTTTAAAGTGAATAAATGTAAGCTACTGTCGTACCCTCAAATCCAATCTCTTCAAAATGTTCCTGGCATAATTAATATACACCATCATTACGTGAGCATATTGACTTGACTATGAAACGTTCTTACTGAAATGAAAGACCAGTCAAGCATATTGTAATTCTTCAAAACATAAGGTATAAAAACAATAACTTTTGAAATTAAATATTTCGACAACAAGAGCTCAGAAAATCAAGAGCTTCCAATTGGTCAAATAGTGATCATGTGACGTCAAATGAACGAAACATTATTTGGCAAAAGAAAAACCATTTATAGAGTATTTAATTTTTTAGCCTGGTGTCACGCTGGATAGAATATAAACATTTGACTGCTAAACAATGCCTTCCCGTCGTAGTGGTTAGCCAATCTGAATCAGCATCGCAACTCTGCTACTTTAACTGTATTTAAAATTATTACATGTACATTACAATTAACCTGTACATTAATTATCTCCGAGATGTTCATGTCTTCTTAGCTCTGCCTTCCTTGAGTCATTGGGGTACAAATAAATGGGTAATTGTGGTAGTTCTATCAACTAGAGAGGTGATAACGGGAATAGTGAGATTTTAGCGTGATTATAGCTCACTGTATTGTCTAAAATGTGACGAACGAAGCCGAAAACACGCAATCTGCAGAAAGTATACAATCGGTTAATAAGATCCACCTTGGTTCTCTCTCGTTTTTTGCCTTGTGTGATTATACTCTTACTGGTTAATTAATGTTTTCTCATTCCTGACAGACATTTAAAAGGCGATGGTTTTCTTTGAAAGAAATCTCCAATGATGGTTCTTATGTTCTAGAGTATCGCAAGGTGAGAGCAAATGATAGTGCAGTGCAGTGCAGTGCAGTGCAGTGCAGTGCAGTGCAGTGCAGTGCAGTGCAGTGCAGTGCAGTGCACTGCACTGCACTGCACTGCACTGCACTGCACTGCACTGCACTGCACTGCACTGCACTGCAGGACAGGGCAGGGCAGGGCAGTGCCAACCACCAGATTACCAACCACCAGATTACCAACCACCAGATTACCAACCACCAGATTACCAACCACCAGATTACCAACCACCAGATTACCAACCACCAGATTACCAAACAAAAATTGTATTTAAACCACATTTTTATTGATAAGACTAATCTTAAATTATTCTCTACATTTCGATATCTTGAGTATACAATACTAACGATTCATGATCCAGTGCAGTATACATTGTTTCTTCTTTTACTTCTCATTGTTCCTCGTTTTTAGGATGATAATCCAGAGACTACAGCTAAAGGTTCCATTTATTTAGATGCTTGCACTGAAATTACGAGGGTAAGTTATGAGAACATATTATGCAGTAAGGAGAAATGTGTTCAGAAAATAAATTACTTTTAAAGAAATGTAGTTTACGTATGTTTGGAAATATACAAATGTTAACAAAAATATCCTAAATAGAATCAGGTTATACTCCATTCATTGAAAAATCACGAGAAAGCAAAATATTCCCTGTTATTATACAACTGTATTGAAAGTGTCCAAATAACGCTAAAAACGAGTACAAATATACAGCGATATTCGGACAGTTAGTTATTTGGATAGTTGGTTATTTGTATAGTAGAAAACCGGTTTGACAGATCGGCTGACGTGAGCACTGTTTAATTTACCAGCAAACGTAGTTTTTAGTAAAAGAATGGATGGCATTTTGGCAACATTTGAAGGCGATAATGAAATTGACTGGCTTTCAAATTCATGCTTGTCAGTAAAAGATTAAACAACGAAAGCGTAGACGGCGAAAGAACTGAAGTATGTGTTCCGACTAGAAATGACTCGCTAAATGATATTGAGATAGGCGAGTTCATAGAGAAAAACAAAAACACAAATACGGCCAAAAAACAAAAACTGACCTGAATGTCTGGAAAAGATGGTCCTCCTTCATCGGTGAGAGCAAGGGAAATTCAGAATATGATTGAGTCGGACGATGAAGATGACAATTAGTTTAAGACAAGTTGATCGAATTCAGTTTAAAGCCTGGTTCTCACTTGTCGTAAGAATCGTAAGAAACGGGGATTTTTCATTTATCGGCGACCGTCTGGGATGCGTTTTCCAAATAGAAATGATTCCGATTCTTCCGATCAGATCGGCGACAGTCTGGGATATTGCGATTCTTACGACAAGTGAGAACCAGGCTTAAACACTTTTGTTATGCTAAGATTTCAAACCGATCCATTGTTCATTTTAAAATATTGAAAAACTGTAACGTTGATAATAAAATTATAAAACTGTTGACAAGATAATTCTCAAACTGGTTTGACAAGTTTATTTTGTTAACCAATCAAATTTGTTGCACGGGCGACTACTTCATGTATGCTTATTATTTTGTCCTGCTGCAAGTCACGCCACCTTTTTACAGTTTTCTTTTTCCATAAAATATTGTTGATCAAAGCAGTTGTATAATAAATCTCTAATTAGATGTTTTGGTATGTAGTATCGCTTTTGTATTTTGACTCGCCCTGCGGGCTCGTCAAAATACGACACAACTCGTAAAAATATACAGCGATACTACATGCCAAAACATCTAATAAGATATATATACTCTCATACCTGTATATTTGTAACTTCGTAATGTGATATTATATGTAAAATGTGTTTAAAGGGATACTCCACCCCAAAAACAAGTGTTGCTTAAATGAAAGTTCTTTGTCACCAGAGAAATTTGGTTTTGTTAATTTGTTTATCGTATTTTTGTAGTTAAAGGCCGCCATTTTTGTTCTGATTGCGGGCGAATGCGGTCGAAATGTGGAGAGAGGACTGTAACCAACCCCAAAACAACAAAGATCCTAACCAACCCTAATAACCCTAATACCCCGCCTAACGATTTTTTTCAAGAACACGGCCGGGGGGTTAGGGTTAGAAAATTCGATAGATGGGGGGTGTTACGGATATGCCTATCCTAAGACAGTTAATTAACTAGACGTTATTTGATCACTAGCTGAACTTAATAAGTACTTGTAACCAATTAAACACTTATGACTTGGCATGAGTCAGCTATGATATCATTTAGTTATTACGTAAATATATTATATATAGAATGAAGTAAGTTACTATTTAAGAAATAGAAAACATTTTCCGTGTTTACATACAGTTATATAAACACGTATGGGAACACGGATAAAAATGTTTTCTATTTCTTTTATAAAATAACCCGTAGAAAGCAAATAAAATGTACAAATATATTTTTTATCAACACGTAAATTCTCCTTACTGTGTATGATGGCGCCGTGATGTCTAATTGATGGCTAATTGATGGCCGTATGATGGCGTTTGATGGCGTATGATGGCTAATTGATGGCGTTCATGGCTAATTGATGGCGTATCATGGCTAATTGATGGCGTATCACGATAGCGTAATCCATTCATGTTATATTTAAGAAATAGAAAACATTTTCCGTGTTTACATGCAGTCATATAAACACGAGTGGAAGTTTGGGAGAACGAGAAATCATAGTGGGAACACGAGCCCGTAGGGCGAGTGTTTCCACGCGATTTCGAGTTCTCCCAAACTTCCACGAGTGTTTATATAACGTATGGGAACACGGATAAAAATGTTTTCTATTTCTTTTATAAAATAACCCGTAGAAAGCAAATAAAATGTACAAATATCTTTTTTATCAACACGTAAATTCTCCTTGCTGCGTATGATGGCGCCGTGATGTCTAATTGATGGCTAATTGATGGCCGTATGATGGCGTTTGATGGCGTATGATGGCTAATTGATGGCGTATGATGGCGTATGATGGTTAATTGATGGCGTGTGATGGCTAATTGATGGCCGTATGATGGCGTTTGATGGCGTATGATGGCTAATTGATGGCGTGTGATGGCTAATTGATGGCGTATCACGATGGCGTAATCCATCCATGTTATATAGCCTGATATAAACACGATAACTGACCAATCATAGCGTGCATAAGACACGACTTATTTTATAATTAACAATTAGACAACGAGCCCGCGTTTTCTATGAGCAGATAGTCAACGAGGCGGAGCCGAGTTGACTATCGCTCATAGAAAACAAGGGCGAGTTGTCTAATTGTTTTAGTATAAATTTACAACTTTCTAACCCAAGAAATAACTTTTATTTCGCATTTTTCATGCAAAAAAGTAAAAATTCTTTCGAAATCAGGCGACTTTTTCCCCAGAGGTTTATATCAGCGGATAGTAACTCCTGCGATAGCCAATCAAAATTGAGGATTTGTGATATAAACTTGTCAATTTATACTAAAGCCTGATATAAACACAGTAACTGACCAATCACAGCGTGCGTAAGACACGACTTTTTTATAAAATTGTATACTCTAGAAACTATATAAGCAGCTATCGAACATTTATCAGATATATATGTATGAGAGTGAGCTATATGTATCAACGTGGTTACGAAGTCAGTCCTGGAGTTCTTGCCGTTGGTTTTATTATTCCTTCCTTTTCAAGTCCGTACACATTGTTAACCTGTTGCCGGAATCTCCTATTGACTGTTTCGTTGCGCGCAGACAACAGATAAGTTTCTGAACTTTTAGTTCTTTTTAAATCTTATAGACATTTACATCTCTGTTCTATACGTTTCTTGTTCATTAAATAAATAGTTATAAAAACCAAACAGCTGAGGTTACACTTTTTGTTGCGTGTTGCGGTCACGTAACAGGGGTTAGGGTTGGGATCTTTGTTGTTTTGGGATTGGTCCCAGTGCTCTCCCCACATTTCGACCTTTTGGGTATGCTAAAGAGCCACGACCAATGCGGTCGCCCATTAATTGTTGACGTCATTGAGTGATAGAAACACCTTGAATAGAAACCCTGTACAATAGACTAAGACCACGTTATTGTTATGTGAAGAGTTTCTTTGTGTAGTGTTTCCATCACTCAATGACGTCAAAAATTAATGGGAGCGACCGCGTTCGCCCGCAATCAGAACAAAATTGGCGGCCTTCAATTTACAAAAATACGATAAACAAAGCAAAATTTCTCGAAAATTAAAACGATAAGCATAAAACTAATACCCATTCTCATGTAAGGCGACAAAGTACTTTCATTTAAGCAACACTTGTCTTTGGTGGTGGAGTGTCCCTTTAAAGGGGAATTGTACTCAAAATATAAATTACTTTTAAATAAAAGGCCTTTAAGTATAATGTTTAGAAATGTTAGTAGTTTTACGGTATCTACTATTGTACTCGAGAAATAACGTTTTCATTCTCGTATTTTATGCTTCTGGGCGCCGCCATTTTCGAGTTTTCTCGACGGCTCAGACTCGAGGTACAGCGGGGGTTGTTTCTTTTCAATTTTGACGTCACTTGAGTGCAAGGAACAAAAGACCAGTGAACTCAATATACATAACTGGAACGATAACTCGTAAAGCAAAAAGTGAGGCAAAAAGTTCCAGGCCCCTACGCGGTTTGCAGGTAGATTTCAGGCCCCCTACGCGGTTTGCAGGTAGATTTTAGGCCTTGGTTCAAGGTAAACGTTTTTGCAGTATTGTAGACCTTATAATATTTTTGGTAAATAACTTACTTGAACCATGGATAGCTAGTAAAATTAATTTATTTCACTATCCATGATTGAACTGGTGAATCGCTCAGTAACGCACGCCATCTTCAAAACAAAAACACAAACTTTCGCCTATGTTTGGCAAACGTTTTCTTCAGAAATAAACCACCCCCAAAGCTATAGAATATATTACAGGAAAGATAAATGATCTATTAACAATATACGTACAGCTTTATCCCTGTAGCTAACTTAGTTTTCTTTAAAAGCGGATAACCGAACATGCCCAAAAATATAATTTTCGTCACGGATACGATCTTGTAAACAAAAACACGAACTTTTGGCTGTCTTCGACGAACATTTTCTTGAGAAATAATCAACTCCCAAAGCTACAATATATATTAAAACAAAGATAAATCATGTGTTTACAATATGCGTACAGCGTATCGGGCTAGCGAACGTAGTTTTCTTAAAAAGAGCGGATAATCGAACAGGCAAAAATAAAAAATAAAAAAATATGTACCTGCAAACCGCGTGGGGGCCTGAAACCTTGCCTCACTTTTTACCCGACTTATGACTGGGAGTTAGCATTCCATATATAGAGTTCACTGCAAAAGATAAGCACTCAATGACGTCAAAATTGAAAAGAAAACCACCGCTGTACATGAATCTTGAGCCGTCGAGCAAACTCAAAATGGCGGCGTCCAAGAGCATAAAATACGAGAATGAAAACGTTATTTCTCGAGTACAAGAGCAGATACCGTAAAACTATTAACATTTCTAAACATTATTCTTAAAGGCCTTTTGTTTTAAAAGATTTCAGGCCCCCTACGCGGTTTGCAGGTAGATTTTAGGCCTTGGTTCAAGGTAAACGTTTTTGCAGTATTGTAGACCTTATAATATTTTTGGTAAATAACTTACTTGAACCATGGATAGCTAGTAAAATTAATTTATTTCACTATCCATGATTGAACTGGTGAATCGCTCAGTAACGCACGCCATCTTCAAAACAAAAACACAAACTTTCGCCTATGTTTGGCAAACGTTTTCTTCAGAAATAAACCACCCCCAAAGCTATAGAATATATTACAGGAAAGATAAATGATCTATTAACAATATACGTACAGCTTTATCCCTGTAGCTAACTTAGTTTTCTTTAAAAGCGGATAACCGAACATGCCCAAAAATATAATTTTCGTCACGGATACGATCTTGTAAACAAAAACACGAACTTTTGGCTGTCTTCGACGAACATTTTCTTGAGAAATAATCAACTCCCAAAGCTACAATATATATTAAAACAAAGATAAATCATGTGTTTACAATATGCGTACAGCGTATCGGGCTAGCGAACGTAGTTTTCTTAAAAAGAGCGGATAATCGAACAGGCAAAAATAAAAAATAAAAAATATGTACCTGCAAACCGCGTGGGGGCCTGAAACCTTGCCTCACTTTTTACCCGACTTATGACTGGGAGTTAGCATTCCATATATAGAGTTCACTGCAAAAGATAAGCACTCAATGACGTCAAAATTGAAAAGAAAACCACCGCTGTACATGAATCTTGAGCCGTCGAGCAAACTCAAAATGGCGGCGTCCAAGAGCATAAAATACGAGAATGAAAACGTTATTTCTCGAGTACAAGAGCAGATACCGTAAAACTATTAACATTTCTAAACATTATTCTTAAAGGCCTTTTGTTTAAAAGTAATTTGTATTTTGGGTACAGTTCCCCTTTAAATGAGTTATTAAAATCTTACAATATTTATGTACATTAATATTACCTTTAATATTAATGTAGGGTGTTCGAGGGAAAATGCATGGTTTTGAGATCCGGATACAAGACAAAGTATATAGTTTAGTAGCTGATACCCAATCAGAAATGGAGTCATGGCTTATTGTTTTATGTAAAGTGACTGGTGTTGACATGACTACAGGAAAATCTGCTTCGTCCGGAGGTTGGTTCAGAAGCAAAAATAAGATTTTAAAAAGTACAAATTTTCGAGAAAGTTTAAAGAACAGTAAACATCCTGAATTGGTGGAATTTGCAAGAGAAACTGATCAAGTGAATGCTAAAAGACGTCGGGATGGAAGAAATAAAATATTTTCATTGTGCTCAGTTGGAGGAGGAATTGGAAGTAATGATGTTAAAAACATCGAACTACCTCAGGAGAAGTTTGGCAAAAGATTTCTTATTCAATGTGATGATCTTAAATTTCGTCTTACGCGAAATAAAGACAGTGTTACTTCTGTAAACATTGAACCATTCTTTGTGACCTTGGCATTATTTGATGCGAAGGAAAACAAAAAGGTTTCGGAAGACTTTCATTGTGATTTAAACGATCCTATTGTATCCGAGATGTTGCCTTCATCCGGGGACATAAGAAATGGCGAAACACAGGAATATGGCTGCTCATTTCCAAGAAAAGCAATCTTCTCTGTCACTTTTCCCCATCCTGATGTTTATCTTGTTATGAGAATTGAAAAGGTGTTACAAGGTGGAATTACTAGTTGTATAGAGCCTTATATGAAGTCAGGTGATGGGTTGAGGAAAACTGCATTAAAAGCTCATCGTTGTGCTGAGATAGCATGTCATACTTTGGGAGGATATCGTATGCCTTTTGGTCTAGCAACCAGGTAGGATTTCCAGAGGTCCCTTTTAAATAACGAACTTTTCATTTGCCGAACTAAGGCAAATAAGCTTGAAGAAATTATTTTGATAATTTACATTAGAGTTATGTATATGAAAAGTTCTACGTTTAAAACGGGCCTAAGATACATGTATGTTTAGTTAGATATTTTTAGTTTAGTTATTTACTGTAGATATGTTTAATTTGGTTAGGTATTGTTAGTGAAAACAATGGCTCAAAAGTCCAACTTTATTTTTAGATCAAATGCTAAACTATTCTTAGAATTTTAGATAATTCTGATAACAAATGCGGTTTGCGACGTAATTACTGTGTTTACATTGACCAATCACAACGTATGTAGAAGGCCACTTATAAATCAGCTTGAACAAATGTGTACGTGATGTTCGACGTAGTATATTAAATGTTGTAGTACATATAAAACATATTCACATTTTTTAAATTTATTAACTTTGTCAATATAAATAGAACTCTTTCATGATGGCGGCCAGTCTAAATATTCTATAAATATGCATTCAAATTAGCCTTTCTGGCCTCGTTACAAAGCAAAGATTCTTTGGAATTACAGACACACGAACGAGGTCAGAAAGGCTAATTTAAATGAATATAAAAGAATATTTAATTAGGTGCAATTATGAAAGAGGTCTATACAAGGAAATAAATACAAGGAAAATAAATATTACATACATATTACGTATTACACATTCCACATTACAAGCAAAAATAACAAAAAGTGACATGGTATCCACAACAACTGTAAGGCCAATTACTGTCCTTACCTTGTCTCAATTACTGGCCTTTAACATATTAATGTTCGCATTTTGTTTTAAGACCTTTGTTTAGAAACAATCAAGGGGACTTGGATAAAGAAAAGGACTGGTCACCAGTTTATAAACAGGTATTGCATTTTTTCTTCTGAGTTTCCACTGCACACAATGCTATCAGGAGTATATTATTTTGTAATTCTCAGCCACATCCGCTATATGTTCGAATGGTATCTAACAGGTTTCAAGTTAAAGGACATTAAAGTAAATGGTTTGAACCTAGGAGTATCATTAGATGTGTGAAGTTGATCGCCCAGGTTGTTGTAGTCTTGAGAAAGACTATTGTTGGTGACTAACGTTTCGCCGTCTTGACTCTGAAGATGACCGCCGCTGAGGCCGTCGAAACGTCAGTCACCAACAATAGTCTTTCTCAAGACTACAACAACCTGGACGATCAACTTCACACATCTAATTAAAGGATATTGGTAACAAAAAATCTGCTTTTTATATCGAACTATATGACTTAGCTTGTAGGAATATAGTAGTTTGACACAATGAAAATGTTCTTAACATATTTTAAAAGTGGAATAAACCATTTAAAGATCTGATCACTTTACCAGCACATGACGTCACAGGTAATTTGTTAGAAGAACCCTACTTATTTTTAATACACACGTTACGAGCATTTTCACAACTTTAAACTACGATATTCCAGTTATTTACGTCACATACTTTGATATAAAACGTACTTATTTGTTGTTGTCAATGTCCTTTAAACTGTCTATCTCACGTTTGAGGATTTTACATATTCGTAATATTTAGGTCTTCCTGAGCAAAATCATAATATATATTGTCAGCCGAAAATTTTATCTTCATTCCAAAAATGCCTCTTGTAACATCACATCCGATAACTTTAACAAGCAAAAAAGTCCATGAACATGAAATTTTTGGCTGACAAGATATATTATGATTTTGCTCAGGAAGATCCAAATATTACGAATATGTAAAATTTTTAGTTTTATCAACCTGTCAGTTTTTCTTTGTAGAAAACAATAAAATATTAATACTGTGTGAGTGAAATAGAACAAAAACTATTAATTATCAGGCATATGTTAGAAAGTCTAATTATATTACTCTAATACAGGGCACTATATTGGGGGTAAAAGGAGAACTGACCTTTGAATTTAATAACTATAACTTCAAATGTATGCGCAGCATGAAGCGCTATTCTACGGCATGGTTCAATAGCGTAAATCGACAGCCCAACATACAACAAATCAATTCAAAAGCTAAACAAAACAATCGGTTTTTCTTTTCAGATTCTAACTTAACAATACTTTGTAAGCACTGCGTACATTGTAGGCTGCGGATAATTATTAAAAATAACTAAGTCTATTAAATGCTTGCTGTCACGAAGTATGAAAGTCAGATTCTTTAACTTTTTAATTTAAAGATCTCTATATTTTTAATATTTTTTGAAAAAAGTGTGTGTGTGTGTGGGGGGGGGGGGGGGGGTGTTGAAGCCCCCTGTGCGGTCCCTGTAATGGTATAACTCTATATCCCTTTTTAGAACTTGCGTATTATCATCCTTTTATGCATTTATACAGTAAGTTATAATTTGGTCGTAGCCTGAGGTGATCTGTAAGCTCCTTTTTCTCTAGCTGCTACCCGAAGGTAGGGGTGGGCGCCACTCCTATCCGAGGATTAACCACTTACCCCTGCAAGAGCTGGTCCAATTGTATTTAAGGCTGAAGTTGGTGAAAGCCTGACCTACAATTAGCACTGCTCATTGGATTATGACAACACTAATTTTCACAGGACCGATATTTGTCATTATTTTCCCATCATGGTAACCCATTCAGTTAATAGGTACGGTGCTTGACTTTTGGACCACTACAATACTGGTTCGGTTATAAATGTATGCCTTTTTATATGCATTTATATAATAATTAGAATATGTGCTCGAATGACGTAAAAGAATTATAAAAGCCCATCTTGATTGGCTGTTATGCCAACTAATTCGTGACATCATCTTCATATGACGTCAATGTTGCAATATTATGGTTCAAAAAGTGTAGCTATGACATCATAATTCCAATATCTTGTTGCTAGCTTACTTCACGTCATCCAGTAATTGTTAATTATTAGTGGTCTAATTATCCTACTAGGAACGTGATTTTAGTTTACGAAAGGGGAACTCTACATTATTGTTATTTTGGGCGATAATCCTGGCTTTATCTAACGCAAGTTGTTATCTAGATAGTCTAGATGATGATTAGCATAACCAATGAGATTGCATAATTTGTACTTAATTACTTATATTAGTCAACTAATATGTTTCTCGTAATATAGGACAGCAGCAAATTGAGCGATGAAGACTTGTTAAAAATTTTGGAAGATATGGCTGGGTATGTAGAATTGATATCTTCCTTTCATCTTTCATGATTTCTCCCGGAATGAGAAAGTACTTGAAGAAAATCTTGGATGGCGGTGTTGTGCCACCCCGAGGAGCTGGTTTGATAGTATAAGTGTCAATACACGGATAATTTCTAACTTTTTGTTACAAGCCACTTTTGATGATATTTATGCGACCTAACAACCTGTCCTTATTATCGTGCCAATAATGAAAAGTATCGTTTCTTTACATTGACAAATTGGTTTGATGAAGTTCGTTTAAGACTTTCCAGCTTTGTAATTGGTAAAAAGTAGAGTGCTGCGTAGCCCAGTGTTTTGGATATATAGCAAAGTGAAAACGTGGTAAACTGCCAAAATGTTTAGGGACGAAATACTGACGTTTCGAGCAGAGCCCTTCATCAGAGTAAGCCCTTTTTTGTTTTTTTTATAAAATTAAAGGGATACTCCAGTCAAAATACAAATGTAGTTCATATGAAAGATCTTACTGACTTTAGTTTATTTCCAAAGTTTCATCATTCCTATCAATTTAGTTAAGAAGATATGGCTAGTTGAAGCTGAAAATTTGAGGATTTTGACGCCATATTTGTTTTGAAAATATGACGTCATTGAGTGATTCTTTATCGGCAGTGGAGTTGTTTTGATGGCGATCACATAGTGATAGCTATTGTGAATGCTCTTTGGATGAATATAGAGGAGAAATAGAGGAGCTTCTTAGGCATAATACGAGATAGAAGCACTAAGTGACGTCATATTTGAGAAACAAATATGGCGTCGAAATTGGACACATTTCAACTAGCCATATCTTCTTTAACTAAATTGATAGGAATGCTGAAACTTTGGAAATAAACTAAAGTCAGTAAAATCTTTCATATGGACTACATTTGTATTTTGGCTGGAGTATCCCTTTAATCAATCAGGATTACGAGTAGAAAACAAAAAAACGATCAAATGCAGGAAGTTGTTCAACAAACTTTATCAACCGCGGTCAAACCGCGGTCAAACCAACTTGTCACTGTAAATAAATTAATTTATTCAACTTTTTCCTAACTGTTTGTCACGATAGTAATAATGGCGTAAACACTTGGCTCTCACCAGTCTGTCTTGTGTCTCGTCAAGTTCTTTACAGGATTTTGATGTTGTTTGAGGTATCTAGTTAAACATACAGTACATATAAAAAGTCACATGACAGAGAGGATGTTATTGAATGAACATTGAATAAGTTGTAGCTATAAAGTGCGTCTCATTTAAACATCGTTATTTGCAGAAAGGAGAAATTCAAGCAGCAAATTATACCAGCAGCCATCAAAATAAGTGTTACATCTCTGCCACAAAATACTCCAAGTGAGTTTACACTATAGTTATTTATTTATAGACTATAGTACTTATTTAGAATATGCAGATGTTTTGTGGGACGGTTGTTGCGATGCGGAACGTGACCTTCTTGAAATTCTTCAGTTCGAAGCGGCCAGGGTTGTAACTGGAGCACTAAAGGGAACACAGAGAAAGTCTTCTTAAAAGAAACGGCATGGACCAGTTTGAAAGACAAGCGATTAGGAAATAGCACTTTAAATTACGATTTGTATTGAATTTTGTTTCTTCTTCTTGCGCGGCGTTTGGTATTCCGAAGGAAAATGCAGCCCATTTCTTTTTTGAATGCGACCGATGTGCTGCTCCTCGTGTAGATTTGCTTACCTCTGCTGCTCATTTCATTAGCAACTATTGTTTGGATGCTGCGAAAAAATGAAGACGGGAATATTTCGTGGCGGCCATCTTGAATGGACCACGTTATATAGTTTTACTATAGGCGACAGAGACTATCTATCTCTGATCTTTTAAGACGCTAAAATGAATCAGTTGTCGAAGGTTTTCCCGTAATTTAGAACACAAACTACGGCTCCACAATAGTGAAGCCGGGATTAGCGCGTGGCGGCCATATTGACCACTCCAATATGGCTGTCACGCGCTAATTCCGGCTTCATAGTTACTACTTATTATTATCGAGCCGTAGTTTGTGTTCTATATTATGGGAAAACCTTCGACAACTAATTCATGTTAGCATCTTAAAAGATCAGAGACAGATAGTCTATGTCGCCTATAGTAAAACTATATAACGTGCTCCCAACAAGATGGCCGCCACGAGCTACTTCCAGCTTTATTTTCTGAACAATAGTTGCTCGATCCAGTCTTTGTTTAGAGATCAATGATCCTTAACAATCGATCTCCTTACTTTTCGCCATTTTGCGTCATTGCTCCCCTCTTAAACTTAAACGAATCATTAGTCAGCCGCACTTTTAAAATGTTAAAAAATCGTTGCATTAAGTCTTTAATGTGACACAAAATCTAAAGCACGTTTTATTTATTTTTAGATTGTATGACATCTTCTTTATTACCAGTCAAGCCTTACAATAAGTCAATGAAAGTTCAACCAACAGTGGAAGTGGAGGAGTTTGTTCCCTCCATACCTTTAGCAGTCCACCCTTACATTGTGTATACTAACAACTTTTATGTATACCCAATATCATTGAATTTTAACAATCAGAAATTTTACTCAAAGGTTAGACTCATTATTAATGCTTGTTTCTTTGGAAACAAAAAAGATTTTGACGTGAATTGAAATAGTGGGTGGTGCGATATTACTGAAAAAAATGGATATTCATTTTCAGAATCGACCACAAGTCCCTATACATCGTGAATTCTCATCGCCACTTTCGTTACTTTCGAGTTGGATTCGTTACTTTCGTTAATGATTGCCATTCAGCGGCAAGTTTACATGGGAAATCTGTGAAACTTGTTAATCGTTCTTGGATATTTCAGTATCTGTTAAAGTGCATATCACGTTTGGGGATTTTACATACCCGTAATATTTGGGTCTTCCTGAGCAAAATCATAATATATATTGTCAGCCAAAAATTTCATCTTCATGGAGTTTTTCGCTGTCAAAGTTACCGGATGTGATGTCACAAGAGGAATTCTAAACCAGTTTTCTTCTGTTACTCGCCACATGCCTCTTGTGACATCACACTGGTAACATTGACAGCAAAAAAGTCCATGAAGATGAAATTTTCCGCTGACAAGATATATTATGATTTTGCTCAGGAACACCCATTTATTACGAATATCTAAAATCCCCAAACGTGAGATAGGTACTTTAGTGGTGACGCGCTCACGACTTCTGTGCCTTATAAATCGGCGTGTCTCTGGTAAATTTTCTTAACATCTGTACTCCGTAAGGAACAATAGGATGTTGACAAACATATAGCTCGACATTTTAATAATGCAAACCATTCCATTTCGGACATGAAAGTTTTCAATACTTATAGACCTCTTTCATAATGGCTGCCATTTTAAAGAGTGAGTGTCAACCGTGACGCATTGCACGCTCGGTCGGCCATTTTTTGAAGCACGAAATTCCCTTTGTGAACTGCATCCGTAAATATCTTGTCAATCCTTGATATAAATTATTAATTTTGTCTTTTAATTGAAAGAAGATATACCTTAGAAAGTAATTACTTCTGTATTTTTCACAAAACTCGACGTTTTCTTGGCTTTCGTTTCGATTTATGCCAGCCTTGACTAATGCGAAGCGTGTAAGACCAAATGACGAGGTTCAAACAAAAAAATCAGTGTTTGAGTCGACGTATTTGGATTGTGGATGAATACGAAAGCCTCAATAGGGTTTTCTGAGAAGACTTGGTGAATTTCCGAAGTATTTACCACGAAGCACTTCAAAACACTTCGTATCGTATACGGAAGGTAAACACAAACGCGCAATGCACGATGGTTGACACTCACTCTTTAAATATTCTTTTGTGCGCATACTGTATAAATTATAGGTAATATTTGGCATTTCACTCGATCAAACTACATGTTGAAAGGATTTATGGTGAAGGAAAATTTCGAGTGTTGCAATATGTATAAATTAGCCTTTATAACCTCGTTAGGAAGCAAAGATTCTTTTGATGTTGCTGACACACAAACGAGGCCATAAAGGGGAATTTAGATGCACATACTGTAAAGGAATATTTAAATTGGCCTCCATTATGAAAGAGGTCTATTCCATATTGCATGTTTGATAAATGTTGTGTACAAGGTGATTGTCGTTCACAGAATAAAAACTGCACACATTGTTGATTTCATCTGCGCAGGTATTTTCTTATTTCGTTGTAAAATATTTTATAAATAATGTTTAGTGTTTCAATCCATCATCCGTGACATGTATATTGAGTGTTGATAGTAAATTATGGTTTAGTTTTAATTAAAATACCACTCACCCTTTATACTCGGAAATGATTTTCTTTCCCTGACTGGAATAAACCAACATTGTGATCACGAGTGGTCATACATCTCTTTCATAATGGCACCCAAATTAAATATCATTTTATATTAATTAAATTAGCCTTTCTGACCACGTTCGTGTGTCAGTAATTCCAAAGAATCTTCGCTTTGTAACGAGGTAATGACTCAAGGGCATGCATGAGAGGCAGTTTTCACGATGGCGACCAATCTTAAGATTTAGGTTAGGGTTACGGTAAAGGTTAGTATTAGAGTTAGTATTAGGGTTAGTATTAGGATTAGTATTAGAGTTAGTATTAGGGTTAGTATTAGAGTTAGTATTAGGGTTAGTATTAGAGTTAGGGTTAGTATTAGGAAACCAGCTTAATTATACAATCCGTAAGCAGGATGGCGGCCATCTTGAAACCTACCTTTCGTCCATAACACTGATCTCAAAAATAGGACTGGATTGAGCTTTATTGTATCTGATGAACTGATTTTGAAGCTTGCATATTTGCATAATGTAAATTGCGAGAGATCATTAGAAGCTCCGAGTTTGCAAGCAAATCAAACTGTGACGCTCGCGAAATAGGTTTAGTGTCTGTCCAATATAATTTCTTTGTTAACCTTAAATGCATAAAATCTTGAACCTAATTTGACGTCTTATATTAGGCTTCTCTCACGGGATAATTAGAGCCAACGCCGGTCATTACGAAGGGACCAAAGTCTCAGTAATTTGAAAAATGTCTTCTGGTCCTCTTTGTAGTTTATTTATTTTGTCCATGGTAAGAGCACATAATCCAACAAAAACCTCATAGGATCCTCAGTTTGTCCCTTAGTAATGGCGGACTTCCGGCTTCATTTTCTGAACAATAGTTGTTCGATCCAGTCTTCTTTCGAGATCAGTGGTCCATCCCTTTAGCCGCGACCTTTGTAACGATGCCAGAAAGGCTAATTTACATGCATGTAAAATAATATTTAGACTGGGCTAGGTTATGAAAGAGGTCTATATGGATATATGACTATTTACTAACTTGTACTTGTACTTTATCAGTGCTCAGAAATGTTATACTTACACCATTATATACGAATTTTATGAGATTATGGAGTATTTAAAGTAAATAAAATAAAAATACACAATCATAATTATATTATTTTCTTTCAGGCCAGAAATATTGCAGTTACGGTGGAGTTTAAAGACAGCGACAAGAGGGAAATGCCTCCATTAAAGGTATATCAATATATACCTGTCGCGAAATAGAGGCCTGCTTATTATTTTATATGGATATACATATTTAGTAATTCCAAAAAGATAATAAACCTAATACTAACGGTATAGCTAGCTAATCCTAATCCTAACCTAATCGCAACCCTAACCTTAACCCTATAGTGTACAATATTATGCTACATCTAGAGCTTGACTCATGTATCAATACATTTAATATGTAATATTCTTTATAGATTTTGCGTTTAAATTATTGCTCCCCCCCTCCCACCACTGACCCTGCTGAAAAACCTGCAATGGACAGCGTTTTAATGAACAATTTTATTTTAAAGATTCGTGAATACTAACTTAACTGTTGCGAAAGCTATACATTTTCTGAAAGCCCAATAAACCGGGTTTTACCAATGCTTTTAAATTTCCAGAACAAGACACATAATGTCAATATAAATTGGCATTATAATGATCATAAATTATGTCGAAAAGAAAAGGCCATCTTGCACGCCCGCGTAGCATGAAAATTCAAAATGCCACCAATCGCAGAGTTTTTTAATCAGAGAATTTTTTATGAAATCAAATCAATCTTGGCGTGTGAATGGATCTCGAAAAATAAACAAAATTGCATAAAATGCATAAAAGAAGACGTTTTAATAGTTTTACGATACCTTCATTTCCTTTTGACATTTTTCGAGAGTATTTATGCTGCTATTATTGTGTTCGGTGCCATTTTCTAGTTCCAATGTGATGGACAGTAGAATTTTATTTTCAAGTTTGAAGTCATTGTGTGTAATCAGCAAAAGACGAGCATGGAACTGTTCTGGCATCATGGTTTTTATTTACATGCCCGAACTCATAATATTATCATTCTTTTTTCTTGTCAGTGCATTTATGACAGAAGTGGTTCGGTTGTCCCTGCATTTACAACCAACACGAACACCACAGTTTTACACCATTGCTCATGTCCAACGTTCTACGACGAGGTACAAAATCGTTCCTTGCTTTTTTACACCATATTTTACACCACAGTTTTACACCATTGCTCATGTCCAACGTTCTACGACGAGGTAGAAAATCGTTCCTTGCTTTTTTACACCATATTTATGGCCAGAAACCACGGACATAATAGGGACCTTAAGGCCCGGGTCAAACGTCGAACTTTTCATGAATCGAACTCAATGTAAATTAGGAAACTCTTTTGTTTAAGTTCATTTGCATTGAGTTCGACTCATGAAAAGTTCGACGTTTGACCGGCAGTGAAAGCAATATAAATTTTAGTATTGGAATGAATTAAACCACGGTCGATTGACTAGCGTACAGTATTTGACACTCAAAGCTTGTTTTATGATCTCCAAAACGCTTCACTATCTCTGAAACGACATTGCAGTAGTATCTATGTTTATGTTAAGTAAGTTTTAAGTAACAGGCGAACAGCTCTCCGCGATTACCGTCGTCCCGAAGACGTAAAAATGATCTCAGTAGCGTTCATTATACTTTTGGGAATAAAAATTGTTCATTCTTTCTGTTTCGCATAAAGATTATTTTATTTGAACGACGTCGCCGTCCTAGGTTGCCGTCGTAGATCTTAAGGCTAATTTACATATCGGTTGTTAAATATTGCTTCAACAGTCAACATCACGTAGCGGCGTTGGTCTAAAGCGGATATTCTGATATTCTGATTAGTGGGTTGCTTGCAACTTTCCGAATTTAATAAACATAAATTGAACTGTACAATTATCGATTTTACAGGCTGCATATTTACCCGACCTAAAAGAATCGAAAGTAAATAATTTTACAGTTATTGTTCTTAAGCTAGCGAATTCGGCAAGTTACAAGTAACCCACTTGAGTATCAGAATATTTGCTTTAGTCTAACGCCGCCGTATGTAAATTAACAGCCGATTTGTAAATTAGCCTAAAAGAGCGAGCCATTACGGTAAATACATAAAATGAACAGGTTTTGTGATTGGCTATACGGAACAAAGGTTGTTAGGGTTAGGACATTGGTTTCTTTGTGGTTGATTCTATTGTTTTATTGTTTTAATCAACCAATCACAAAACTTGATAGTATAGTTAGGTGGCGACCCAGCCATTATGTCCGCGATTTTTGGCCATGCTATATTCTGTAACTATGAGCCTTATGGTGTACCTGTATGTCACCTTACTATAAATTGTCTCTAGATTTAAATAAAAAAAACAGTCCACAAGTGTAACAAAGGGTCACCTACACTGTAAAAACTGATTGGTTAAAACAACCAATTTCTTCGGTTGTCTCTAACTCATCAATTGACCATTTTTTATGGGTTAAAACAGCCAAATTTATTGGTTGAAACAACCATAAGTCATTTTAACCAAAATATTTGGTTAGTTTAACCATTCAAATTGGTTAAATTCAAATTGAGTCTGAGACAGCCTATCAAATTGGTTGTTTCAACCAATCTGTTTTTACAGTGTAGGAAACGATCTTTTAACCCCGTTGTTGAGAAAACCAAAGAGGTGAAGGAGCCATGCTCGAGTTCTCTAACCCTGTCTCCGTATTCTCTCTTCTTGGTTTGTTCCTGTCTTCGGTATAAAGCAGCAATGTTTGTGTTGCGATAGCTTGGCGCGTTCGGATGAAACACACTCACATCAAAAAATGCGCGTTGCTGTCGACACGAGAGAGAAGCCCATTTGCCTTGATATCCGCCCTGGCTTCTTGTTGCTTGTTTGTTGTTCGGTAAATAATGTTCTCACCAGATAGAGGTTGCAATTGCGGTTCTTTTTCCGTCTCGCAAACTTCATTCAACCAATCAGCTGTCAAATCACGAATTTCATTATGACAAACAATGGTTATTCCTCCATACGGGCAGATCATATCTGTGGCTAAGGGCATCGCGAAACTCTGTTTGCTTATTAAGGTTAAAACCTTGATCTTTCAATGGTAGTGTAGTTAGCTATGACGAAGACCCTTTTTCATTTAATAGATCCATTACTCTTTGCTTTGTTGTTCGCAGGCTTTCTCTGACTTGTGCAGCCACGCACTCATTATGTTGATTCTTCTGTTGATGCAAATTTGCTTTAATGTGCTGTAACTGTGGTTTTATGTAGGACTCTATCTTGTCAATATTCATCTTTTTTATTTATGATGTTAAATCCACCATAGCGTCGTTGTCAATTGTTCGCATAATATATTTGCCATTTTCTCATGATAACATGAGTAAAGGCAGCGTGTAGGCAGCACACGCTACGTGTGGGTGCATTTCGGATATTTTAGCAATAGCTCTTCTACCTATTTCATCACTTTCTTCGCGACATATTTTTCAACAAAGGTACAGGCTGTACCAACTGCAGCAGCGCCAAGTATCTTATGACCTTCAGTTGTTATTTAGATGCCAGTCTCTTCGAACATTCCAGTGGCCTCTTGAATAAGTTCCGGTTTAACTACCCAGCAGGACCTCGCCATTAGAACCAAAGATTTTACCATGCAATAAAAAGCAAATACACAACTACAGTATACCCATGGAATTGGAAATACCAAATGCGAAACGACCCGCGAAATCCTGATACAGAAACATCCTGAAGGAAAGATACCACCACCATAAACGCTTCTTACAGAACCAGAAAGCGACGGATAACTGGTGATAGCATAAAGCAAGCAGCAAATAGGACGCAATGTAGTGCCGGTCCATTGGGGATAGATGCCTATGCGTGGCGCCGGTTTTGTTCATATCACAGCTATAGGTTCACGTTTTGGTTACTTTCCGAATGCCAGTAAAACTACATGGGAGGGGCATTTAGGAGGTCGCTAAAATATGCCTTCCACTCTTTTGGACGTTCTTTGGTAGATGTAATTACCCACCCATCTGGTGCTTTGACTTTACAAACTGGATTTGAGTAAGATGTACCTGCTATCTTGTTGATAATATTCCTGGTAGTACTGGATGCATGTTGCCTATCTGCTGATTCCAATCTCTCAATTTTTCTTGCCAAGAAAACTCGATCATCTTCAGCGTAAGATTCAGATACCTTCCGTGCAATTCCGTGCTCCAATTCTCTGTCAACTTTTGAGATTTGCTTTGAAAATTGCAGAAATTTGTAGAAACCAGATCAACCTTTTGTGGTTACAATGTTGCACAAGGGGAAGTCAATTGCTAAAAATGCTCGTGAAACTTGGAGTTTGTTTTTTTGCGACGCAAGGTGCACGAAAAAAGCGACGTGTAACAGGGTCTTGAACAAATTTGAGAAGAATACTAAGAACGTATTTACTGCATTTACGAGTGTATAGACCTTATTCCAAAATGGCTGCCAATTTAATATTCTTTTATATGCATATCAATTAGCCTTTGAAGCCTCGTTATTGTGTACGAAATTCAAAGGAAGCCTTTTCTTCTGAAACGAGGCTATAAGGGTTAATTTAAACGCAGATAAAAGAATATTAAATTGGCTGCCATTTTGGAATAAGGTCTGTATGCTTGGATATGTAAAGCTTTAATTTTTCGTTATTCTGTTGTGAGTGTATTACAATACATCAGAGTGGTAAGAACAACAAGAAATGCAAAACTAGAAAAAATATAAGAAAAAAATAGGGACAACTTACTGTACCTGGATAATGTACCAATCTCTTCTCATTATCGTCTACTGATAGAATATTTGGAAGTTCTTTCAAAAGATATACTTCGTTAAAGTGGTACTACGGTGGAAAATCGTGAACTTTATTGAGATTTTATTTACAAGTACTTTTGAAATGAAGGAGAAAATCGTTCTCGGTTAGTAAATATATCCTCTTGTTCCAAAGTATTCATATTTTCCGAATATGCAAATGTACCTTATGACGTCATTTACTCACACGAACTAAAATAAATTCTTAATTCTGAGGAAAATACCGTAAACCTCCGAATATAAGCCCCCCGCCGAATATAAGCACCCCCCCCCCATGTATAAGCCCACCAATTTACTAACACTGTCACCATTCCGAATGTAAACCCATCCGTATATAAACCCATGGGCTTATACATAGACAAGAAAAACTAACACGAGAACAAGGTTACATCATCCCGTTACCAGAAGAAAAATTTCATCTTCAAACTTCGAGTGAGGAAGAAGACAACGACGTCGACTATGATGCTATCGTAACAGACAGTACCAGCGGCACTGCCACTGATGAGGACTATGACGATATCTAAATTAATAGTATCGATCTTATGCTTGTTTATATGTTAACCTTGTGTTATATTGAAATAAAGTCAATAAATGTTATTACTAACACAAAATCTTGTCCGTATATAAGTCCCCCCGTATATAAGCCCCCCATGTATAAGCCCACCAAAGTGCTTACGAACGAATATAAGCCCAGTGCTTATATTCGGAGGTTTACGGTATCCAATAATGTATATTTCTGGAATAAGATATTGACTAAGAGAGAACGATATTTGTCCTCATTTCAAAAGTACTTCTAAATAAACTCAAAATTTGGATAGGCGATTATTCCGTCGTAATGCAACTTTAAATATTTCGAGTGTTGGAGTATACATTTTAAGACCAAACCGGGACCAGTTGCGAAAAATGCAACTTCGAGGCCTTCCGGCTGGAATTGAACCCGCGACCCTGCGATGCTAGTGCAGTGCTCTGACCCCTGAGCTTAGTCACGAGTTCTGTATATATGGTGGTGTCACCAAGTCTATAAGTTAATTTTTCGAAGTCTATAAGTTAATTTTTCGAAGTCTATAATTTAATTTTTGGAAGTCTGTAAGTTAATTTTTGGAAGTCTATAAGTTAATTTTTGGAAGTCTATAAGTTAATTTTTCGAAGTCTATAAGTTAATTTTTGGAAGTCTACAAGTTAATTTTTGGAAGTCTATAAGTTAATTTTTGGAAGTCTATAAGTTAATTTTTGTAAGTCAAAAAGTTAATTTTTGGAAGTCTATAAGTTAATTTTTGGAAGTCTATAATTTAATTTTTGGAAGTCTATAAGTTAATTTTTGGAAGTCTATAAGTTAATTTTTGGAAGTCTATAAGTTAATTTTTAGAAGTCTATAAGTTAATTTTTAGAAGTCTATAATTTAATTTTTGGAAGTCTATAATTTAATTTTTGGAAGTCTATAAGTTAATTTTTGGAAGTCTATAAGTTAATTTTTGGAAGTCTATAAGTTAATTTTTGGAAGTCTATAAGTTAATTTTTGGAAGTCTATAAGTTAATTTTTGGAAGTCTATAAGTTAATTTTTGGAAGTCTATAAGTTAATTTTTGGAAGTCTATTCGTTAATTTTTGGAAGTCTATTCGTTAATTTTTGGAAGTCTATTCGTTAATTTTTGGAAGTCTATAAGTTAATTTTTGGAAGTCTATTAGTTAATTTTTAAAGATACATCAACTTGACATGAAATGTTGTATTTCTAGATCAAGATCTGCTTGCCTGTGCATATTCACGAGAAACATCATCTGTTTTTTAAATTGTATCACGTGACCTGTGATCAGAAGAAGCCAACAAGTGGTTCCACATCCTCGATGAAAGCGAAACCTGCTATTGTGGAAACTGAAAGTATTATTTTGCTTTTTAAAATAGATTTATAATATGGGTATTTTTATTACATAACAACATATTACAATGTTGGAAGTTGCTACTTACCACCGCTTAACTATTATCAAAACAACTATGTAAAACAGTTAAGTAGGGGTGCACCGGATTTAGTATCTGGCCGGATAGTGGATAATCTCACTATCCGGTATCAGGCCGGATATTTTCTATTATCATTCACTTTAATATTTCTACTGTTTTGATTGGTTGATTTACCTGCAAATAACTGCGTGCAAATATCGATTCAGCTGCAAATAACTGGTGCAAATACTTTATTGAGCATGCGCACATGGAAAATGATTCGTCAGCTTGAATTGAAAAAGCGATTTGTCGTCTTTACTTGAGGAAAAGGACGCCGAAAACACAAAAAAGGCAACCAAAGTTGCTTTAAACCTATTTCGAGGGTATTTACAAGAAAAAGGATTGAGTGAAGCTGAGCTAGCCTATTGACGTCTAAAGTTAAACTTGCGACGGTGAATGATAAAACAATTATTGAACTCGGCTATCGCAAAATATCGTGATTTATCAGTGGCTCGCAGATCAATTATTTGCCTCTGCCTTCGGCATCGGCAAATAATTGATCTGCTCGCCACTGATAAATCACGATATTTTGCTCAACCTCGTCCAATAATTGTATATTATCCTGCTGGATACCGGATAATTTATTTTTGACAGTTGTCCAAGGCGTATTAACTTTGTGTTAATTCAAATATAATAAAAATAGACATCAATACAACAAAACAGCAATATTCAGCTTGTTTACTGTTGCAGTGTTGTTGGTTATGGTTCAGTTCAGCAAGTGAGAACTACCATTTGCTAGCAACCGTTATGCGTGAACGTTTTAACGCGTATGTTTACGTTTCAAACGTGCGAGTTGGTAACAGACTTTCTTGACAGTTCCCACGTTCATTACAATAGGCAAAGGCACGGCTCATAGACCAAGTTGACTTAGACCAAGTTGACTTAAACCAAGTTGACTTAGACCAAGTTGGATTAATCATTTTTATTTCAATTTTTCATAGTTTAATACTATAAAGATGGACTGAGCTATGCCTTGTATACGAAAATATCCGGTATCCGTCCGGATTTTTTTCAACTACAATACCGGCAAATCCGGTATCCGGCCGGATAGTAAAAATCACTATCCACTGCACCCCTACAGTTGTCTTGCTAAGAACATATTGGTCTGTAAGGTCGTAATTCGGATGGTACCGAAAAAGATGGCGACTGGTACATTTCACCATAATTCCTTGCGCGCAGTAAACATTGAATTTCGAAAAAATAGCAGAAAATAGAGTTTCAAAAGATTAAGTTTAATAAAAAGGAAGCTTTTACGTATTTAATTCATGTTTACAAGGTAAACAATGTTCAGCTGTTTTTACAGGTGATTTAAGGTCGCAAAGCATTCTGGCAAAATGTACAGCCACCATCTTTTTCGGTACTCCGACAGAGACTACAAATACAAATGCGCGGTCTGGGCACTGACGACCATGGATGGGAAAAGAAACTCTACGGGTGGGGTGGGGATGGGTAAGTGGTAGAAAAGGCGAGCGAGGGGATTATTGCGTATTCGTATTTCTAGTACCCTTATAACCGATGATGACGTTATCTTTTAACATAAAGATGCAAACAAGCCTCTGGTATGAGACCACCGTCAATTATAAAATACTATATGTCAGGTATATTGTAATTGCTTCAATGATCTCGTACCAACTTTAAGGTTGCGGGTTCAATTCCTGCAGCCTGATGGCCTTATAGTTGCATTTCGCAACCTGCAGGTTGAGTATATTTCAAGGTTGAATATACTTTCAGCAACCACAAAACATTCCTCTACCACCACTGCGCTTCAATCTGCCTACGTTTCTTTTGGCCTGCGCCAAGGCTCTTGGGAACTCCGATGAAACTCGTCATTTAATTGGTTGATGCTGAGCTCTCGCCAATTGCTCGCGAGGTTTCGACACCTGATCTCGCATGAGGGCATTCAGAGGTGAACTGGCGACGATTGTGGATGGATGATCTTTATTGGGGATGGAAGGGTCGAGGGAAGACATGAAATCAAATACAGCTGGTAAAAGTTAGTAAATCAAAGATTTACCAAACCCTGTCAGCAAAATGACAAGGCAGTCCCTATTGTCAACAACGATAGCCATCAGCGCTTTGTACTGCTCGCTCCTCCTTCAACATCACATTCTCTCTTCCAAGAACGTGCAATGCTTTATCTACGTCTTCGTGGAACAAATTAATTGTATACATCTTCGAAATCGAAAGTATAAACTATAAACTTGCTTTATTTAGCGTTTAGGAAGTTAGGTAGCCTAGGGCGAAGTTGTGAGGGCTCTGGGAACGAAAGACTCAATTTTGGGAACTTTTTCATCGGAGTTCCACAGCAACCCGGTCTCTTCCCTTAAATTAACTATTATCCTTAATTTACTAATCGCTCTAAATTAAGGATAATGGTTAATCTAATGCTAGAACCCAACCCCAACACAACAAAGATCCCAACCCTAACCCCCCCGCTAATGGGGTTTCTCACCTAACCCCCCGTCAAAATATTTCAACAATTTTTAGTGGGGGCTTTCGTAAATCACCCAAAAAAACAGAGTGCAAGGGGGGTCATCAAAAACGTTTCAGACATTCTGTCAACTACAATCATCAAGCCACCTGATATAAAAATATGGTTGCAGCTGGCCATGCATTGTTGATCCCATTATTAAAAATAGTCATACACTTCACTCAAGGTGAACATGAAGACACATTATTAGGGTTGAAATTGTACATTGTTGTTTAGTTTATTTCTGGACACCTTGAAAAATGAGAGATGAATATATACATTATCTTGCAATGCCTTTAAACATGAAAAGACGTTGCAAGATATGCACATAAAATTACCTTTATTTAAACAACAATAAAATTCAGTACAGTCATTTTTGTATAAAGTATGGGAAGATTATTTGTATTGGAAACCATGCAATTATCATTAATGGTACTTTTTAATTTGTTGTGAAGGGTTTCTGTTTGTGAAAATAACGTTTGGTTATAAATGATGGAAATACTGACATGTAAAATACTTAGATGCAAAATGACTGTACACTTATCACTCATTTTAGAGGAAGTCAGATCAACTTTAGAGTAGGGGGGTCACAACAATTTACCTTTGCATGAATGGTATCACATTAGGGGGCGGGGCGGGTGGGCAGAGTAAATTACCTGGGAATATTAGGGGGCTTCCAAAAAATGTGGGGGCTAAGTAAATTATGAACGCTCCCTAAGGGTGTGTTATTTAAGTGCTAATTAAATGACAACTTGTTGAATGAATGCCAAGCTTGCATCACTTATTCCAGAAATAGGCTAACTCAGTCCTCTATATAAACACTTGTTTAATCCAATACAGAATAAAAAAACAAAACAAAAAAACACAAAAAAAACCACAAAAAAAACCAGATCGCCGCGGGCCCATGCCCATTGAATGCGTGATGTCATCGGAGGCCTATATTTACATCTTGTTGGCAGATAACTTCATCACCAGTGAGGTTATAAAAACTTGTTTTCAGAAATATCGTCCCTGATGAAAGCAATATAGAAAGTTGTTATTGTGTCATGAACATTAATTTTTTAGTACTATTTGAAAAACGAGTGGTAGTGCTTAAAGTGCATATGAAACGAAAAAACTCCTAACATGATTAGGAATGGTAATTTAGAGCTCTTTCATATCACTCGTCGTTCTTGAGATATTTAGACTTGTGTGATATGCAAATGAAGTAGCCTATGACGTAAAGAGCTTTACACATTTTTAGAAAATCAAGTGATATCTTTGAAATTATTCTACGAAATCACTTGAAACATTGCACATTACAACACTTCGTGAAATCTAACATTATTACATCGAAATAGTGATGCCAAATTAATTTACTATTTCTAATTTCTTGATTTCCTAAAAATTTGTAAAGCTCTTTACGGCGTAGATTAATTCATTTCCATATCACACAAGTCTAAATATCTCAAGAACGACGTGAGATATATAAAGAGCTCTAATTTACCATTCCTTATAATTTTCGGATTTCATTTAAATTAAAGACAAACTTAATAGGTACTTGGGACTTCAAACATGACGGGATGATTTAGATCCGATAACTAGCTTCAAAAACGAACTATTTCATATGTTCATTGGCGTTGTAATATTGAAAAAAAGTTTCAAAAAATAAAATAAAATATTATAAAGCCACCGAGAAACTTATTGAGAACAGCAAGAGTATGTTTATCACATACAAAGACACGATATGATTTTCCTTTGTCTTGAGTTTTTGAAATTAAGTTCAAACCTACATCAGTTTAAAGTTAATGTGCCTTAATAAGATTGGCTTTAAAAACTTGCCCGATATTATCATGAATTCAGTAGTGAAATGTTTAATGTTCTTGCAATTTGCAAGTTCTGCAATGTTGTTGTAACTTATAGAAATCGCCACCTCTTTTTGATGTTCATTAAAAATTATCGTTTTCTCGTTTTCAGTTGGTTTTGCGTGGTTGCCACTTCTCAAGGATAAAAGGTACCTCACTTTATGAAGAAATTAACATCATTTGTGATCGTAGAATGGGCGAGGCTGTGATTTTGTGCATCCAAAATCTCTCTCCCCAAATCTTTCTCTCCAAAACTACGTACAGGTTGAGGAAATTCTTCATTAAATAAGGAACCAGCCTGACTGAAACCGAAATAGAAAGCAGATTACGCGCCATCATTACTCGGGTTAGCTGTGGTAGCACGAGTCTAGGTTTTGGCTCTGTTTGTCTGGTCGCGAAATGGCAATTATTGCGTCATCCCGACAGGCATTGCGAAACTCAGCGTTATAAATATGCTAATATTTACGCGTGCTTTCTTTCTTAATTCGCTTCCCTGATCGTTTGACCAAGCTGTTCAAAGTCAAGCGTTCTTTCTTGGACAAGTTAACACATTCATATAGACTATAGTTATTGGTCAGTAATGTCGCTGGCAAGTATCGCGGTTTTATATACGCTTACAATTGCACACGCCGATCGCGGTAGATCTACCTGTACACTAAAAGATGACGAGCGATGCGATCTCAATGAATTTACAATGAATGCCAAGTTGTTTATATATGCCAAAAGTATATATATGAATGCCAAAAGTATCTATATGAATGCCAAAAGTATCTATATGAATGGCAAAAGTATCTATATGAATGCCAAAAGTATCTATATGAATGCCAAAAGTATCTATATGAATGTCAAAAGTATCTCTATGAATGTCAAAAGTATCTATATGAATGCCAAAAGTATCTATATGAATGTCAAAAGTATCTATATAAATGCCAAAAGTATATATATGAATGAAAAGTATCTATATGAATGCCAAAAGTATCTATATGAATGCCAAAAGTATATATATGAATGCCAAAAGTATCTATATGAATGTCAAAAGTATCTATATGAATGTCAAAAGTATCTATATGAATACCAAAAGTATCTATATGAATGCCAAAAGTATCTATATGAATGCCAAAAGTATCTATATGAATGTCAAAAGTATATATATGAATGCCAAAAGTATCTATATGAATGGCAAAAGTATCTATATGAATGTCAAAAGTATCTATATGAATGCCAAAAGTATCTATATGAATGCCAAAAGTATCTATATGAATGTCAAAAGTATCTATATGAATGCCAAAAGTATCTATATGAATGTCAAAAGTATCTATATGAATGCCAAAAGTATATATATGAATGCCAAAAGTATCTATATGAATGCCAAAAGTATATATATGAATGCCAAAAGTATCTATATGAATGCCAAAAGTATCTATATGAATGCCAAAAGTATCTATATGAATGTCAAAAGTATCTATATGAATGCCAAAAGTATATATATGAATGCCAAAAGTATCTATATGAATGCCAAAAGTATATATATGAATGCCAAAAGTATCTATATGATTGCCAAAAGTATCTCTATGAATGTCAAAAGTATCTATATGAATGCCAAAAGTATATATATGAATGCCAAAAGTATATATATGAATGTCAAAAGTATCTATATGAATGCCAAAAGTATCTATATGAATGCCAAAAGTATATATATGAATGCCAAAAGTATATATATGAATGCCAAAAGTATCTATATGAATGTCAAAAGTATCTATATGAATGTCAAAAGTATCTATATGAATGGCAAAAGTATCTATATGAATGCCAAAAGTATCTATATGAATGCCAAAAGTATCTATAT
>JAYKKM010000144.1:2737500-2845000 GCA_035772405.1 Chrysogorgia sp. JL179-B06
GTATATATATATATATATATATATATATATATATATATATATATATATATATTGCCGGTGACAACCGCTTGTGGGACAAACAGCGGTCATGCGCACATCTAGAGAGCGTGAAGCGGTGTAGGGCCAGTATATATATATATATATATATATATATATATATATATATATATATATATATATATATATATATATATATATATATATATATATATATATATAGACTAAGCAATAGCATTCCATTACGTGGTGCTGTAACCTGGGTGTTTTATGCTGGATTTTTCTCCACAGAGTCATGGCCCAGATGTGAAATGGCTTGATGGAGGGAAACCTCTTTTCAAACTTTCTACCAAAGTTCTCTCTACTGTTCATACGCAGGTAACAACTTTTAAAACAATTGATATCGCTAATTAAAACTAATAATGAACTAATATTTATTAGCATCTCCTAAATGGACAATCAAACTTCCCTTGGCACTTCTTTAATTCTCTAAACTGACTTTGGTTTAACTGGTTAAAAATTCCATATGTTTCTCTCTCCACCCCTTCCGTTCCATAACTTTGTTTTTGAGAGCTCAAGGCATACCATCTAGTTCCGATTCAAGGGAAAGTGAGCGCGAAAACCTGTATTCAACGCTTTAAAGACAAATAACTATCCTAATGATTTTATAAAAAACTGTTTAAAACCTGCAGTTACACCACCACGTACAAACTCTGTGAACGAAAGTTCGGTGATGGGTTTTGCGGTTCTTCCGTATATTCAAGGGATTACGGAACCAATTAAAATAATCTTAGGTAGTTTCAACGTAAAAGTTGCTCAATAACCTTTCTTGACGTTGGGTCCTATTTTTGCAAAACCTAAGGATCGTATTGCGAAGGAACAGAGGAAAGACGCTATTTATTCCATTCCGTACAATGACTGTGATCAGGAGTACATCGGTCAGACAGACGTCAGTTTCCTACGCGTTTAAAAGAACACCAAAATGCTGTTTTCTTTTTCTGCAATTTGTCGGAGCACGCGTGCATAACCTACCATGAGATTGCGTGGGAAAATTCCAGAATTATTTCCACTAATCCGCGGTCCATCAGAGACGTTGTCTGGAGGCTTGGCATATCAATAGCGCCTACGCCCCATTGAATCGCGATAACGGTGGTTTATTACCAGAAGCTTATTTGCATCTTGTTAATAGATAACGTCATCATCGGTTCTATGAGGGTATAAATAGGGATCCTAACTTTACAACGATCACTGATGAAGATACTAGATTGGAGTGTCGAAACGTTGGGTAATGGGTCATGGACAGTAACTTGTTACGTTCCAAAAACTTTTTAAAGCCAAAGTAGCGTCAAACTCTGTCTGATTTATTGCCTGGTTGCGTTGGAAAATTATTTGTTATCATAATTGCATAATTATCGACACATGATATGACCTTATTCGTTTGAGAAGCAAGTTTACATCCAACATTACCATTTGCCATGGTAAATGCGTTTTACACAACCTCGTTCCCAGGGCCTTATCTGCGCTCTCGGCGGGAAGCGGAGATAAGGCCCTGGGAACGAGGTTACGTTCCAAAGTAAGTCTATAATACTGTAATTATAATTACATTATTTTATTTATAATTAATTATAATTTACATCATTTTAAAATTATATATAAATTTTGAATATAGTACTATATAAGACTGTAGACTTTAATTGGTTTAAGACTGCAAAATATTATTATGAATGTTTGTCGAGTTAAAACTGTGAAAAGGCATGAATGTTTGTGATTGTACACAAGTTAATGTAGTCTAAATCATGAGAAATTGCAATTTTCCACCATAAAAAGTTTGGTAATGCAGATCTTGGTTCATTGCATAGCTCTAGCGGTGGTCTTGATTATTGAAACGTTTCACACTTGTAGCATTTGTATATCTAGAGAAATTGTGTTTATGATAAGCGGCAGATTTTATGCAAATTAGTTTACTGGATTGATTGGAAACACGATGTCTCCACTCAGATAAACGTTGAGGGTATAAAACTTTTCAGTAAACAAGACCACCACTAGAGATATGCAATGAACAACGATGAAGCTCAGATCTGCATTACAAACATTTTTATGCAAACAAATGATTTAGACTATCGAGCCACCTTAAATAGTCCATTTCGATTTTCGAAAAGTAATTTCCCCCACGAGTCCTTTCCTAACTAGAAAACTAGATTTAACCAATCCTCTTTCCTCTATATACTCTATCTTCTTTCCTCTATATACTCTATCCTGTTTCACTGCATTGGTTACATCTAGCGTGAACCTGTTTTTTTATCGCAGGATCCACACGTAGACAGTCTTTTTCGTCATTTGGAAATATCAGATGGTTCACCTTCAAGTGAAAAGGAGACGTCAAACTTATTGAAGGTATAATTTCTTTCTGTAACGTTGAGAGATATAGTTGTACGAGTTATTTTATCCATGGAGTGTTATGTGTTCTCATAGTCAATCGAGATATGGTCTGGAAACTCAGCTAAAGTCTTTGTTCTATCTTTTTGTTCGTCTTTATGCAATTTTGTGCACGGTGCACGGTCACTGAACCTATTGTATTTTAGTATAATGAAGCAATCATCCAGTAGAATCGTTTGGGTTTAATCGCTCAACCGTGTTGTTTAAATATTAATAAACCTAAAACAAAGGATGTGCACGGTGTAAGGTACGGTTCAACATCAAAACGTAGCTCATTATAGTCTCTTTGAAGTTTGCCGAGTTTCCAGACCATATCTCGATTGACTATGGTGTTCTCTATCTATATAACTGTCTATATCACGAGTTGTGTTGCCCACATCATGAAAAAGATTGTGCCAGATTTTCTGAATAGGCAAGTTATATTTAGCAACCTTTAGTTACCTTGCGTTATAAAGTTAAAACAAGCAATTTGATTATAGTTGTCTCAGATTCAAAGCAATTTTAATTGTTATTAAAACGACCCTATTTTAGTTGTTTCAACCCATAAATGCGGTTGTACATCGCAGTGCAGTGCAGTGTAAATATAATTATTCGTTTTGTTCATTTGTTGTAGCTTCTGTTTGCTACGGAAACCAGTGTTATTATCCAGTATCTTCCGACTTTGTTTAATCAATTGTTACGTGTTCTCGTTACCACTAAACTGAGTGATGTTACGAAAAACACAACCAGGTAAATGGTTTAATTTATTATGCTATATTTAACAATTAGACAACGAGCCCGCGTTTTCTGTGAGCAGATAGTCAACGAGGTGGAGCCGAGCTGAGTATCGCTCATAGAAAACAAGGTCGAGTTGTCTAATTGTTTTAGTATAAATTTACAAGTCTCTAACCCAAGAAATACTTTTTCAACAAACATTTTTTATGAAAAAAAAGTAAATATTCTTTCGAAATCACGCGACTTTTACCTGAGGTTTCTATCAGCTGATAGTAACTCCTGTGATATCCAATGAAAATTGAGGATTTGTGATAGAAACTTTTCAATTTATACTAAAGGATGTTAGTTCATTGCTGTTTTTTAAAAATTTATATTACATCTACCCCGTTGGGTGTGTTTGATTTTTCATCCAGTTTAATTGTATGCTCTGTGTTGTAATTGTTTTAGGTACTGTAGCAATAATGTTATTCGGTATCACCTCGTCAAAAAGCTCGCACAAAACCCCCCTATTAACCAGCGATCACCACATCTCCTATATCAATTTAAAGCTAATTGATCATGGAAGATGGTTGAAATCTAATTTCACGAAAAACACTGGCCAACTGTTTTATTCACCAAAAGAAAAAAATAACTGTGTTGGCTTGCAGAGTTAAAAGTCGTTTGTAATTTAGTTTGTGGTTTTGAAGTTGATACTGTTGAATTCTCCAATAAATTATCTAGTATAATGTCAACCTCGTACCCAGGCTTTTCGCTCCCGCCCTCGCGAACTCGTCGAGGGAGCGAAAAGCCTGGGTACGAGGTTGGTATAATGTGTCGGCGATTTTTTATACGTTGCGTATTTCCAATTTTATTGAGTTTTGAATTAGGAAAATGTGACATTTGTCGCGACTTGATGGAAATCATTTAAAGTGCCCATAACCTCAAAATGTTTTATTGTCTTGTTTGGAAGAACTTTTAAAACGATAAAGTAACTTATTTTGAAGATTTTCGTTTCTTTGCTTTCTTTTTGAGATATATCAGTTTGTTTGATATGCAAATGTCTGGAATTTCGTCACACATGCATAATGACTTATTGGAGAAATGTGTATATCTCTTTCATTCTCAAACGAAATCCTTTAAAATCAAGAAGTTTGGTGTTGTGGGAGAAACGCACACACGTGTCATTCACACTTTAGTGTTTTTACTTCATGAACGCAAAGATATATAACATTCTCTGATAATCATTATGCATGTGTGACGAAATTCCAGATATTTGCATATCAAACAAACTGATATATCTCGCAAAGAACGCGAAGAAGTGAAAATCTTCAAAAGAAGTTACTTTATCATTTTAAAAGTTCTTCCAAATAAGACAACGAAAAATTTTGAGGTTAGGGGCACTTTAAAAAAAACTGAACGAAACTATATTTCAAAATCGTCGACACGTTATGGTAGATAAGTTATCGGACAACACAACAAACTGAATTGCAAATGACTTTTAACTCCGCAAGCCAACAATGTTATTTTTTTCTTTTGGTAAATAAAACAGTTGGCCAAAAATGTTTTCGTGAAATTAGATTTTATAACCATGTTATATGATCAATTAGGTTTAAATTGATACATGATATGTGATGATCACATTAATAGGGGGAGCAACACAAGCTTTTTACGAGGTGATACAGGTCACAGGATAACCCTATTGCTAACTAAAAATGCCATACCTTAAAATGCCATACTAAGGTACTAACCAAAGTAAAATACATTATAAAATAACCGGAAGTAAATGAGCGGCAACACGCTCTCTGATTGGTTACTGAGCTCAAAAACCGTGTCATTATAACTCAATATAGCATAAGCTGGCGTGATTCCTCGTGTAGATTTTGTCGTTTTTGCCGGATTTTAATTAGTTTAAATCACAAAAGGAAGTTCGAGAATACATGGATACAAGGCTAATCAAGGTACTAACACAACAGAATTTTTAACTGCAACGTTGAATGCATTTTCGTCACTAAAATCGCCAATTTGTTTTCAACAAAGGCTTCCTAGCAACGCACATACTGTAGCAACGCCTAACAGGTAAATCTGCATTTTTCATTGCTTTATTGTTAATTTAATGGTGTTATTTTATAAAAGAAATAAAAAACTGATTTAATAATAAAGTGATTATCGAGTTATAATGGTACTTGAGAAGTTAGTAAAACACTCGGCTATCGCCTTGTATTTTACACGCATCTCTCGTGCCATTATAACTCGATAATCACAGAACGACAAAGTTTTTTATTTCTTAAGTAAAAGAAAGGGTTTGAAATGGACACCACGTAGTTTTTAATAAATTACTTGAGCTTGTAATCATGAATTATTAATAAATCTGAAAATATTAATTGATGATCTTTCTCCATGTTTTTTTCCCACAGAGTTTTGATAAGATTTGTATCTCAGCTTCACGAGGCTAACCGTAGTGATGTACTGCATTCTTATGTTAAGGTGATTGACGTGCTAGAGTCTTGTTTGCTTTTAGACACATTGTCATCAAACCATAATGTTTAATTCAACTTTTTGCTTGTATTCCTTAAAGTGTATATGAAGTGAAAAATTCGCTAGCATTTGTTTTGCTTTCACGGACAAAGTACAGTAGCACGGCAGGAGCGTTCACTGAAAATTTCAAGCGAATCTGTTGCATAGTCTTCAAGGTATCAACTCTCAAAGTTTGGCATGGCTAAATGTTTTTGATGAAATCTGAAACGCGCGGTTTATTGTCTTGTGACGTATGCAGGTGTACTTACTATGCATAAGAACAATGGATTTGAACATTAATGATCCATACCACATATATTCAATCCCAGTCTTTCCCTATTTTTTAACGTTAAACTATGCCAATGGACAAACTTTGAGAGTTGATAGCTCGAAGACTATGCAACAGATTCACTTGAAATTTTCAGTGAACACTCCTGCCATGCTACTTTGTTCGTTAGAGCAAAACAAATGCTAGCAAATTTTTCACTTCATAGACACTTTAAGTCCTGGGTCGGACCTGGTGCTGCCCTTTGTAATAATACCAGCAAATGGTTTTCGGGTCTTCTCGGATAACGATCTTAAATCTTAGGCCCTCGGAACACATAGGCTTCTAGCCTGTTGGCGTATTCCGTTCAACTAAAAGAGTGATAAATATAATAAACTAAAAATGCCCAGCATACATTAGAGAAGGTACTGTACTGTTCTATATTTTGCAAAAGAAGTTTCTGAAAACAGTAAGAAACTGTTTTTCAGAAACTGTGTTTCAGAAACCTGTATCAATGTATGCAGTGCTTTACAACCTATATCTTTTGCCAGTAATAATCAAGTGTCACACATGTAAAACACTGAGAATTTTATATTTGATTCAATATTATTTTCTTGATCTAAATTTTTCTTGTTGTGGTCTAAAGCTCAGATTCCGACATCGATGACCTTCTATATATCCAGGTTCACATTTTGTCAGGGTGTTCGGACAGGGTGTTCGGACGTATCCGTTGCTAAACAACCGGTTGCTAAGGACAGGTCATTTAGTGCCCAATATACTTTATGAGTGGACAATAAATTCAAGGTATAACCAAGATATGTTATGTGTGGAATATGTTGGCAAACGTCTTTCGTCACATTGACGTCATCAACAAACACGAAAACTTATAAACCTAAATTACTTCCTACAAAAAAGTACGTATAGATTCATTGATAAATTAAATTAAAACGAAGTTATGAAAATTTTATTGTGTTTATTGACCTTAAAAATCCGATATCTCGGCTAATTTTTAAAAATTCTTAAAATCCATACGTGCTTTTATGAAGGTAACCGTCCAGATTCTAATCACATGTAACAAATTAATTTTTCTTAAAAACCTTCGAAGATTATAGGAATTTTCATATTTCGATGACGTCATCATATGACATTACCAAACGAAAAAGTTTTGTCCACATATAGTACATACAGACTGTCTTGATGGATTCTTGAAACTGTGAAATTCTATGGAAAATTTTGTCAATTCTAAGCTTCCTTAGCAACGGATATTAAGGTCTGCAAATTGAAATACGTCGGAACACCCTTAAAGGGACACTCCACTCCTAAAATAAATGTTGCTTAAATGAAAGTTATTTGTCACCTCACATGAGAATGAGTATTAGTTATCTTCTAATCTTCTAATGGTATTATTGGTAAAGGCCGCCATATTTGTTCTAATTCCGGGCGAATGCAGTCGCTTCCGCTAATTGGCATTGAGTGATAGAAACCTATGAAAAGAAATCTGCACAATAGGCTATGACCACGTTATTGTCATGCTATTATATGAAGGGTTTTTTTGTATAGTGTTTCTATCACGCAATGACGTCAAAAATAATGGGATCGACAGCATTTGCCCGCAATCAGAACAAAATGGCGACTTTCAGAAAACTAATACCCATTCTCATGTAAGGTGACAAAGAACTTTCATTTAAGCAACACTTGTTTTGGGGTGAAGTGTCCGTCTGTATAACATCTGGTTTGCTTAAAACAACTTCTAAAGTGCGCTTTCCATCATATGTTTTGTATATTTTTTACTGAAAACTGAAGTTTATTAATGTATTGCTTGGTTGCTTTAGTACTCATTCGTAACAAACGAGTTGAATGGTTACAACAAAAAAGTATTTGAAGAATTAACAAAAGGATTGTTAGAGTTCGTAAAACCTGGAGCAGATGCCACAATAACGTCAAGCTTTTTAAAGGTTTGTGACCTGCTTAACGTCAGGTAATCTTGGTAGAAATATTAAAGGCAATTAAAGTGCCTATTCTGGGTTTACCAAGAAGAAATGTAATATATCTTGTCGTTCGAAAATTTCATCTTCATGCCTTTTTCCCCTTCTAAAGTTGATTTATTATTCATAGGAAATGACGTCAAAGCAGGGACACGCAAAGTCATTGCACACTAATTCAACAGTGAAATACAAAGAAATGTTTTGCTCTGAACTTTAAACACACCTGTTTGGACAAAATTCACTTAATTCCCAATCTTTCTTTGTATCAACCTCGTACCCAGGACATTTTGCCTCCACGGTGGAAGGTCGGCGAAAATGGCCCTGGGATCGGCTGGTCACATGATAATTTTTGTGGTCTTTGTTCCATTTCCTTTGTCTACTTTGTTGACCTGAATAATTGAGAAATATTCAATGCTCTTCAGAGTTGTTCATGTCAGTATTCGTCGGCATAAAAGCAGCTAACAAGCTTAATAATCCACCATACATCCATGGTTATCTCTTACAAAAGGTATGACGAAGTTCGTCATACCTTTTGTAAGAGATAACCATGGATGTATGGTGGATTATTAGACGAAGCATATATCCAATTTAGCGAAAGGTATCACTTTTAATTTGCTGTAAAATTTGAAGACAGCATTCAGATTTAGATGAATAAATTATACTCGGCTGAATTAATTGAGTTTTATGTCAAGCCAATCGGATTATAGAATGGACCAGCCGATCCCAGGGCCATTTTCGCCGACCTTCCGCCGTGGAGGCAAAATGCCCTGGGAACGAGGTTATCTTTGTATTTCACTGCTGAATCAATGTGCTATGTTTTTGCGTGTCCCTGCTTTGACGTCATTTCTCGTGAATAGTAAATCACTTTAGCAGTGGTAAAAGGTTGTAAAAGGTATGAAGATGAAATTTTCGCACAACAAGATATTTTACAATTCTTCTCAATAGATTCCAATGATCACAAATATGTAACAAACCCTGGATAGGCACAGATATGGAAAGTTTAATATGAAAATTAAAATAACGTTTCTTTCCTTTCATATGTAAAATAAATTAATAATTTCCAAAAAAAACGCTATACATAATATCAAGTATTATCAAGTGTTATTATATGCATAAGGGTATTTCACTGCAGGAACTAAAACACTCGTAGAATCTACATGTCACCACATCCGGGATACGAGTGACGTATTTCTCGTATGTCACGCTCGCGAGTGGCATATGGCGACAAAAATACTACTTCCAGCCAAAACATGGCCACCGAAACTGATGGCAGATTTGTAAAGATAAGGGATGTCGACGAAGTTAGCCAGTTCTGTGAGCAACAGGAAAACGAAAATACCAAAACTCTTTATGATAACAAACTTTTTAAAGGGGAACTGTACCCAAAAAATAAATTACTTTTAAATAAAAGGCCTTTAAGTACAGATATAATGTTTAGAAAAGTTAATAGTTTTACGGTATCTGCTCTTGTACTCGAGAAATAACGTTTTCATTCTCGTATTTTACGCTTCTGGACTGATTTTCGAGTTTACTCGACGGCTCAGACTCGAGGTCCAGCGGGGGTTTCTTTTCAATTTGACGTCACTTGAGTGCAAGAAACAAAAGATAAGCACTCAATGACGTCAAAATTGAAAAGAAAACCACCGCTGTACATCAATCTTGAGCCGCCGAACAAACTTGAAAATGGCGGCGTCCAGAAGCATAAAATACGAGAATGAAAACGTTATTTCTCGAGTACAAGAGCAGATACCGTAAAACTATTAACATTTCTAAACATTATATCTGTACTTAAAGGCCTTTTATTTAAAAGTAATTTATTTTTTGGGTACAGTTCCACTTTAAAGAGTTTCTTGCAAGTAACGACAGTGAGGAAAACAAAGAAATAAAAGACATAGTTTAATTATTTCCACGTGGTAGCACGTGTTTTTATTGTCCATATACATGTTGAAAGCGTAATGAATAATCCAAACCAATATCATGAACCTAACAATGAACCTAAAATAGGATGAAGAGCAATATCAGAGATCTTTTTATTGTAATATTATTATTTTTACTATTATTTTTATTATTATATGGCTTGGCTCGATCTGCAATCTGATTGGTTGCTGAGAGGTCTTTACAAACCGGTAAAGACTAGTCATTACAAAACAAATGAAACGTTTTAAAAAATTGCGAAAAAAATTAAGGAAATGTGAGACATTTAAAAGAGTCATATAATAAAAACTTTATTAACCTCGTTTGGTTGGTCTTTGCGGCAAAATTATCCTGCCCTTTGTCTTTTTGCACAGACCTTGCTCCTTCGTCGCTCGCGGTCTGTACTGAAAGATCATCGCGAAGACCTCCCACTTGGACAATAAGTGTTTGATACAATCATTGAGCCAGTTTAATCCACCATGCTCCACGAGATATTGTTAAGTTAACCTTACCAAGAATTAAAGGACACATCGTCCGATACGTCGTCCATGAATATACGTATAAGTACTGTTACTTAAGTATTTTCAACAGATTGAAGTTCTCTTAGTTAAGTTAGGTAGTTGCTGCCTCCCCTCAGGGAGGCAGCACACTATTCTTGACGTAACTCGTGCTCAGTCTCTTTGCCGAACTATGTATAGCCGACGAATATCTCGATTTGTTCGAATTTAGTCTGTCCGGACGCAGTTTCCGGGGGGGCACGGGGGGGGCACTTACTAGGGAAAAGTTCTATTTGCACGCTGTCTTCCCAAACTACAGAAAGATTGCTTCTCAACGCTTTTAACGCAATCGCTGTATGTTTCTTATTTGAATCGTTCGAGAGAATTTGATAGCATGTGGACACGCTTTTAACGCAATCGCTGTATGTTTCTTATTTGAATCGTTCGAGAGAATTTGATAGCATGTGGACAAGAATCCAGATATTTCGATAAACGCAATCGCTGTATGTTTCTTACTTGAATCGTTCGAGTGTATTTGATAGCCTGTGGACAAGAATCCAGATATTTCGATAAACGCAATCGCTGTATGTTTCTTATTTGTATCGTTCGAGAGTATTTGATAGCCTGTGGACAAGAATCCAGATATTTCGATAATAAACGCAATCGCTGTATGTGTTCGAGAGAATTTGATAGCCTGTGGACAAGAATCCAGATATTTCGATAAACGCAATCGCTGTATGTTTCTTATTTGTATCGTTCGAGAGTATTTGATAGCCTCATGTGGACAAGAATCCAGATATTTCGATAACAAACGCAATCGCTGTATGTTTCTTATTTGTATCGTTCGAGAGTATTTGATAGCCTATCAAGAAGCATGATTTATAGTGGCAGTGATTTATCATAAATTAGTTTACTAAACATCAACTACATAGTCATAATGTATGTAGTTTAAGCCTTGCCAAATGTATTCAGATAAGTGATAGTTATTTGTAATTTAAGTCTGTTGTATTTGAATGTAATTAAAATAATTGAAAAAATGTGTACATGCTACAGTATGTCTTTTACAATGTATATAATCATCCCCAGGATTTATTCTCGAAATTTTATCAAAAATTAGCCTACCCATGTCTTCTGAGGCAGCACTTCACTTGCGATAGTAATTCCTAGTAGTAGAAGTAGGTAGTTAGGTAGTGGTTAGGTGGTTCTCTTAGTTGGTTAGGTAGTAGTTAGGTAGTAGTTCGGTGGTTCTCTTAGTTAGTTAGGCAGTAGTAGAAGTAGGTACTGTAGTTAGGTCGTAGATACTGTAGGTGGTTCTCCTAGTTAGTTAGGTAGCAGTAGAAGTAGGTAGTTAGGTAGTAGTTAAGTGGTTCTCTTCGTTAGTTAGGTAGTAGTTAGGTAGTAGTTAGGTGGTTCTCTTAGTTAGTTAGGTAGTAGTTAGATTGAAATTCTCTTGTTTTTTTTTTTAATAATAATTTAATCAAGAAATGAAATCTATTAAATAAATACACATCTTGAAAGGAAATTGAGAGGTTAACCCTATTTTTAACAATTCCCTAACATTAACAAATATTTATATATTACAAAGTAAATGATTATAAAAATTAAAATCTAAAAGATTTAAATGTCCATGAAACTTTTGAGTCTGTTGAAGGTTATCAGCTTCGGCAATTGTTTGGGGAAGACAGTTCCATTTACTAATTATTCTAACAAAGAATGAATATTTATAGCAATTACATGTCGCAGCTTTGATGTATAGTTTATATTTGTGATTAGCTCTTGTGCGATTATACTTAGTATATTCAAAAATATTGTCAAAGATGAGATTATTCAGACCAAAAACTGACTTATAACACTCCACAAGGGATAGGTACTCTCTACGTTTTTTCAAGCGTTGGCCATTTTAATAATCTACAACGATCTTCGTACGACATCTCCATGCGTTTTTGATTTAAAGCAAGACGGGAAGCTCTTCGTTGAACCTTTTCTAGAGCGACAATATCCTTAACCAAATATGGGCACCAAACAGGAGCAGCATATTCGATAATAGGTCGTACAAGAGTTTTGTATAGAGTTGAAAAAACTTCCTGGTTTTTGGTACCAATAGTACGCCTGATTATTCCCAAGACTTTGTTTGCTTTATTTACGGTCGAATTCACTTGGTCTCCCCAAGATAAATCCCGTCTAATTATAACTCCCAAGTCCTTGATACTATCAACCGAATTGAGAAGTTTTCCTAAAATATAATTATTATATTTTCCTAAAATATAATTAAATAATTATTTCTCCTTTTTCATATTATATCCAGTTCTTCTCAGAACTTATAGCAGCTTTTATTCTTTTTGTTATTTTTAGTATGCTTGGTGGTTTTTTGAGGTAATTCTCAAAAGTATGAGTGGATATTTTATTCAATTTGCTAATCAAAAGGTATTTGAAAATTACTTACCAATATACTTCAATATATTAGAGGCAAGAATTCAATAACCAAGATATTATTTTTGAAAGGCGTTATATATCTGTGTTATGAGGAACTGCATCAAGTAGATCTCGGTTCATTTAGCTTTCTCTCGCAACGGTTTGTGTGAATAAAAGAACCCAGTCCTCTTTGGTCGTCTTTGTGAGACAAATTACGAGAAACATTGCCTAGTGTAACACTCAACTCTCATGCAACTATATAACGCCACATACTCAGTCATTGAGAGACAAGTTACAAGAAACATTGCCTGTGAAACACTCCACTCTCATGCAACTATATAACGCCACATACTCAGTCATTGAGAGACAACATACTCAGTCATTGAGAGACAAGTTGCAAGAAACATTGCCTAGTGTAACACTCAACTCTCATGCAACTATAACGCCACATATTCAGTCATTGAGAGACAAGTTACAAGAAACATTGCCTAGTGTAACACTCAACTCTCATGCAACTATAACGCCACACTCAGTCATTGAGAGACAAGTTACAAGAAACATTGCCTAGTGTAACACTCAACTCTCATGCAACTATATAACGCCACATACTCAGTCATTGAGAGACAACATACTCAGTCATTGAGAGACAATTTACAAGAAACATTGCCTAGTGTAACACTCAACTCTCATGCAACTATAACGCCACATATTCAGTCATTGAGAGACAAGTTACAAGAAACATTGCCTAGTGTAACACTCCACTCTAATGCAACTATAACGCCAGATATTCAGTCGTTGTTGTCAAAATTAAGTAACAGCGCCATAACATATGATAACTTTCCTTGAACACCTGATTATTATTTTCCTAGGCTACTCGTGAAACAAGATATTCGAAGGGATTTTATGAAAGTCTTGAACAACTCCTGCAATTATTCGTCCCTCAAATTTTAAAACGATTAAAGGAAGAGGCTCATGTTGCAAAGGTACTGTGTTTTAGATAGCCTTAGTGGTTCTAGTGGTTACCACATGCTATGTCTATGAGCTAGGAGACCCAGGTTCATATCCTGGGTCGGACCAGGGTCTCAAAATAATTGAGGAGAAAGTGCTGCCTTTGCACCAAAACCAGCAAATGGTAAGACTTTCGGGTCTTCTCGGAAAACGACCTTTGGGTTTTCCGTTCACCTAAGAGTGATAAATGTGTGAAGTTGATCATCCAGGTTGTTGTAGTCTTGAGAAAGACTATTGTTGGTGACTGACGTTTCAACGGCCTCAGCGGCGGTCATCTTCAGAGTTTATCAAATGATAAACTGAATAGTCGAGCGCTTAAAACACGAGCCTATGGCTCGGATAAATGGGGTAACCTTATCCTGCGTGATCGACTCAAAGTAAATCATACTCACACTCATATATAATCAAATGTATGTAATCAAATGTTTTTTATTTTTTCGATACATATATATATATATATATATATATATATATATAATATATATATATATATATATATATATATATATATATTATATATATATATATATATATATATATATATATATATATATATATATATATATATATATATATATATATATATATATATATATAACTACAGACGGTACCGTTTCGGCCTTTTGGGCCTCATCAGTGTAGTGCGCACAATGCGTAAGCGACAATGGTTCATCCTGTAGAGCGCTCAATATGACCCAAAGGTCATATATATATATATATAATAATAATAGGTCATATATATAAAGGTCATATATATAAAGGTCATATATATATATATATAATAATAATAATAATAGTACAATTTATATAGCGCTATTTCGTATAGTCCAAAGCGCTTCACATTCTAGAAAGTAAATTAATGACTATAAATAAAAATTAATAATAAAATCAACTAGACTAAAGTTCATCTAAAGGTTCAACTAAAAGTTCAACTAAAGTTCATGTAAAAGCTTGCTTAAAAAGAAATGTTTTCACATTAGTCTTAAAATGTGAGAGTGAAGCTAACTGTCTTATATCCACAGGAAGCGAGTTCCAAAGAATAGGATATATATATGTTGAAAGGATTTGTGGTGAAGGAAAATTTCGAGTGTTGGAATACATACATTTTAAGACCAAACTGGGACCAGTTGCGAAAAATGCAACTTTTAAGGCCTTCCGGCTGGGAATTGAACCCGCGACCCTGCGATGCTAGTGCAGTGCTCTGACCACTGAGCTACGGAAGTCGTTGGCGAGAGCCTAGTCACGAGTTCTGTATATATGGTGGTGGTAATGCCGGGATAAGATTCTGGGTATAGCATCGCAGGGTCGCGGGTTCAATTCCAAGCCGGAAGGCCTTAAAAGTTGCATTTTTCGCAACTGGTCCCGGTTTGGTCTTAAAATGTATGTATATATATATATATATAGCGATCATGCGCTACTAGTTTGATGTCCTAACCTTCCATAAGCGACCACCTTTTTTGGGTGGTCGCATACCAGAGGTTCAACTGTAGTAGTTGATTATTGTTTGTTTTTTGTCTTTAGGAAGCTAATGTACATATGGCTAATTTTGTCAAGGTAAGGACAACGAACTATTTATAATCAGTAGTAACTTACCTGTAGTCTAATGCAAGTGCTGTAATCTGATTGGCTACGCTACTCACTATCTAATTAACAATTATACCATGAGCTCGAGTCGTGAACTCAACGAGGTCATGAAGTCAACGAGGCGCGAAGCGCCGATTTGGCTATTAGTTCATGTACGACAAGAGCGAATGGTATAATTGTTTTATTATATAGCCAAACACTTAGTAAGTTCAGGGTTTCTTTATTAAACCCCGTCAATTTCAGCTTTTTTCGGCCTAAAAAAGATGCCGCCATCTTGTTTTTTCTCTCCTGCTAGGATATGAGGTGATAGCCTAGTAGTAGAGGAGCCAATTACATTGCGAGATAGCTCATATCCTACTAGGGGTCGCCACCTACCTATACTATCAAGTTTTGTGATTGGTTGATTAAAACAATAAAATAATAGAATCAACCACAAAGAAACCATTGTCCTAACCTAACCACCTTTGTTCCATATAGCCAATCACAAAACCTGTTCATTTTAGGTACGTATTTACCGCTTACTAGTAGCTATATAATAATTATCAATAGATATTGAGTAGCGGCGAGTGACCATAAATAGAAATTGAGAGAGAATAATCTAAAATATAATTTATATTTACGCGTTATAATTCGAAGCATGCGTATTCATTCCTGTATACGGTCGTGCAATAACTATTTACACATTTATGATGAATGCACAACAATAAAAGTCTCATACAGTTCTTCCGTTATAAATCGTTAAAGTGAAAAATTCAGTTGTAAAATAACTCTTTTGTTTGAAAGAACTCTTGAAACTATAAAGACTAACCTTTTACAACTTTTTCATATCTCACTTCACTCTTGAGATATTAAGATTTGTTAAATATGTAAATGATCATACTTATGACATCACACTGCATAATAACTTATTGAAAACACTTATATATCCTTGAGATTATGTAATGAAATCACTTGAAATACAGGTGCGTGTGCGTGGATGTTTCCAATGACATCAAATATACAAATCATCAAACGATTCCATGTGATAATGGTAAAGATATGCAGAATTGTTCAATAAGTCATTATGTATTGTGATGTCATAAGTATGAACATTTCCATATTAAACAAATCTTAATATCTCAAGAGTGAAGTGAGATATGAAAAAGTTGTAAATGGTTACTCTTTATAGTTTTAAGAGTTCTTTCAAACAAAAGAGTTATTTTACAACTGAATTTTTCATTGCATAGGTATACTTTAAACATGATTAAAATTGAAACTTCTATTTAGGGTTGTTTTTCTAATATTGATCGTGGATTTGTTTTCCAAATGATTTCATATTATAACGAGCAATTCAAGGACGCCGATACTCAGGTACGTTTCTGTCGCAGAAATTCTGGAACTTTTTAAAGATTTTGACCACTATCTGTGCAGTCTACTTTATGTTATAAACCACTTAAAGGTTGTATAACGTCTGTGGGAATTTTAAGATATCTATGGATTCTCGTGAGATAAATTGTAATATATCTTGTCACGCGAAAATTTCATCTTCATAGACATTTTGCTGTTAAAGTTGACGGAAGTGATGTCATAGCGGGAATCTGTGAAGAGGTTTTCATATAAACAGATGCCCGCTATGACATAACAGCAAAAAAGTCTATGAAGATGAAATTTTCGGCCTACAAGATATATTACAATTTATCTCAGGAGAATCCATATATTACAAATATGTTAAATTCCCACAGACGTTATACAACCTTTAAATTTCCTTATTTTCCTATCTTAATTTCCTAGTATCATTTTTATCATATAAATTAGTACTGAAATGTTCATTGGTGCAAAATATATTCATTTTATTGAATAATAGATATTTGACAATGTTATATATGTATAATCTGTTGTATGAGAATTGAGATGAAAGACATTAAATATAAAATATTTCAAAAACTCATTAATAATTCATGAAGAAAACACAAAGGGAAATCATGACCGTATCGTGTCTTTATATGTTGATAAAGATTCGTCCTGATTTACATAAACTTTTCCTTCGATTTTCTCGGCGAAAATGGCTTGAATCACTGGAATAGTCACTTTTGAAGCCGTTCAAAACACTCGCAGGAGTACTTTATCGGGTCTAAATTACACCTGATAAAACACTGCTGCTCGTGTTTTAAACCATATACATAAAGTATGTAAATACTGCTGTAGTCTTAGAAAGACCTGATATGACATAATCCAAACAATTTTTATCCATTTTTTTTACTCAGATGATGGAATTCAGGTTTGAATTTCTTAGAATCATTTGCCAACATGAACATTACATTCCATTAAACTTACCTTTGGATCTGCGATCATTGGGTGAATTATACGAATGTGAACTATCTGATAATTACTGTCAAAATCACTTCTTATGTGGCCTTCTATTGCGTCAGGTCAGTATTTTATGTAAAAAAGTGCTGCATAGGCCGTGTTTTGGATATATAGCAAAGTGTTTAGTTTAGTTTAGTTTATTAGATTTATCACTCTTAGGTGAACGGAATACCCCAACAGGCTAGAAGCCCAATTATAGGGATTCCAAGGGCCCACGATTTAAGGTCGTTATCCGAGAAAACCCGAAAGTTTTACCATTTGCTGATATTATTGCGGCAAAGACAGCACTTTCTCCTCAACACCCCGAGTGGAGGTCCGACCCAGGATTTGAACCTGTGTCTCGCAGCTCATAGACATGTGTGGTAACCACTAGACCACAACAGCTGGTGTAAAGGTGGTAAACTGCCGAGAGTAACGAAATACTGACGTTTCGAGCGGCACAGTACAGTACAGTACAGTACAGTACAGTACAGTACAGTACAGTACAGTACAGTACAATACAGTACAGTACAGTACAGTAGCCAATCAAATGCACGGGAGATAAGAAACTAATTATTAATGAGATGAGAAAAGTTAAATCATTTGCTATTTTTACAGTCGATCAGCAAACAGACTGAGGGCGCGCGAAAAATGACAGGTCCAGTATTTAATGTGTTTTAAGGTATCTTCAAGCAGCCTCGTACGCAGGCGCTTGTTTTACTTTGCGCGACTTGCGGGGGCTGAGCGCGCGCAAGTCGCGCAAAGCAAAACAAGCACCTGGGCGGTTGGGGCCAGTCAGATAAATTTTCAAAAAACACTTTATAAACATAAAAATGTTGGACGAGAAAAGTACGGCTGTTGCTTTCTTTCCAAAAAGATTTTTTGAATCTCAATAAAATAAATTGTAACAAATACCCCATTATGCCCTAAACCTTTTTGACCCCTCTTGCTTAATATTCTAAAACTAATTTTTTGTAGGTTAGCCAAGCTCTTGCCGGAGGAAGGTTGATTCGCAAGATGGCGATACGTATATTTCGAGATTTGCTGAACAAGCATGAATTGGATGACAGATACTGTGACAAGGTATTTAAAATGCCTATGCAATGAAAAATTCAGTTGTAAAATAACTCTTTTGTTTGAAAGAACTCTTGAAACTATAAAGACTAACCATTTACAACTTTGATGATACTTATGATGCCATCACACTGCATAATAACTTATTGAAAACTCGAAAAATGCAGGTGCATGTGCGTGGATGTATACAATGACATCAAATATGCAAATCATCAAACGATTCCATGTTATGCATTGTAAGTCATTATGCAGTGTGATGTCATAAGTATGATCATTTGCATATTAAACGAATCTTAATATCTCAAGAGTGAAGTGAGATATGAAAAAGTTGTAAATGGTTAGTCTTTGTATTTTCAAGAGTTCTTTCAAACAAAAGAGTTATTTTACAACTGAATTTTTCATTGCATATAGGCACTTTTAGGCATATAGGCAATTTTTCATTGCATATAGGCAAGAAATGATAGATGACTGTTTTATATAATTTTTGATAAATTATATTGTATGTTTTACTTTTTAGGAAAAACAATCTCGTATTGCAGCTCTTTATCTTCCATTTCTCTCAATTGTGTTGGAACACGCTGGAAGATTTCCCGGCAGTCATCACGGTGACAAGATGACATTGTCATCTTCTCAGACTGTGATTGGTTCTGGTGATATCGTGACAGATACTGCCTCAACAGACTCATATCCACCTAGTATTTCATCGAGGACCACCACCCTTGCCTCTTTATCAGAAGCAGCTAGTCGTATTAATGCACAAGTACCATTTGATGACGAAGAAACAAAGGATCTTCTTCTCTGTATTTTATATATCTTGAAGAATCTTGATCAAGGTACAGACATGTTTTTGATATGTCCAAAGTAATTAAATGTCATAGACGTCATCATCATCATGTGACCACTGAGTCGAGACCAATCTTGACACATCTATGAAATTTACTTACCTATACCTTCACAAATCCTTATTTACTTACCTACCTTCAGATATCCTAATTTATTTACCTATACCTTCAAAAATCCTAATTTGCTTAACTACCTTCAAGAACCCTAATTTACTTACTGTACCTATACCTTCAAAAATCCTAATTTACTTACTGTACCTATACCTTCAAAAATCCTAATTTACTTATCTACCTTCAAAAATCCTAATTTACTTATCTACCTTCAAAAATCCTAATTTACTTACCTACCTTACCTACTAGTTCACAAACTGACAGCGCCAGATGTGGCTGCTTATTTAATTGCTCTGAACTAAACTATATATTTTAGCTTAATTTCCTATCGTTCTTATTCTCAATCCTATTCCTATATCTCTGTATCTTCACTGCGGTAAACATCGATGTCTTATTCAAGAAATATGCTTTTATCCTTACGAACATCATGGAAAGTTTTGAACTACAAGTGTGCACCAAGCCATGGCTCATTGCTTCTGCCGCTTCAAAGCAACCTTTGGCAAAAGCTCAAAACTCTTAATCTACTCGTCGTGAAAAGAGGATGTCGTGGTGGCTTTTTGCGAAAGTCTCAAAGCAGGATCAGGAATATTCCAACAATTGTGTCTTTTGATCGGAGTGTTTGCGGTAAGAGTTTTCTAAAACCCACGGCCATGAGGAGAAATAACTTATTAAATATTCCGTTGAAGACCACAGTTTTAATTAAAAGTGACAGCTCGATTGTTAGCCCTTCGAATGCACCCAGTATTCTTTTATCAAATGTCATGTCTCTTGTCCCAAAGATAGACGAACTCCGTCTATTTGCCACCCAGAACAACTCTGATCTAATTCATATAACAGAAACATGGCTAAAAGAATCAGTCGGAGACAATCAGTTAAATTTACCAGGATATAATCTCCAAAGAAAAGACCGCACCTTGGACGAACATGGGGGAGTATGTCTTTACTCTAAGGACTGTATTAAGCCCGGCGCACACTAGAGCTATCTGCTTAGCAAAACTTCATTCGTGACCGATGGCGTGAGACGTTAGCTCCAGTGTGCGGGGCAGTTTCGTAAGCATTTTGTCACTCGTGCCGTTTTTCACAAATATTCAACATGTTGGATAATTTTTGTCACGAATGACAATTTCCCCTAGTGTGCGGGGAAGTGAAAGCAGCAAGCTTACAACTTTCCGGCAATACGCATGCGTAAGTTGTAAGCTTGCTGCTTTCACTTCCCCGCACACCAGGGGAAATTGTCATTCGTGACAAAAATTATCCAACATGTTGAATATTTGTGAAAGACGGCACGAGTGACAAAATGCTTACGAAACTGCCCCGCACACTGGAGCTAACGCCTTACGCCATCGGTCACGAATGAAGTTTTGCTAAGCAGATAGCTCTAGTGTGCGCCGGGCTTTAAAGTCAACTCCCTTCAACACCTTGAAGATCCCATTTTGGAAGTTATGGTAAAAATCAGGCCTTTCAGAAGAGGAATTCCATGGATTGTTACCGCCACTGTCTACCACCCTCCAAGTGCTAACGATATTAACATGCTGGAATACCTTTTTAAGTCTTTAACGGATATTGAAGGCTTATACCCTGGTTGTGGTATTATTTTAGCTCTCTCCCGTCAGCTTCGACACAAGCAACTTATACATTTGCCTACTCGTGGAACGAATACTTTGGATCTTATGTTAACTAATCTCCATACCTTTTATCCAACAAAGCCAGCTGTACTATATCCACCTTTTGGATTGTCCGACCACAGCACCATATCTATTTTTCCGAAGCTAAGAGAACCTAAACCTAATGGAAAGAAAATAATCTACAAAAGAGACACCCGTCCATCACGTAAACTGAGGTTTGCCAGATATCTCGATCAAATCGACTGTCAATGGTTTGATCAGGCCACCGCTACATGTGGAGAAAAAACCATTTTCTCACTGAGATCATTACCTCTGGTTTGAATTACATCATGCATCTCTCTCCACTGTAATGACCCACCATGGATTAATGAAGACCTTAAGCGCTTGATCAAACAGCGACAACGGGCCTTTTCATGTGGAAATGCTACCACCTTCAAGTTTTATCGTAATAAAGTAAATAGACTGAGGAAAGCTTGTCGTGCAAGGTTCTATACCTCGAAAGTTGAACACTTGAAACAGTTGAAACCCAAAGAATGGTGGCGTGAGGTGAAGCGTATTTCCGGAATGACGTCATCCTCTAACACTACTAACATTTCTTCCCAACTCCAAGTCGAGAACACTTATCATCTATCTTCAACCGAACTAGCTAACTTAATCAATCATATAGCAAAGTGTACTCTGATGAAGGGCTCCGCTCGAAACGTCAGTATTTCGTCACTAAATTATTGGCAGTTTACCACCTTTTCACTTTGCTATATATTCAAAACACTGTGTACGCAGCACTCTACTTTTTTATTAATCAATGATAGTTTCCTTGATCCAATGAAAGATTTTTGCCATTTAACTGACGACTACCTGCAAATCGACCTCCACCTTCTTCAACCTCTCCGGAAATCTTTCCTGATTACAAACTACGCCTTTATCAACTTTCCATAAGCTCAAGTCTCTCAACCCTTCCAAAGCTCCCGGTCCGGATTGTATTCCTAACTGGATTTTGAAGGATTACGCAGAAATTTTATCTAATCCTATCTTCACATTGCCGAAATCATTAAAAAGACAAACAAACGCATGTTTTTCATTGTACAGCTTAAACATGCTAAAATACCCGCTAAAGAAATAATTAACTTTTATTGTACATGTGCATGTTCGACCCGTGCTTGAGTACAGCTGTGAGACTTTCCATTTCGCTTTACCCAATTATCATTAAGTGATGACCAAGAACGAGTTCAAAAGAGGGTCACTTCGATTATCTTCCCGGGGTATGATATCATATAGCGAACGCTTGCAGAAAAGTGGCCTCTCTTTGCTCAGTGATCGACGCCTGAAAGCCTGCTCTAACTTGTTCCATCAAATCATTAACAACCCACAACACAAACTTTCATCCTTATTGCCAAATCGCTGAACTACGAAATACAATCTCAGGAAAACCCGAGCGTTTAATCTTTCTGCGGCAAAGACAGAGATTCCAGAGAACTTTTATCCAATCTTGTCTTAAACATTTCCCGTGACATTTCTTTTAAACGTTCTTCCTTTCAATATTATTAGTTTTTCTGTACAGTTCTTTTGTACATGTATTTGTAATTTTCTTAAATATTTTAATTAAATTAAATTATATAAATTAAATTATATTATATATAATTAAATTATATTATGTAATAATTAACACTCAATTAAGTATGTAAACTGCGTTGTGTTATTTTGATTAAAATCTATCTATTTATCTATTTACAGTCTGTCTGTCTGTCTGTCTGTCTGTCTGTCTGTCTGTCTGTCTGTCTGTCTGTCTGTCTGTCTACCTATCTATTTATCTACCTTAAAAAATCCTAATTTACTTACCTTCAAAAATACTAGTTTTCTTACCTACCTTATTTCTGTTTTATTTTGTTTTGTTTTGTTTAGTGATTTTGCTCGACTGGTGGAAACAAATGTCAAGCTCGAGTTCAAAATTGAGTCCTTGGAACGCTTCTCTTCTTTATCAACCTCAGGAAGATAAACTCTATTCCAAATTTGCTTTCATCATTGACTTTTTTGACTTGTTACAGTAAGTAGCGATGTAGTTTTAAAGTTTAATTATTATAAGTAATACCATGACTTGAGGGAAATTAGCGATTAAATTGCCCGCCGCCGAGGGAAGATTTGTGAAAGCGCCCGAGGACTTTTACAAATCTTCCCGAGGCGAAGGGCAATTTAATCGCTAATTTCCCGACAAGTCATGGTATCAGTTTGTAATATTATAATCGCCGAGGAAAACTCAGGGAAGTATTTTGAGATAAGTTTAGGTGTTTGATTTTGTATGGTTTAGTGAAGTTGTTTACGAGTTTTATTACTATTGATTGAAGTAATTATACCTTTGGGAGATGCTTTGTGTTAATATTATATCTATAATAGATATGCAAGCGGGAAATTTAGTAAAAGAGAAAGGATTTCTTTGTCTACTAATTTTCCCCTGCATGGTTGATGAGGGAAAATTAGTAGACAAAGAAATCTTTTGTTTTCTACTAAATTTCCCTCCCGGGGAAATTTAGAAGACAAAGGCGTATGCATGGGTAATGAGGAAAATACGAGGTTTACATTCCCGGAGAGAACAAAAGAATCCGAGGCGATCATGGTATTATTATAAGTAATACCATGACTTGAGGGAAATTAGTGATTAAATTGCCCGCCGCCGAGGGAAGATTTGTGAAAGTCCGAGGGCAAAGCCCGAGGACTTTTACAAATCTTCCCGAGGCGAAGGGCAATTTAATCGCTAATTTCCCGACAAGTCATGGTATTAGTTTGTAATATTATGATCGCCGAGGATAACTTTGAGAACCTTATCCAGCCCATGGTTGGAGACAGAGTTTTTGTCTACTAAATTTCCCGTGCATTTGAATGAGGGAAAATTAGAAGACAAAGAAATCCTTTGTGTTCTACTAAATTTCCCTCATGCATATCATAGGAATGAGGAAAAATTAGAAATTTTCCCTAATTTGTATGCATGAGTAGTTTTCAAACAAATAAACGTGGGGAATTTAGCGATTACATTTCCCTGCGAGAACAAAAGAAACCGAGTAAATCATGGTATTACTGTAATAATCATATAGAGGGTAAAATTTATTCATAAATAAGTTAGCTACGCACGTGAACAACATGAGGAAGTCAGCTAAATGTCAAAACCAAACGTGAAAAACAACTACAGGGTATACAATCCACTGAAAGTGGTACATTACAACTAACTTTATTGAGTCAAACATCGACTTAGAGAACAGAAAAGCTTGGATTTACAAGTAAAAGAACATTATAACTTAAGTGTTTCCCGCTGGCGTCTCAACCAATCAGGTACAAGTAATTTTGCCCTGACTGATTTAGGAAAAATGCCCTCCTCGCCAATCATGGTCGAGTAATTTTTCCCTCTATATGATTAAAAATTGAAATTCACCAAGCGCCAGGCACATGAGATCTACTCACACACCAAGTTTGATTTGATTTCATAAACAACTCTGCGATTGGTGGCATTTTGAAATTTCATAATGCTACGCGGGCGTGCGAAATGGGCTTTTCTAGAACAATGAAAGTTGTTCAACCTGATTTATGAAAATTAATGCAAATTTATAATAACATAATGTGTCTTGTTCGGGAAATTTAAAAACATTAGTAAAACCGGTTTATTGGGCTTTGAGAAAATATATAGCTTTCGCAACAGTTATGGTTATTTCCAGAAATAGCAATAGAACAAAGAGGTGGTTCAATTTTGGATGTTTTTAACCGGACAGGAAAGAGTTAATCTATTTCTTAATAAATTAATTTATTTCTTAATTTCTTTTCTATTTCTTAATTCATTACTCTCCACTTCTTACAAATGGTGTTTTTTTCAGACTTAGTATGAAATACTTTCAGTATCGTGGCAAGGCCAATGGTTTAGACTTAAGGTATTTGTGTAATTACTTTACTTTGGATATAATTAAATAAAAAGTTGCTTGTTATTGAGATACAAATGCTAGTAAGAAAGACCTGAAAGAAGGGATTACTACTTATTATTTACGTTGTAATACTGGACGTTGTCAACATGGCGTACTCAAAATAATTGACAAGGGGGGTGTAAGCTAACTTCAACCGACTGACGCACGAACTTGTACCGACTATGGATGGGTGGTGGTTGGTGGTGTTGGTGGTTGGTGTGGTTGGTGGTGTTGTTGTTGTTATTGTTGTCCCTAAGTAGTTTTAAAATCATATAATTAGATTTTAATTTTCGTATCTCTGTGTTGTTGTTGTTGTTGTTGTTGTTGTTGTTGTTGTTGTTGTTGTTGTTGTTGTTGTTGTTGTTGTTGTTGTTGTTGTTGTTGTTGTTGTTGCTGTTCCTTAGTGCTCCTAAACACTACAGTAACAGTCACCAAGATCATAATTTAAGGTTGAAAATCATATAATTAGCTTTCAATTTTCTCTGTTTTGTTACTGTTCCTTAGTTCTCGTAAACAGTCAGTAAAATTATACTTCGAACAGAAATATCAAGAAAATGTTCGTCCTACCCGTGCCTCCTTGAAAAGTCAAAGTCAAGCTGGTAAGATAAAATAATTGCTGACCAACAGCTTCATTTAGGCAGCAATGAGCTGATGTTTCCATCTCTCCTTAAGTGTACCTAACCCCGAAATTTATCGTGACGTTTGACGAAGGATGGCGTTAACCCTCTTTCAATATCAATTTTCCTTCATTTATTTGGTCTTTTTGTAATATGCAAACGGCATTGCAGCAATTCTTAAAGTCGGATATATCTTCGAAATTAACCAACAAAACCACTTGAAACTTTACATGTGGATACTGACCACTAAATGGAAGAACATCGTCCAAGTTTTATTGTTGCTATAGTAACAGATTATTTTTCAAACCATCTTCAAAGTTCAATGTATCAAAAACCTTCTTTTTCTGCCATAGTAGGCTTTGCACCATCTTCAAACCTCAGTCGAAAATGTTTAGCACTGACGTTAAGAGGTCTGGAAACCAATCTGTTACTATGACGACCATAAAACTTGAACGACGTTCTTCAGTTTGGTGGTCGGTATCCACATGCAACGTTTTTTTGGTTGAAGGACATTGGCAACAAAAATTAAGTTTGTCTAATGTGAACGAACTCGTAAAATGATAGATTAACATCTTTTACAACTTTTCCGTATTTTACTTCGTTTTTGAAATATTTCAGTTTGTTTGATATGTAAATGAATGGTATCTGACATCAGGTGCAGGGTAGAGAATTTTCACTCATTAAAGTATTAGTTCAATCTTCAAGTTTGTTCCGCAAATTTACTTGAAAATGTGCGTATAATAACTCCTCATGATAATGAAGGTTGTAAACTTAGCAATTTTTTAATGAGTGAAAATTCTCTACCCCGCACCTGACGTCAGAGACCATATCATTTACATATCAAACAAACTGAAATGTTTCAAGTAAAATACGGAAAAGTTGTAAAAGGTGTTACTCTATTATTTTACGAGTTCTTTCATATTAGACAAACTTAATTTTTGTTGCCAATGTCATTTAATTTCGAAGATATGTCCGACTTTAACCTTGCCCCAATGCTGTTGGTCGTAAATGACGTCATCACTAGCTTATTTGTATATTACAAAAAGACAAAATAACTCAAGAACGAAAATCGATATTGAAAAACGGTTAACGTCATCCTTCATAATGTTTAACGCCATTTCAAACAAAACAAAGTTTATTTTAGAGGTTAGGTGCACTTTAACTTTCCGTTTCTCTATTTTCTTTATTGAACGGGTGGTACTCAAGAATGAAAATAAATATTGGAGAACTGTAAACGTGATTCTTAGTTATTTTTAGCACCCTAACATTAAATGTCAAACTTAATTAATTCCTCGCAAAAAGTTATTGTGATACCGTCCTGTAATAAACTAAAAAAAAGCATAGTTTTTTTGACGATCTGCGAGACGTTTCGAAATCTGAGGAAGAACCCTTTACGAGTGTTTCTCTTTTGAGGGAAAATCGATATGAAAGTTGGCCAAGTTTATGTAGAATCTGTTGTTGCTGCTGTTGTTGTTTTAGTCGTTGTCGTACATTGTCTTCGTTGTTGTTGTCGTTGTTGTCGTCGTCGTTGTTGTTCTCGTCCATTGTCGTTGTTCTCGTCCGTTGTTGTTGTTGTTGTTGTTGTCGTCGTCGTCGTTTCATTTTCTTGTATTATCTTATACTTTTTCGTGTATTTTCTTTCAGCATCGTTTGTTGACTCTCAAGTTAAGATCTTATTGGAAGGAAATTTTGCAAACGAAATGGGTTTAGTAGTGCTTGATTTGGTTGAGCTATTTTCTTCTCATTTCAGAGTATGTATTTAGAAATAAAAATACTATAGTACAGCAGAAACTATCGATAGGAAGTCTAACGTTTCGAGTTCCTTCGTCAGAGAGTAGAACATAAATTGAGCAGGCGAACAACTTTCCCCGAAACCTAGAAACCTCCTATTCAATAGATATACCAACTTTCTAAGGGTGGGGACAGTTATATTGGTGAAACCGGCAGAAATCTAAAAATCAAACTAGCTGAACACAATCGAGCTACTAGAAATGGGAACAGGACTAATCACATAGCTGAACACCACGTACAAATAAAACACGATATTGACTGGGACTCGGCTGAATGTATCGCCTTTAACACAAACTACAAACAGCGACTTACATTAGGAAGTTGGTATACCAACTTGGAACATAAACCACATAACAGATCACAACAATTACCAACACCATACAAAGGACTTCTTCGCACACACCAACGAACAATAGACCTACCGACAAACAATACACCCACGCTTAACGCATGACGCAACACCCACTCACATTGATTATGACACAAACAAACTATGACGTAATGAACCAGATGTATATATAGGCAAACCTGACAAACACGCTTTACTTGACTCTGAAGATGACCGCCGCTGAGGCCGTCGAAACGTCAGTCAACAATAGTCTTTCTCAAGACTACAACAACCTGGACGATCAACTTCACACATCTTATTAGTAATTATTGTAGTGTCTGTGTTGAAGGTGTTCAATCTTAAGGTGGCTCCCCATATTTCCTATATTTGCATACTATATTTTAAACGTTCCTAATCTAGGTTATTCCTGTCTGTAAAATATTTTAAGTATTTTTCGACACATTGAAGTTCTCTTATTTCTCTTTTTCATATTATATCTATATATTCAGTTCCCTAGTATTTTTATTATTATTATTTTTTTATTATTACCTACTTCCACATTCAATAGCAGATAAGCCAATTTATAATGTGGATTACAAGGAAAGAAACTTAGGATATGTTACAAAATTGAAAATTATGTCAAAAACTCAAAAAACTCGCCAGTATGTACAATAAAAGGTCTATACTAGTAAAAGTTGTTAATTTGGCTATACACCAAAGTTTTATATATTTATTATATTTGTATATTTTTTATTTGTATTTTAACACTGCCGCACACTACTTTCTTATCATTGTATGTAAGTAGAAATATGGTTAAAAGTTTACATATTATGTAAGGATTAAAAAAAAACAAAAAAAAAACACACCATTAAAACCCACCATTTGTAAAACCAGTACTTTCCAAGCTTCGTATTTTAACAGAATTGTTAAACCCTGGAACTTTATTTGCAAGTTAGCCCCATTACATACTTTCCATAGTGCTGCTTCTTTTAAGTGTTTTCTTTGTAACTTATATTTTTTCTTTACTTAATAATACTTTTGATATAGACATGTCCTGCACTTAATCGCTTGTGCGCGACTGCCCCTGTCTTCGGGCTTAAACTTTTATGTATATCTTTCATGTATTTTTATGATGTATGTGTTCCTACCGTAGGGCTGCGCCTCGCATGGGACCGTGTCCCGTTCGCGCAAACCCTGTTGGGCTCGTCTTTTATTTTTTCTTGTATCTATGTATTTTTATTAGTATGTCACATAGACGTGTCCAATAAAGCTGTTAAACAAGAATTGTCAGCATTGTTCTCTTTTAGTTTCATTTAGAAAAAGATGAAGGGAATAATAAAGTAATGAAGAAGGTAAGAATTCCCATTCATATTTTATGCTTTCCTTTTGATGTAATGTTTCTATATATGTACAATGAACTTTATTAAAGAATGTCAAATTGATTTGGTACATGATTATTTACATATTTTTTTAATTCCCCACCTTAATCTCGCCTTTTTAAATAATTGTGTACTATAGTAATTTTTAGATATTATATTTCTATGTATATTTATATTATATTATATGTTTTTTCATATATATTATATTTCTCTTCCAGTGGAATATTCACTAATCTTCGCTAAAATAATGTGTGTTTTTTCTGAAAAACGACGTAATTTGATAAAAAAGTAGCAAAGTAGCAACTTATATAATCGTACTATACTTAATCATAGCTCAAGGGAGATGGCGAGGTAGTTTCAACTTTTTTATTTGTATCTTTTTATTCTCTAATCTAGGTTTTTAGTGTTTTATTAACTTTCCTGCAAATTGGTCAGTCAGAGGTTATGCTGAATCACGTATTTGCTAGTTTGAGATCGTTTATCCACAAGGTTTGTATAAAATATGGTTTGTATAAAAAAAGGTTCTTGTTTGTTTCGGGAATTTTTATTTAGTTTAAGGACCGGACATTATTTATCGCGGGGGCGAAGAGTAAATGGTTGGGTAAAAAATAATCACTTCTCTAAAGGGTTGGGTAGCAAAATGTTTATGACTATTTACATAAAAAATTAAGAGTTCATCATTAAAATTGGAATCTCATCATCAGTTTTCCTTTGTCATCATTGCACATTAGCTTTTGTTATTGTATTCCTCTGCTTGTTTTCCTTGGATTCCTGCTCTGTATAGGGAGACAATAATCTGAAAGTTATAGTAGGATCTGTCTGTATATCTATTTGGGTTTGTTATTAAAACTTGTATCGACGATATGCTGGGAATTGGGCTTTATCTAACTTTTTTCTTCTTGGGTTGGGTAAAAGATTTTCTTTACCCATAAATGGTTGGGACGGTTAAATTTCGGATCTTAATTTGGTTGGGTAAAAAAATTTTCAGCACCAAATCTATTTCTCTTCGGCCCTCACCATAAATAATGACCGGTCCCTTAGAGAGAAAGTGCTGGAGTTTGTAGTATTTTAATTATTCATTTTATAATTATTTATTTTTAGTTTCCAACAGCCCTTTTCAAAGGTGGTGGTGATCATTGTGGTTTACTAATATATGAGGTAAACAAAACATTTTATAAAACTGATTAACATCTATTTTTCATGGAAAAAGTGCTTAATATGTATATGACACGAAAATTAAGTTTGTCTTATTTGAACGAACTCTTAAAATAATGAAGAATATCAATTTACAGCTTTTCCAAATTTTACTTAGATCATGAGATATATGACATTTACATATCAAATAAATGAGAATACTTATGACATCACACTGCATGATAACTTATTAAAAAAGCCTGTATATTATGTTAATTATTTGATGAAATAACTCGAAAGGTTCCACGTTGTAGTGTTGTAGAATCGACATATGCAATTTCTCAGTGATATCAAGTGGTTTCGTTAAATAACCACAAAGACATACTGGATTCTTCAACAAGTCATTATGCAGTGTGATGTCATAAGTATGACATTTACATATAAAATAAATGAGAATATCTCGCTAGTGAAATATGGAAAAGCTGTAAATTGATATTCTTCATTAGCATATACCAAAACAGTGAATAGTGCTTTTCGCGCAATCTGATTGGTTGCTCTAGCTCGGGATATCCTGCACTATTCACTGTTTCGCAAAACAAGATGGTGTCATTCTCTTGAACGATTTTCTTTTTACATAATGCAAGAAATTGGTAAAAGCAGGCAGGTAGAAAACAATTACTGTATGTAGGAACATTATTTTAGGTAATATTTATGAAAAACAAGTTTCAAAGAGAGAATAGAAAGTGCTACGAAAACAAACTTGATTGAACGAACTGACTGTTGCATGTCAGTTTTCGTTCAAATATTTTGAAAGAAAAGTGTTCTCCGTAGTTCATATATCGATAAATTGCCTTTATATAGTTTGAGACAATTTGAATTGCCTTTCATATAGAATTTAATAACATTTACAAACATTATAAATCATTTCGGTTACAACAAAACCAAGCAAAACATAAATAATTAGTACGGTTTCGGGCCTTCGGCCATAAAGATTACCGCGATACACTGCCCAAGAAACTGGCGAGTAATGAACTGAATACTAAACAAATGACCTGGAAAACATACTACCGATTTTATAACAGTAAACACACACAGAAATATTTATAAATTAAAGGAAATTCAACGACTAAACACATGAAACATTGTCATTGCACTGACCGAAATAAAAACGCTTTGAAAAGAACAATTATTGTCGCTTACTCACCCAGAGTTCATTAGTTATCCTTTGTCCTCAGGTTTTCCCATGTACAGTATTAAAATATTTCCTTTGAGTTAAAATCCAGTGGTCTTTTGCCTTACTTTGATCCAACTTCGAAAGGTTTTCAAAACGACCGGCAGTGCTGTCAGCTTGTCAAAACTGATAAACAACTCCAAATATGGACAGGCAAACTCCAAATATGGAAAGCCATATGGAAAGGGCATTTTTTGCCTTGCGTTTCGCACCAATTCCTGGCTAAATTATAATGAAACTAACCGAAATTTACTTATTTTTTATCAATTTGTTTTGGTATATGCTAAAACAATTATTCGCCTCAGTGTCAGTGAATAGTGGTTCGATATTTACCTCGACGCTTCGCGTCTCGATAAATATCCACCACTATTCACTTCCACTTCAGTGAATAATTGTTAATTATTGATATTCTTCAAGAGTTCGTTCAAATAAGACAAACATAATTTTCATATCATTATCATACACTTTAATATTTGTCTCCTCTATACTTGACCAATGCTCTTCAAGATATTATCTTGTTGACAATTCCTATCACTAATCATGGTTATTAAATTGTACTGTGATATTATCTTTGTTTAAACTGTTATCGAGTAAACTATGATCTTTTATCAAATACTCTGAAAGATCTTACTGACTTTAGTTTATTTCCAAAGTTTCAGCATTCCTATCAATTTAGTTAAGAAGATACGGCTAGTTGAAAATTTGAGGATTTTGACGCCATATTGGTTTTGAAAATATGACGTCATTAAGTGATTCTTTATCGGTAGTGGAGTTGTTTTGATGGCGATCACATAGTGATAGCTGTTGTGAATGCTCTTTGGATGAAATATAGTCGAAATAAACTATTTAATTCCTCATTCAGGAAAGTAGAGGAGCTTCTTAGGCATAATACGAGATAGAATCACTCAGTGACGTCATATTTGAGAAACAACTGAATTGGAATTGGACATCCCCTGTTAAAATAAATGTATTCATTCATTCAACTTTAACTAGCCATATCTTCTTAACTAAATTGATAGGAATGCTAAAACTTTGGAAATAAACTAAAGTCAGTATATAAGATCTTTCATATGAACTACATTTGTGTTTTGGCTGGAGTATCCCTCAGTGATTTATTTTATGAATTAAAGGTTTTGAGATGCTGTAATAGTAAAATGGAAAAAGTCCAGCATCAGGTCTGTATCATATTTTATGCTGATTCAAATCTTAAGTTATGGATTGTATTTTAAAATCTTAAATTAATATAGTTAGACATTGTATAATATATATCAAATTTAATATACGCATTTAAAATACAGCTGCAAGACTTGTAACAGGGGTTAAAAAATCGGAGCATATCTCCCCTGTGCTTCGTAATCTTCACTGGTTGCCGATGAGATCAAGAATTGTATTTAAGATACTAATAATTACTTTCAAGGCTTTGCATGGCCAGGCGCCTGTGTATATTACTGATTTGCTAAATAAATATAAACCGGTTGAGCTTGGGGTAGAGAGACGGTGCATACTCGTGTTTTGAGATCATCAGACCGTAATCTGCTACTTGAGCCAAAATCCAAAACGGTGACTCATGGAGACAGAGCGTTCTCGGTTTCGGCACCAAAACTGTGGAATTCATTACCACAGGAAATTAGAAGCTTTGATATGTTGGGTAATTTTAAGTCAGCACTTAAGACTTCTTTTTTAAAATTAATAGTTTTTTTGTTCATAGTGGTAATATATGTAGTAGGCTTTATCTTATAATGAAACTGTAATAAGTTTTATAAGTAAATTTAAGAATATATTGTTGTAAGAGCATTGAGACTATTGTATAATGCTCCTGATACGTCTATTATTATTATTATTATTATTAAAATATCCTATTCATTCAATGAATCCATGGTTTTTCAGTCTTCTGTTTCCAAGCAGAAGTCCATATATTAGTGTTGCATTTTTCGCAACGGTTTTCGTTAGTATAATAGCTGTCGCTTCCCTGCACACTTGTAATCTTTCTATTTACTTAAGTTACTCTCTGCTGGTGTTACGTTCAAGCCACATCCATATTTTTAACCATTTACATTTCTGAAAACATGAAGTCTGAGCCAGCCATTATATATTTGTTATTCATTTTAATTTAATTAAGTGAGTGTCAACCGTCGGACATTGCGCGTTTGTGTTTATCTTTCCGTGCGATAACGAGTTGTTTAGAAGTGCTTCGTTGCCAACTTGACGTGGTAAATACTTCGGAAATTCGCCGAGTTTTCTCAGAAAATCCTATAGAGGATTTCTTATTCATTCACAATACAAATACGTCCACTCGGAATCTGATTTTTTGTTTGAACCTCGTCACTTGGTCTTCCACGCTTCGCGTCAGTTAAGGCTGACATAATTCGAAACGAAAGTCAAGAAAACGTTGAATTTTGTGAAAATGCAGAAATAATTACTTTCTATGGTATGTCTTCTTTCAAGTTAAAGACAAAATGAATAATTTATATCAGGGATCGACAAGATATTTACGGATGAGTACACCAAGGGAATTTCGTGCTTCGAAAAATGGCCGACCGAGCGTGCAATGCGTCACGGTTGACACTCACCTTTAAAAGAGGTTTTTTGAGAATTAAAAACATTTATTATCTCAACAAAATTTTACCCAACCAAATTAAGATCAGAAATTTAACCTTCCCATTTATGGGTAAAGAAAATCTTTTACCCAACCCAAGAAGAAAAAAGTTAGATAAAGCCCAATTCCCAGTATATCGTCGATACAAGTTTTAATAACAATCCCAAATAGATATACAGTACGATGCTACTGTAACTTTCAGATTATTATCTCCCTATACAGAGCAGGAATCCAAGTAAAACAAGGAGAGGAATACAATAATAAAAGCTAATGTGCAATGATGACTAAGGAGAACTAATGATGAGATTCCAATTTTAAATGATGAACTCTTAATTTTTTATGTAAATAGTCATGAAAATTTTGCTACCCAACCCTTCAGAGAAGTGATTTTTTTTACCAACCATTTAGGTCTTAGAATTTTCAGTTACCCAACCATTTCCTCTTCGGCCCCACCCCGGTCATAAATAATGACTGGTCCCTAATATGGCAATATTTTAGTCATTAAAACGTTACTTAAAGGGATGTGGCAATATAAATTAACTTTATCTCATTTGAAAGAACTCGTAAAATGGTATAAGAAGACCTTTTACAATTTTTCTGTATCCTTCTTGGTTTTTGAAATATTTCAGATAATTATGTCAAAAGACAATACAATCCGCCATCTTGTTGTAATATTTGACCTAATTAACGTCACAAGCAGGGTAAACCTGATGCAACTACTCCATAGGTGACCGAATTTCCGCGGAAGGCTTTTTAAAATGTTGTTGGCCAATTGAAAATAGAAATGGTGCAATATAATCGAGTTTCTGGCTCATAATGTCGTAAGGTTGGCAAGATAAAAATTTCAATTTACCCTACTTATGACGTCACATGCATATCGAAAATAATTCCAAGATGGCGCACAGCACGCTGTCACAACGATGTCTTTCGTCAACTTATTTCGAAAACCAAAAAAAGATAAGGGAAAATTGTAAAAGGTCTTGTTATACCATTTCACGAGTTCTTTCAAATGAGACACAGTTAATTTATATTGCCATATCCCTTTAAGTAAAATATAGTGATGCCGCGTGTCAACAATATATAAATTACCATCACTTGAACATTATCTTGTTATTATCTTTCTTTTCGTTTTTATCATTGTTTTATCTTGACTTAAGCTTTATTCTATCTTTATGCGCTATTCTTTTCTCTATTGATAGTCTAATCATCTGTGTTAATGTTTTAGGCTCACTCACTACTGTATTTGTTGATGAGAAGTAATTATGAATATAGTGGTGGAGCAGGGTGCATACGAGTTCATTTACAGGTGCAGATATTATTAATAATAATGATAATAAGTATAGGTTAAAGTAAATGGTTTGAACCTAGGAGTATCATTAGATGTGTGAAGTTGATCTTCCAGGTTGTTGTAGTCTTGAGAAAGACTGTTGATGGTGACAGACGTTTCGACGGTCTCAGCGGCGGTCATCTTCAGAGTCAAGTACTGTAAAGCGTGTTTGTCAGGGTTTGCCTATATATGCGTCTGGTTCATTACGTCATCGTTCGTTTGTTTGTCATAATAGCGCTCCGTCGAGATGACGTCAGTATCGATGTTTGTCCGCTTTTACCCATAATTCTTGCGGCCATAACAAAAGAAATAGCTATTTGCAATCATTTGTGAGTCAAATTTGGTTTGTTTGTCCGCTTTTTGAGCTATTAATAGCAATCGCGTCATGCGTTAAGTGCCAATATTGTTTGTCATGCGCTAAGCGTGGGTATATTGTTTGTCGGTAGGTCTATTGTTCGTTGGTGTGTGCGAAGAAGTCTTTTGTATGGTGTCGGTAATTGTTTTGATCTGTTAAGTGGTTTATGTTCCAAGTTGGTATACCAACTTTCTAATGTAGGTCGCTGTTTGTAGTTTATGTTAAAGGCGATACATTCAGCCGAGTCCCAGCCAATATCGTGTTTTGTTTGTACGTGAAAATGACCGCCGCTGAGGCCGTCGAAACGTCAGTCACCATCAACAGTCTTTATCAAGACTACAACAACCTTGATGATCAACTTCACACATCTAAGTATAGGTTAGTTACCGAAACCAAGGTAACTACGCTGGTTATTGATACGAGATAACTACGTGATATTTAAGGTAGTTTAAGTGCAATTTAGTAGCTGATTTAGTATTCAAGGTCACTAATCTGTATAATAACCGCGGTACATCAATGAGAATCGTCTTCAAAATGAACTAAGTAAAGGTTACTAAGTTACCGAAACCGAGGTAACTACGTTGGTTATTGATACGAGGCCCGAAACCTACTTAGTTAATTCACGATATAGATGATAATCGTCGTTATTTAGCAAAAAGTTACTCTTCTACACAGTGTTGCCAGATCGTGAACAAAGTTCACAGATTTGTGAACTTTTTGCTCTCTGCATGAACTTTTTTTGAACATCGAAGATTTGTGAACTTTTTATGAACGGTCAATGCAAGGTCAACCTCGTTCCCAGGGCATTTTGTCTCATTTCTGGGTGTTTAGATATGATGTTTGTGGTCTTTGTTCCATTGCCTTTGTCTACGTTGTTGACCTGAATAATTGAGAAATATTCAATGCTATGTCAGCATTGATCGGCATAAATGCAGCCAACAAGCTTAATAATCCACCATACATCCATGGTTATCTCTTACAAAAGGTATGAAGAAGCACATATCCAATTTAGCGAAAGCTATCACTTCTAATTTGCTGTAAAATCTGAAGACAGCATTCAAATTTAGATGAATAAATTATACTCGGCTGAATTAATTGAGTTTTATGACAAGCCAATCGCATTATAGACCAGCCGATCCCAGGGCCATTTTCGCCGACCTTAAATATATATTAACCGCGGCATATCAAAGATAAACGACGCATGAATAAACTAATAATAATAATAATAATCTTTATTGAGGAAACTTTTTCATATGCATGATTTTCAAAAAGGAAATGAAAGAATAATGAAGCTATAAATATATATATACAAATATATATAAACCACAAATTGTAAATAGACGTATTAAAACCATGCAATTATGTAGTATGAAACTATAGTAAAAAATCTAAAATACTACGTTTAAAGCTATGAATGTTTTACGATTTTCTAATATCTTTACTAAGCGTGTTGTAGTCTTTTACTGCATGTAAACCTGTCCTCTGTTTTCCCCAGTTCCTTTTTTGCCGACTGTTGATGGATTTACATGCACATTAACATTGCTAATGCAATTACAAATGAAATGTGTTTAAATTAAATATTGTTTTCGACATGTATATAAACACGAATGTCAAATAGTTGATAGTTAATACTAAGCTTATCCTTGTTACGTGTATTGTAATTATGTTCATCTTGGTGCTTTATTAGACTAATGTGGTGCTCTACCAAACCATTTAAGCAGATATTTCCCTAATCGTTTTGTTTGTGAAATTATTGCGTGTTTTCCCGACAACATGGTAGTTTTAGCTTAAAACCCAACCCAATCTCCACCTAGTTAATGTAGACAGTCTACCCTATAACCCCCCCCCCCCCCCCCCCCCGCGTGAGCCCCCATGGTGAGCATTTTTGCTCTTGGGCAATTGTAATTATGATTAATAATTAAAATATGTTTATACAAAAAAGAACAAAAAAAAACGAGTTTTCTAACCCTAACCCCCCGCGTAACGAGTTTTGCGACGCTACCCCCCGAAACCCGCACCCTCGTGTGCTTAATGGGATTAGTAATTGACTGTTAAGTGCATGCGCTATCTATGGCGCTTGTGTTAATGTATACATCATACATTCACAACTAAATGTTACCAATGTCAACTGTCTACATTAACTAAGTGGAGATGCCATACTAACATGCGTTAATCGATAACTATTTGTATTTTTACTTTATAATAAGGTTCTTGTAGCGGTCTCTAAACTCATCCAAGATGGACAAGACAGTGCATCCATGAGCCGAGCCTTGATTGCTTTGAGAAACTATGTCAGTGAAGATAAAGTATTAGTGGTAAGTGATCATTAGATTATATCTCAACTATAAATTGTCCAATCAAAGACCTAGATTTGTACCACGTGACCAGTCAATTTAGACTCAAATTCCCCGCTATTTCTCCGGGACATGATATTTGACCCCCGCTGATCACGAATACTAATGGAGAAACAACAAGACGTTTCAAGACGTTTCAAGACAGCATTCAAGATTGTTTCGGTATAATATATAATTTATAGATTCTCCGCTCGGGGAATTCGTCGAAATATTACCCCTCGGGATGATATATCATCTCTCGGGGTAATATTTCGTCGAATTCCCCTCGCTCCGGGTCTATAAATGATAAAGATTATTTTTATGAATTTAGAATAATGTTCAACTATTGTCTTATTAAAAATTAAAGGGGAAATGTAGCCAAAAATAAATTGATTGGTGTACAGCGGTGGTTTTCTTTTTAATTTGACGTCATTGAGTGCTTGTCTTTTGTTCCTTGCACTCACGTGACGTCAAAATTGAAAAGAAACCCCCGCTGGACCTCGAGTCTGAGCCGTCGAACAAACTCTAAAATGGCGGCGTCCAGAAGCATAAAATACGAGAGTGAAAACGTTATTTCTCGAGTACAAGAGCAGATACCGTATAACTTTTAATATTTCTAAACATTATACTTAAAGGCCATTTATTTAAAAGTAATTTATTTTTTGGGTACAGTTCCCCTTTAAGTATATTACAAATTCATTACATAAAGAAAAATGATAAGTTGGTCGAGTTAAATCAAGTAAAACGATCTTATTACCATAACAACAAGAACGTCAACTATAAGCTTCCTCCCCTTGCTTTTCGCTCTTGTCCTAGTCTTTTTCCTCGGCCAAGAATATATTATAATAAATTAAATTAACTTGAAAAGTCACTAGCTATAAAAAAATTCCACGTTTCCTTTAAGGTGAAAATACTCAGAAAAACTTTGAGCTCCAGAAAGGACTTTTACTGGAAAGTCACAATACGACTTGTAGTCCAACAAATACTTGTGAACACACGTCTTGTCCCAGGTTTAAATACCGTATTTAACCTGCCCTGCCATCTGAATTCTAGTGGCTCAATGGTTAGAGCGTCTGGCTACCTCAGAAGATTACGGGTTCAAGTCCTGTCTGGAGCTCAATCCTGTCTGACAACTTAAAGTGCCTATGAAACGAAAATCGAGATGATTTTTTATTGATTTATTTGAGATAACTCAACGATAAGAAATTACATTTGCAGTTCTTTCATATCTTATCTCGTCGTTGAGTTATTCAAGGTTGTGTAATATGACCCATGACGTCACACGTTGTATTCACCATGATGACCAATCTGAAAATAATGCATATCTTCAAAACTATTGAACGAAATTGCTTGAAACTTTGCACAAGCTTACAGTTCACTAAATTGAATATCCTTGCGTCAACTATATTGTTGCCATAGTAGCAAATTAGTTCCCAGTCTTCTTTTATCCTCAAGCAATATATTATATTTTCTACCATGCTCTGCAGAGATTTTGATTCGAAGTTTAACTTTTTTTTGGAAATACTACTTCAAATATACCTTACTAGTCGACAGTGGAAAATTGTTTTAGAAAAGGCAGAAAATAAAGAAGTTTATCAAAGGAAGAAAAGAGTCTAATCTGGGAACTAATTTGTTATTATGGCAACAATAAAGTGGAGATATTCAGTTTAGTGAACTGTATACTTGTGCAAAGTTTTAATCAATTTCGTTCAATTGTTGTGAAGATATACTTCATTTTCAGGTTCATATAGGTTATATTACACAATCTTGAAAAACGCAAGAACGAGATAAGATATGAAATAACTACAAATGCTATTCTTTATCGTTTTAGGAGTTATTTTAAATAAATGAATAAAAAATAATCTCAATTTTCGTTTCATAGGCACTTTAACACAGCTTGATAGCAAAACCATTACAACTTTAGTTATAAGTATTTATTATTCATAACAATAAAAAAGGCATGAATTTCTAATTAATGAAAATAAAAAAAACATGTCTATGTTAGTTCAGGACATTACATCAAATGTTATGGTCATCACTCACTTAACATTGTATGTGAATGATTTAGAACACGTCTCTTACTATTGAAGTAAAAGATCTTATAAAGAAAGTTCATACAGTGCTTCAAGCAGAATCTCGAATGAAGGTAACGCTTTTTTTTTCTCTGTAAAACTTTTGATATCTTAACAGTTTAGATAATAAGCAACAGACTGCACTTTCGTATCGGTTTTAAATTACCTATCTCATGAAAAATGGAGTTTGAGATTTTTCTAAACTTGAGCCAGGTAAGTTTGGTCGACGCGACGTAACCTCTTTCAGTTTCTTTCTCTATTCAGGCGTACGATTATGATTTATTTAGAGTCGCAGGACAATGTTCCAGTTTATCACTCTTAGATAAACGTAAAACCCAACTGATAGGGGTTCCGAGGGCGATTTTTATGGTCGTTTTCCGAGAAGATCCGAAAGTCTTACCATTCGCTGGTGTTGTTGCAAAGACAAAACCTTCTCAATTATTTTAAGACGCTGAGTGGTGGTCCGACAAAGGATTGACAGCTCTTCCATATGTCATCCAGTTCTTGAGTTATTACGTTTTGTGTAATTTGAGCTATAGATAGATACCTGTAGCTGTAGTGCAGTAGAAAATGAATTTTGGAGTTTTACATACAAAAAACGTATTGGTTATTGTTATGTATTAAGAAACTCCACTAGTCTAGTGTTGGTTGTTACTAAACCATTTGTTTTATTTCACTCTAACTCTCTCACTCTCTTACACGTGTTCTCCCGCTCTTTCTATATACATCACTCTCACGTGTCCTCATACGTCACACTCCTCAACCACTCACACTCACTACACTACATCTCCCTCTTTCTTTCGAACTGAATATCAACTAATATATGTTTCTTTACATGATCTTATATACACTAATTACTTGCAGAAAAGTTCAATTCTCAATTAGTTCTTAACTTAGTTATTAATTAGTTCTTAAATGTTTATCCAAATCAAATGTCATTATGGTACATAGAATCGTGTTCGCTTTCGTGTTGGGTATCGCCTTGCCAATTCCATCATTGCAGGTAATCTATTTGGTACTGGTGGATGGTAATCAGGTTCACCATCCGTCATTTCTTCTCCACTGATGTCTTCACAAACATACTCAGATGGGCGTAGAAACTTCTTGAAATGTGATACATTGCGTGTGGTAGTTGATGAATCATTTCGGGTTGTTGCTGTAATCCTGGTTCCTGCCACTCGTGTCACAATCAATGGTTCAGTGTTGAACTTGGGTGTGAATTTATTTGTTCTGTTTTGTTTCACCAGAACTTCATCTCCAACTTGGATATTGGTGGTTTTTGCATGACGTTTCTCATCCACATATTTCTTGGTTCTGGCTTGTTTGTCTTTAACACTTTGTTGTGCCATCTTGTGTATCTTTCGGTAATCTACCTCTTTCTCTTCATTTAGAGATGGAATTGTTGTTTGGAGCGGTCTGTTAAATAACAATGTTGCTGGTGCCACTCCAGTAACTGTATGTGGAGTGGTACGATAAGCAAACAAGAATTCATACAACTCTTCCGTCCAATCTTTTCCTTCTATTTTTGCAGCTTTGATGGCTTTTCCTAGAGGTTTCATAAAACTTTCTGCTTCACCGTTTGACTGTGGCCACAAAGGTGTGACTCGATGATGTTTAATTCCTCTGCGTTTCATGTAGTCGTCCATTTCCTTGCTTTCAAATGGAGGTCCGTTATCGGATATAATCTGGTCTGGTATGCCATGGGTAGCGAACATTCTGTCCAGGCGCTTTGTAACAACTTTAGCGGTTGTTGACTTGAGAATTTCCACCTCGGGGAATTTAGTATAAGCATCGATTACAACGAACAACGTTTCTCCAGTTGGATATGGCCCACAAAAATCCATGTTCAGCTTACTCCATGGTTTCTGTGGCATTTCGGTTTGTTGTAAAGGCGGTGGTGGGTCTCCTGTGCTGAGACTTTGACAAGCATGACAACATTTAACATAATTTTCAGCGCATCTATCCATTGCTCTCCACCAAACTTTCATTCGCAAAAGTTGTTTCGTCTTTACAATGCCCTGATGTCCTTTGTGGGCTAATTGTAATGTTTGTGTTTGTAGCGATTTTGGCATTACAATTTTTGTTCCACGCAATATTAAGCCATTTTCGGTTTCCGACAGTTCGTGTCGAATGGCATAATATGATCCTGTTTTGTCCCATTGTCCAGAGTTCAGACTTGCAATCACTTCTTGCAGCTCACCATCTTCTCGCGTAGCTAAAGCAATCTGTTCAAGCGACATAGCTTTTGGTACAGATTGTCTTTCCATAAAATTTATGTACTGGTCAGCTACACTGCAATCTGAATTCGATTCTGGTAACGGCTGTCTCGACAACACATCTGCAGGATTTCCTTCCCCAGTTCGGTGCTTTATTGTGAAATCGTATTGTTGCAATCTCATCGCCCAACGCTCCACTCTCGCTGGCGGTTTAGCTTTTGGTGAATAAATTACTTCCAGTGCCTTGTGATCTGTAGAAACATGAAATTTAGCTCCGATTAAATAGAGATGAAATTTCTCACACCCCCAGACCACTGCAAGCGCCTCACGCTCGGTCTGGGAGTAGCGCTGTTCCACTGGTGTAAGTGAACGGCTTGCAAAAGAAACGTTTCGAGTGTTTCCCTTCTCGTCTACATTGGATAATATTGCACCGAGTCCAACTGGACTAGCGTCTACAGTTAACACCGTCTTTTGGGTTGGATCATAATAGGCCATAATACAATCTCTTGCTATCTCAGCTTTGATCTTGTCAAATGCTGTCTGATGTATTTCTTTCCATTCATATGGTGTGGATTTAACTGTAAGGGATCTCAATGGAGCAGTAATTGTTGAAAAGTCTTTTATGAACCTGGCACAATAGTTTGCCAGGCCTAAAAAGCTTCTCAGTTCTTTGACATTTTCTGGTGGCTGTGTGCACTGGACTGCCTTTATCTTGTCAGGATCTGCTTTTACCCCTTGATCGGTGAGGTAGAACCCATAAAACCATAAGGAGGTCTGGTTAAAAAGACATTTCTGCTCGTTGACTGTCAATCCTTTCTGCTCGAGGCGTTGCATTAGTCGTGTTAACCGTTCATCGTGTTCTTTTGGTGTGGTCCCCCAAATAATAATATCGTCGGCGATATTTTGTACATATCACTACTAGGTGATATTTTGTACATATCACTACTTTGTACATTCACTACTAGGGACCTTAAGCAAGAGGACGGGAGAGGACGACGGGGACGTCTGTGCACGAGAAAGACTGGGGCGAGTACCGGGTGACGTCTTGCCAAATGTAAACATTAAGCAAAATTACTTAGCGCAGGACGGGAGGTAAACACAATAATAAAAAAAGTGTATTACACAAATGGCATCTTTTCGGGATGTTATACCATTACTTATGGATAGTTATACGACAGGTGCCCTTGATGATGACGAATTCGTACTCTTGTATGAAACCTACAAGTCGAAAAACCCGGACTTTCCTTACGATGAACACGGAAAATTTTCTTTGGATGACATGAGTGAGACGGATTGTAAAGCCGAATTTCGGTTTGAGAAACGAGACCTACGACTTTTGGCAGATGTCCTGAAGCTTCCTGATCGGTTCGTCTGCTCGCAGAGAACTGTTTGCGATGGCATGGAGGGTTTGTGTATTTTACTGCGAAGGCTGGCGTATCCTTGCCGATACAGTGACCTTATTCCTCGATTTGGTCGACCGGTTCCTGTTCTGAGCATGATCTCCAATCAAGTGCTTGATTTTATTTATGAAACGCATGCCCACCGTGTAACTGAATGGAATCCGATATTATTGAATCCTCAATTACTCCGAACATATGCGGATGCGATTACTATGAAGGGAGCCCCACTCGACAACTGTTTTGGTTTCATCGACGGTACCGTTCGCCCAGTTTGTCGTCCTGGAGAAATGCAGCGAGTGCTCTATAATGGCCACAAAAGGGTACATGCTATTAAATTTCAATCGGTTACTTTGCCATCTGGAATGATAGCACATATGTTTGGACCAGTTGGTAAGATTTTCCATTTTGATTTTTGATGCAATATAATATTTAAATCAGTAACAAAGTTACGTGACATGATCAATATAATACTGTAAATCAAAATAAGAACAATATTATTAAATAATTATATTTTAATTATGGTGGCCGACAAGTTAATTATAAAACATACAAAAAATATTACATTTAGGTCTAAATGTCATCAGACTTCATATTTAGTGTTAGTAACATTACATTATTTTTTTGGTTAATACAGCCATATCATTCTTAACTCAACACCTTAAATTGCACCTTACGGTGTATTATTAATATAATATATCATCAAATTGACGATTACATCTTAGCTGTGCACCATGGTATGCTATGGGTCATATGGTGGCTACCATGTTTGATGTGCCCTTTGCAATTCAGCCATTGGCTGCAAGTAAGGACGATTATCCTGATTCTTCTTATATATATATATATATATATATATATTATAATCTTTGTATTTCATGACTTTCTTGACAGAAGGGAAGAGGCATGATGCAGGGATGCTAGCTGAGTCTAATCTACTTGGCCATCTGGAAAGACATGCATTTTCTCCTACTGGTGAACCAATGTGCTTGTATGGAGATCCAGCATATCCCTTGAGAGTGCATCTACAGACCCCATTCAAAAATGCTGTGATGACACAAGAGATGCAGGATTTCAATTCTGCAATGAGTGCTGTCCGTGTGTCCGTAGAATGGCTTTTTGGCGACATCATCACATATTTCAAGTTCTTAGATTTCAAGAAGAATTTGAGAGTAGGTTTGTCAGCAGTAGGCAAGATGTATATAGTTAGTGCAATATTAAGGAATAGCCATACCTGTCTGTATCATAACCAAACTTCACATTTCTTTGCCTTAGAACCACCAAATCTTCAAGATTATTTTGTGTAAATTTTCATTTATGTATCAGAAAATACTTTTATTAATAATTTATGACATTGAATAATATGGTAATAATAATAAATATTTTTTTTTAAATAAATATTTGTATATATTAATAATTGATGATATTGAATAATATGGTATAATGGTAATAATGTTAATATTTGTAATTATAATAAAGAAATATATTTGTAAAAAAATAATTTATAATTTCAAATTTAACATAATATTGAAATTTTCAACAATGTATGTATTAAAGTGACAACAATCATCATTGAACTGTCTTACTAAGGAACAAGCTTAGATAAAATGGCAAGCATCATTTGGTTTTGCTGCTGCTGTTGTTGCATCATCATAGCCTGCATCTCTTGCTGTTGTTTTTGCTGCTGCAACATAACTTGCATAAACTCCTGATGTCTTGTATTTTCTCCTTCTTGTTGTTTCTTTTGCATCTCTAATTCTTCTTTCTTTATCTCACTCATCATCTCATTCCTTTCTCTTAAAAATTCAACCGCCTCGCTCCCTCTTGATCTTTTTCTCTTTCCCTTTTCCAAATGGCGTTTCTGAGTGTCTCCTAATTTTTCCAAAGCCATTGTTCTCATTTCTTCAGCCTTTTCTCGGTCCGTTTTCTTCTTGTTGTTTTCTTCACAGAGTTCTTTTTTCTGTGTTTCTGCTTCATCTTCTCTTTCAATTAGCTCTTCCAGAGCCTGTTCCACTTCAGACATATTGGTGTCAATACCACTGGCTTTCTCCTCACTTTTTAATTTTCGTCTCAACTTGTTTGAGAGTAGATTGTACCTATCTCTCACAGCTCTTCGGTCCAGGTCAGCCTTGAACTTTACATCCTTCACAACAACAAGTTGTTCAGCAATTTCATGCCAAATTTGACCCCTTTGTGTTGAACTTTTCTTGTGTTGAAACGGGTTCTGGGTCAAAATTTCCCTGCACATAAGGGTATCGTGTCTCTCAGTCCAGAACATCACCTTTTCTCCACTGTTGAATGAAATAAGATAAACAAATCATGTTTATGAACAGAATTTATGTAACTTACCTATTCTTTTGTAAAAAGTTAAAAACGGGTGAATAAAAGCATTGTATTGTATTCAGCAGGGCCAAGCCGCAGGTTGAACGAAGTACAGAAACACGCTTGCAGAATATCCTGTTTTTGAAGACTATTTCTTGTCGTTTCTAATTTTTTCAACAGTATTTATGGCAAACTATCCAACTGTGCATTGGTTCAAATGGATTTGAGTAAACCAAGCCGAGTAAAAGCACGAGAGAAACTACAGAGCACGTGAGAAACTACAGAGCACTCGATAACTTTACCGCCATCTTTGTTTATGTTTTTAATATAAAGGCGGTAAAAATAAAAATATAAAAAGGCGGCTGCCGCGAGCGCATGCTCAGACAAATTTCATACTTACGCAGGTTTCTCGCGGTCTCTTTTCTCTTTTTCACAGGAAGATGTCATTTTCCACTCGTCTTTAAGGTCTTTTTCTCAAGTATTTCCTTCAAAAACTGAAAAGTGCTTTCCAGAACTTAACACGACAACAGAGCTAACAAATACGTTTTTCTCAGTTTCACGTTTTGCCAAGACGGGAAAACAATGAATTTCACGTCTTGTACGCCGAGTGGACGGGAAAGCCTCACATTTGACGCATGCGCAGAATCAATCTACGAAGGAATTTACTTCCGGTAAGACGTCGTCGTCCTCTCCCGTCCTCTTGCTTAAGGTCCCTATCTCCACATACGCGGACTTCATGCGGATTTCTAGGCTTTGGCGTGACCACCAACCCACTGACCCAATCAGTGCTTTCATCTGTAACCGGCTCGATTATATTTTTGTCGATGTACTCATCCTGCATCCAGCCACGAATCGAGTTGTTTTCTCAGATGAAACGGTACACGTCGATAATGTTGTGGTACGGGAGGTACTGTCTCGTCTACATGGATTTTCTGCTCGTGCCCTAACAACTTGCCAATCCCGTGAAATACCTTTGGATGTTTTCCTTTCAATTCCCGAAGCTTTTGTTGACTTGTTTCTGAAGAATCTTTGTTATTCTTGGATAGTTCCGGTTTGTTTACATTGTCATGCTTGACTGCGTTGAGACGCAATATAATTAATCCAAGGTCAGCTGAGGTTTCGCAACTTAGCAACGAAGGTGTTCCATATTTGGCTTGCGCTACATAAAATGTTGCCGCTGCGATTCTTTTCTTCGTTTCGACTACCGCTTGAAACTTCCCTTTCAACGGTACAATCTCGTCAGAACCATAGGCATAGATTCTTGTCTGCGTGCGTTGTAACTTGATAGGCTTGGGTGCGGTCTTGCAAATGTTGTCAAAATGTTCGCTATTGAGAACATTTACCGTCGCTCCCGTGTCAACTAAAAAATCCACCGTCGTTCCCTCTAGCTTTAATGTAGCAATCGGTGCTGATTTCTTTTTACCCTTCGAAGAGACTGCGAAGCTTGCCTCGTCGCTGCTCGAGCTGTTGTCAGAGGGATCTGGTTTCGCGGTTACATCTTGGCGGCTATTTTGGTCTTTGTCATGCTTCACTGCATTGACTCGTTTTCGTTGTTGAAAACGTGGTTTGAACTGTGGTTTGAATGACTCTTTTCCTTTGCACACTTTCTGGAAATGTCCTTCGCGGTTGCACTTTCGACACTGCTTTCCCTTTGCCGGACAGGGTTTCCCTTTGTGTGGAAATATTCCACCACATTTGTAGCATGTCAGCGCTTTGGGTGGTAGTGGATCAATTATTCGTCCATCTTGCCTTTGATAGTTAAGTGTCTCGGCACTCGCTTTTGTTGATTTCTCTACTTCTTTGGAGTGATGCTCCGATATTTCGAGAGCTCTAGCATAGGATATCAAATCGTCGAGATTTGATTCGTCCTCTGAAAGCCTTTCTTCGCAATCGACTTGATCGGCAATGCTCTACTATTTGAGTCCTAATTTCATCGTTTGCATCGTTGAATCCACAGGTTGAACCCAGGTGTCGAAGGCGTGTATAGAACTGGTCTATAGTTTCATCGTGCTCTTGTTTGGCTTGCCGAAAAACATATCGCTCATACAGTATGTTTTTCTTCGGGGCGAAGTGTGCCGTCAGTTTCTCTTCGGCACTTTTGTAATCATCCTCGTCTCCTGTCCCAGATAATGTTGAGAAGATCAATTCCACCTCTGGACCTGCAAGATAGAGTAGCAATGCGCGCTGTTGCTTTGCTTCTTTGACGTCGAAGGCAATCATACTCCTCTTGAAACGAGTAAGCCAGTCTTTCCATCTTGAAGCTGTGGAACTTGGCTCGGTATGTGGGCTAAATTGGGAAATACCACTGAAGTCTGCCATCGCATGGACTTTCTTTCTATCCTCGTCGCCAATGTTATGTATTAAGAAACTCCACTAGTCTAGTGTTGGTTGTTACTAAACCATTTGTTTTATTTCACTCTAACTCTCTCACTCTCTTACACGTGTTCTCCCGCTCTTTCTATATACATCACTCTCACGTGTCCTCATACGTCACACTCCTCAACCACTCACACTCACTACACTATGGCCACTGGGTGGAGAAGGGAATTGATTGTCAAACTTGTTAAAGCGTAGAGCGCTGCTAATTCGCTAACTTCCATGTTACATAACTTCATTGTGAGGATGACCTTTAAGTTTGAAAAGAAAATACAAAATTACGGCACCTTTGTCACGCCCTTTCCCTTTACGTACTTGACTCTCCCCACATCTCATATAGAAATATATTGAATCGAAAGACTTTAATACAAGCAATGTTTGATGTTAAAATCAATTATGTTGTCTTGGTTTGTTTATGTTTTAGGAGTATGGTGATAATGTGGAAATGCTTGTAGATCTTCAGTACAGTTTAGCCAAGTCCTACTCCAGTACACCTGAACTTCGTAAAACATGGCTGGAAAGTATGGCCAAAATACATCAACAGAATGAGAATTATTCCGAGGTATGTACTGACGTTATTACGTAACTTTCTTGGAAATATAGTATTCTTGAAATTACTCGGAGTAATCAAAGATTATATAAGTGCGTTCGAAGCGAATGTGGTCTTGGACAAAAATAATAAGATTATTTAATGTTTGTATTATCAAACATATTTTGGATGGAAATTATAGAATATCATATGTTGATACTAAAGGTGAAGACTAAAAGAGATGACTCAAAAGAACCTTCTTATTTTCAAAAACTAGTCTAATCCTAATAATAATCCCATTCCTAACCCAACCTTGATCCTAACCTTAAACATAATCCTAACCGTAGTTAATCCTAATTCTAACCTTGATCCTAACCGTAGCTAACCCTAACTTAACCAAAAATAAAGACCAAACAAAAACAGAAAGGTCCTTTTGAGTCATCCCTTTCAGCCTAAACCGATACTACATTAAATGCGTCAATTTCATATGTGCTGTTACCATGGTAAGCTAGACCCCCAACAGCGTAAAGCGAATAAGGGTACTTATTCGGGGCAGAATAGCAAGAGAAATAAAGACTAGAAAATATAAAATTAGGTTTAATGTAAAGCCAATAGATATGTCCAACATGTAAACCTCAAAAAATTATAAATTTATATATATATTTATTTCAAAAGTTTAATTTATTTGTAACAATGCAAAAATTCGGATAAACACAGTCGAGAAAAAGGAATTTTCTAAAACATATATTTATCATGTATTAAATTTTTGAGGTTAAAGTTTGAGATCTATTTAAAATTATCAAATTCTGAAAATTTGATGTCTATACGACTAATATTGAATGTAGCATGGCGTCCCATGTCTAGTAAAATAACGGTTTGATAAATTCGAGTTTAAAGTTTTGAAATAACTTTATATTGTCCATTGTATTCTGTTCTATTGTTTTCATTGTTTTCCATTTATTATGTCGCCACATTACCTGAAAACCACTCTTTGCAATATTTATCCCTTTTTCACTGCACGACTAAAAAATCTAACATCAAGAAACGAAAAAGCAATGATTAAAGGGGCTATGTCACGATCTGCCTGGTTACTCAGCTAAGCGTACTTTTTGATTTTTGATTCGGAATCCAAAATCAAAGCGAAGCGAAAGCTAAACGATTTATTCGATTAGTATTTGTTATTTTCATGTTGGTGGATTATTTTTGGACGAGTTATAAGTAAAGCGTAATGACAATGTAATGTCTAATCGTGGTGGGAAACGAGAAGGAGCTGGAAGGCCTAGATTGCCGTGTACTATCTTGAACAAAAAATCAACAAGTACGCTTAGCTGAGTAACCAGGCAAATCGTGACATAGCCACTTTAATAATGTATAATTTGGTAGTTTTGAAAATTTGATTTTTTGGAAAAACATTGTCCATGACTACCTTAAAGATGTGAATAGGAATGTCAAGAAATATAAAACAAAGAACAAATAGAAGAGCTGAAGAATTTGTAAAATAGAAGATGAGAATTTGTAAACCTTTAGGCCACCACGAATTCCACTCTCAACAATCTTTGACATGAAATCAAATCACGAGGCCCTCGAGTAGTTTCCAGTTCATCGACCGCGAGTGATCTATATATGCAGGGGGGCCGTAAGACAACTTCCGCTTTCAGGGATTTAACCAGTCAAAATGGGTCGCGGAAGACCCGCAAAGTCGTCAATCGAAAAACACGGCACACGGCAACGCAAGATTAAAAATTGAAATTCGACTAGCGCCAGGAACATGAGATGCACGCACACGCCAAGTTTGATTTGATTTCATAAACAACTCTGCGATTGGTGGCATTTTGAGTTTTCAAGATGCTACGCTGGCGTGCAAGATGGCCTTTTCTAGAAAAATGTAAATTTTTCAACCCGATTTATGATAATTAATGATATTAACATAATGTGTTTTGTTCGGGAAATTTAAAAGCACAAGTAAAAGCCGGTTTATTGGGCTTTCAGAAAATGTACAGTATAGCTTTCGCAACAGTTATGGTTATTTCAAGAGATATCAATAGAACAAAGAGGTGGTTCAATTTTGGATGTTTTTCAGCCTGTCAGGAAAGAGTTAAAGCTTGTCGACCTACATAAAAAATCTCGATTATGACTCCAATAGTATAACGATCTCCATCGTTGAACGTAATTCGTCTTCATTAAAGTGCCCCTGTGATCAAATTTTTGTTATCCCGAATTTTTACATATTTGTAAAGAGCATGGTGTTCTTACTTAACTTGCCAAATTTCAAGCAATTGCGAGCATGGGAAGTCGCCTTTTCAGACTGTTTTTATACGAGATTATACGGCCGCCATTACTCGAACATGTTCCGGACGCTTAGGTTGCGATTAGAGGAAGTGACGTCAAAGACTCAACACGTGGCTAGTTGTGTATGAATATAAAGCTACTTGGGGAAAACTTTGTATTGTAACTTGTCGTCTAATTTCCATAAAGCTTTGTCATGTGTTGAATCACATACTCTGCTGTGGAATCGCGGGCTTGTCTGGAACAAGTTTTGAGCAATGGCGGGCAAAATTTGGGCGACTTTGGAGGTTAAATTTCTTGTGATAGAATGTTTGTTGTTCATTTTTTTGGCAAATGCGAACATTTATTAACCTAAAATGAAGTTATGTACAACAAAAAATACCAGGAAACGTAATATTTCGTTGCAGGGGCACTTTAATAGTAAATAACTAGACATAGTTTGACGTGATTGACGCTACTCTGGCTTTAAAATGTTTTTTGAATCGGTTACTTTAAAAGTTACTATCCATGACCCAACGTTGCGACACTCCAATCTAGTGTCTTCATCAGTGGTGATCGTTGTAAAGTTAGGATCCCTATTTATACCCCAGCACTTTAGTAGCGTCAAACTATGTCTGTGCGACTTGATGGAACCTACACGCGCTTGTTAATAAGAGCCCAGAACATATCATGGCGTGAGCAGAAAACGAAAGCTAAAATATATGATGGTATTCCACCAATTTCAACTATTGTTGCTCAGCAAAGAGCTAGATTTGCAGGCCACTGCTATCGTGCCAAGGACCAAATCATCTCCGATGTCATCTTCACGAGGCTGCCATGTCCAACAAGAGGCAGAAGCCCAATCAACTACATTGACTGTGTTGCTAGAGATACCAATCAGATGATAGAAGACCTTCCTAATCACATGATGGTTGATGGCTAGTTTCCACTCAGGGAAATCTTCCACAGGACCGGAACGGACAGGAAAGTTTCCTTTGTGTTAAAGTCGTTAGTTCCAACCGAGAGCTCACAAGACAAAGAAAACTTCCCTGTCCGTTCCGGTCCTGCGGAAGATTTTCCTGAGTGGAAACTAGCCTTTAAGGTTCCTGGCGGCGCGTTGTGAAATCTGTCTCGGATGCGTCCGCATAGATTGGCTGATTCGAGTGCAGTTAATCCCAAACAATAATGCCGAGATATGTAATCTCAATGCCAAAATCTGTTATCACAGTGCAAAAATCTTATTATCACAGTGCAAAAACTTGTTATCACAGTGCAAAAACTTGTTATCACAGTGCAAAAATCTGTTATCACAGTGCAAAAATCTGTTATCACAATGCAAAAATCTGTTATCACAGTGCAAACATCTGTTATCACAGTGCAAAAATTTGTTATCACAGTGCAAAAATCTGTTATCACAGTGCAAAAATCTGTTATCACAATGCAAAAATCTGTTATCACAGTGCAAAAATCTGTTGTCACAGTGCAAAAATCTGTTATCACAGTGCAAAAATCTGTTATCACAGTGCAAAAACTTGTTATCACAGTGCAAAAACTTGTTATCACAGTGCAAAAACTTGTTATCACAGTGCAAAAATCTGTTATCACAGTGCAAAAATCTGTTATCACAGTGCAAAAATCTGTTATCACAGTGCAAAAACTTGTTATCACAATGCAAAAACTTGTTATCACAATGCAAAAACTTGTTATCACAATGCAAAAACTTGTTTCACAGTGCAAAAATCTGTTATCACAGTGCAAAAACTTGTTATCACAATGCAAAAATGTGTTATCACAGTGCAAAAATCTGTTATCACAGTGCAAAAACTTGTTATCACAGTGCAAAAATGTGTTATCACAGTGCAAAAATGTGTTATCACAGTGCAAAAATCTGTTTTCACAGTGCAAAAATCTGTTATCACAGTGCAAAAACTTGTTATCACAGTGCAAAAATGTGTTATCACAGTGCAAAAATCTGTTTTCACAGTGCAAAAATCTGTTATCACAGTGCAAAAATCTGTTATCACTGTGCAAAAATCTGTTATCACAGTGCAAAAACTTGTTATCACAGTGCAAAAACTTGTTATCACAGTGCAAAAACTTGTTATCACAGTGCAAAAACTTGTTATCACAGTGCAAAAATCTGTTATCACAGTACAAAAACCTGTTATCACAGTGCAAAAATCTGTTATCACAGTGCAAAAATCTGTTATCACAGTGCAAAAATCTGTTATCACAGTGCAAAAATTTGTTATCACAGTGCAAAAATCTGTTGTCACAGTGCAAAAATCTGTTATCACAGTGCAAAAACATATCGAGATAGAGAAAGACTGTGTGTACTGAACTTGTCAAGCGAAAACTTGTCATTTTGTGCCGTACAGACAAGCAAATTTAAATTTAAGTTTGAATTAATATTGTCTCGAACATTTTCCTGTATATTATTAATAAGTAATAGTATGATTTCTCGTGCAATTTGAAAAAAACGCGCACTCATGAGTTTTTCAAAGACCCCAAATATTACTCGTCTTTCGGACTCGTGCTATTTTGAAATCTTTGAAAAACTCATTTGTGCGTGCTTTTTCTAAATTGCACTCAAAATCATGCTATTACCTATAAAAATACAACGTTCCTTCAACTGTTTTTAAGTTGGAACTCTATTTAGTATTAATTGTTTTTTGTGTGACTTTTCTAGGCTGCTCATTGTTATATCCACGCAGCTGCATTAGTTGCTGAATATCTCAGACGAAAAGGTAAAACTGTACAAATATTGTCTTTCTATAACTCTCATGAGCACTAGTTCTAGATTGTTTTTGTTTCTTTTAGGTTGTTACCCTCAAGGATGTGACGGGTTTCGTTATGTGTCGCCAAATATTGTTCCTGATGAAAGTGTTATGAAAAACGACGAAGGACTTGTTAATGAACAGCCATATACCACTGTAAGTAATATTTAGTATTTCACTCGATTAAACTACATGTTCTAACTAAGGATTTATAGTGAAGGAAAATGTACATGTAGTTTAATCGAGTGAAATGCCCAATATTACTTGTAATATACCCAGAATATTACCCCGGCATTACCACCACTATATTATACAGAACTCGCTACCTCCTCCGCAGGCGTTCTTTTGAGCGAGAAGGGCGCAGAAGGCTGTGAGCAGCTCCAGAAAGCTATGAGTAGCCCCAGAAGGCTATGAGTAGCCCTAGAAGGCTCAGAAGGCTATGAACAGCCTCAGAAAGCTATGAGTAGCCCCAGAAGGCTATGAACAGCCTCAGAAAGCTATAAGTAGCCCCAGAAGGCTATGAGCAGCCCCAGAAGGCTATGAGTAGCCCCAGAAGGCTATGAGTAGCCCCAGAAGGCTATAAGTAGCCCCAGAAAGCTATGAGCAGCCCCAGAAGGCTATGAGTAGCCCCAGAAGGCTATGTGCAGCCCCAGAAGGCTGTGAGCAGCCCTGCCAAGAGGGTGGATAGTCAGGGCAACTGCCCCAGGGCCAAATAAGGGACCCAAAATGATAACCATCATGCAAATCCTACACATAGAATGAAGCTTGTAGGGCATTTAGGGGTCCGTGAATGACCATAACCCCACCTTCCCTTGGGCCTATGAGTTCTATTTTCGTGAGGGGTGTAAAAAACCTTTAGATTATGAAGTTTTGAGAACGTGCGCATTTAATAACCATTTCTGCAATCCTAACATTGCAGGGATTATTTTAACGTGCAGTGATAACCAATTTGTGCAGTGATAAATGAGATTTGTGCAGTGATAAACGCAATTTTGTGCAATTTTTCTTTAATATTTAATAATGGGTGTTATTCGTGAAAGGATTGCATCAGAAATTATGTTCAAAGGCACAGTACATACTATATTCCAACATATACTATTTAATATCAAAATTTAAATTAGCAAATACACAAATAAGACGTGACGTCACACACATAATTTGACCGCGCGCCTCAGCCGGACGTCTACCTGTCAAAAATTGCCACTTTTAGAGTGAAAAAATCTATTTTCTAGGACACTACGTCCAAAACAAATTTGCCCAGAATGTTCAGCGCAAAAAACTCTATCAGAAACTCAAATAAGAAAGGAACCGAAAATTTCGTTTCATAAACACTTGAAAGGACCTTGGTCCACTATTTAACAATTAGACAACGAGTCCGAGTTGTCTATTAGAAGTTAGTAGAAACTGACCATGGTCTATTACAAATGCTGCATTCTGATTGGCTACTCAACCGTTGTCTATTCGTGATAGACAACGTTTGGGAAACGCGCTCAAAACAATGGCAGAAAACTCTCGTTTTGGGGAGGTTTCAAATGAGTTTTTGGATAATTTTTTGGAGAATGCATGATTTGTAATAGTCCACTAATTTGTTTCGCCTTCGTTGACTATTCGCTCATAGACAACTCGGACTCGTTGTCTAATTGTTAATTAGTATACACCCAACCATTGTCTATTACAAATGCTGCATTCTGATTGGCTACTCAACCGTTGTCTATTCGTGATAGACAACGTTTGGGAAAAATGAAAACAAACCTGAAAAAATATGGCAGTAAACTCTCGTTTTGCAGACATTTCCGAGGAATTTTTTGAGAGTTTGATAGAAAATTCTATCGCTGAGAAAACTAAAACGGCCACAAAATATGGCATGAAGATTTTTAATGGTAAAGTACGAAATATAAACTGTTTTTACTTGCCGCTCACGAGTTTTTAAATAACACAGCTTATTCGTCAGTTTGCACTAGAAAAACTCTCTAGAAAAACGTCTGTCACAGTTTTGTACGACCACGACATAGAGGCTAGACACGCCAAGGCTGCACTGGTCACAAATCTGATCTCTCCACTCAGTCGTACGCACAGCTCGAGAGGGCTTCTTTCCAGCAGAAGGAAAACATGTCGAATATTCTAAGTCGCTTCGTCTCAGGTGAGAGCAATACTTCCATTCTGTCTAGTCGCTGCAGCTCTACTTACAGCAAACCAGACCTTATGCAATCATCACCCCCAACGTCTTCGGCACTTGAAACAACTGATCAGGCTAACTCTGATGCTCAGCTTCGCGTTGAAAACCAAGCCACAAATATCCAGCTGCGAGCTCCACAATCGTTCAATTTCCATGGCTGCAAAGTCAGGCATGATTGTTTCCACTTTCCAGTTGAACTGTTGTTCCCTTGGTAGTCGTTTCTTTGATAACTTTTAAGAAGAAATTCTTTCTTACGAATGTTTTATGGACATTTTAACACCAAACGGTTTGCTTTTGACACTGTCTGACGTCTGACACGTAAACACATGTCAGGTGATGTCGCGTGAGTTCGCGCGTGCGTATAAATTAAAATTGAATGATATTATTTTAAATTATTTTATGGATTATTTTCTTGAAATTAATATATCTAGGTGCAGGGTGTATACTAAAACAATTAGACAACTCGTCCTCGTTGTCTATGAGCGAATAGTCAACTCAGGCTTCGCCTTCGTTGACTATTCGCTCTTAGTAGAAACTGACCATGGTCTATTACAAATGCTGCATTCTGATTGGCTACTCAACCGTTGTCTATTCGTGATAGACAACGTTTGGGAAACGCGTTCAAAACAATGGCAGAAAACTCTCGTTTTGGGGAGGTTTCACATGAGTTTTCGGATATTTTTTGGAGAATGCATGATTTGTAATAGTCCACTAATTTGTTTCTACTAAAACAATTAGACAACTCGTCCTCGTTGTCTATGAGCGAATAGTCAACTCAGGCTTCGCCTTCGTTGACTATTCGCTCTTAGTCCATGATCGAGTCGGTTTTCTTTGATGTACTGCGGGCTTTATCTAGCATAAAGACCATGAATACTAATTAGATAAGAAATGAAGGAAAAACTAAGGGAAATCTTTGTCCAAGGTGGATAAAATGGACAAAACTTTGTTGGAAAACCTCCTCACTCATGAACTAAATCAGTTAGATCCCTCGAATGTCGGGCTTTATTATAAGTAATACCATGACTTGAGGGAAATTAGCGATTAAATTGCCCGCCGCCGAGGGAAGATTTGTGAAAGTCCGAGGGCGAAGTCCGAGGACTTTTACAAATCTTCCCGAGGCGAAGGGCAATTTAATCGCTAATTTCCCGACAAGTCATGGTATCAGTTTGTAATATTATAATCGCCGAGGAAAACTCAGGGAAGTATGCTGAGATAAGTTTAGGTGTTTGATTTTGTATGGTTCAGTGAAGTTGTTTACGAGTTTTATTACTATTGATTGAAGTAATTATACCTTTGGGAGATGCTTTGTGTTTGTGAGGGTTATTTAAATGACTGATTTAAATGATGAAAAGTCATGGTATTACTTATAATAATAGATATGCAAGCGGGAAATTTAGTAAAAGAGAAAGGATTTCTTTGTATACTAATTTTCCCCTGCATGGTTGATGAGGGAAAATTAGTAGACAAAGAAATCTTTTGTTTTCTACTAAATTTCCCGAAATTTAGAAGACAAAGGCGTATGCATGGGTAATGAGGAAAATACGAGGTTTGCATTCCCGGAGAGAACAAAAGAATCCGAGGCGATCATGGTATTATGCTATATAAAGCCCTCTTACATAACGTTAAGCGTACCGTAAACTAACAGCCTTATTAGTTGATTACTGACGAGCTACCGAGCTACTCAGTGCTCCATTGCTGCTTTAATAACGTGCTACTGAAGTTAGATTTTATGCCTTTTTCAAAAATTCCTTAAAATAATCCCTGTAACATTGTAAAGATAAACAATTGTAACGTCTCAATCACTTCCTTGATATTAATATAATGATTATTATTTTTTAGAAAATTCTTGTGGATTTTCTTGAGAAAAGCGCCGATATTTTGGCGCTCGCTGAACGTTATGAAGTTATAGGAGAAATCTACAAACTTGTTATTCCTGTTTATGAGCAAGACAGAGATTTTAACGTAAGTAAGGGGATGATTACATGAGCCGAGGGTTTTTGCGCGATTACATAGAAAATTTTATCCTGTGCCACATTTAAAATTCACGCAGGAAAGAATGCGCCATATTTTTCCATCTGGCTTCTGCTCGTATTTCGAAGCTTCTTTGTCATTTTAGACTTCTAGTAAAACTATATTTCAACTTTATTTTTTGTTAACCTAACATGCGATAGTATGTAAACTAAAGATTGATGATTTATGCTTCTACAAAGTGAACTATAGTTCGATGGATGGCGAGGTATATGAAAATTAGAAATAAAACTCATTAATAATTCATGAGCCAAAAACAAAGGAAATCAGTACCGAGACGGACAACTGGATACCTGGTCTTAATTAGCAGAGGATTTTGACAATTTCCACCTCAAATTTCTCTTAAAATACTGATTCATTCGAGATGTAATATCAAAAACTCGAAAGAGTGTCGCATCCTCTATCCAGTCACCTCGAATTCGGTTAAAAAACTCGGCTATCGCCTCGTTTTTCAACCTACTTCTCGGGAACTGGATATCGGATGAAACACTCTTTCTCGTGGTTTGATCTATTACATCAAATATCTAAAAAGGTTGGTGTACTGCTGAAATAGTGTGTAAGTTGTCTAACGTTTCGAGCGAAGGCCCTTCGTTAGAGAGTGAAACGTAAAGTGAAATAATAACAGAGTGGACTTTTATAGAATAAATAATCGCGTAAGACAAAAATAAACCAATCAGGTGCGAGAAAGAATAACAAATAATAATGAGATGTAAAAATAGGAAAGTTATTTGCTATTATAACCACATGGATTGTTGCTGATTGTTGGTAAAAATAGCAAATGACTTTCCTATTTTTACATCTCATAATTATTTGTTATTCACTTTCTCGCACCTGATTGGTTTATTTTTGTCTTACGCGATTATTTATTCTATAAAAGTCTCACTCAGTTATTATTTCACTTTTCGTTTCACTCTCTGACGAAGGACCTTTGATCAAAACGTTAGACTACACCAACCTTTTTAGATATTTGATTTGGAAATTAGAAAGCTTTGTAGGAAAAAGCGATCAAATTGATGGAAGAACGGGCTCTTGATGGACAATTATGATCATATAGTCAATCGAGATATGGTCTGGAAACTCAGCTAAAGTCTTTGTTCTATCTTTTTGTTCGTCTTTATGCAATTTTGTGCACGGTGCATGGTCACTGAACCTATTGTATTTTAGTATAATGAAGCAATCATCCAATAAAATCGTTTGGGTTTAATCGCTCAACCGTGTTGTTTAAATATTAATAAACCTAAAACAAAGGATGTGCACGGTGTAAGGTACGGTTCAACATCAAAACGTAGCTCATTATTGTCGCTTTGAAGTTTGCCGAGTTTCCAGACCATATCTCGATTGACTATGTTATGATTTATGGGACATCTCCACTAGAAGAAAAGCACGTGTCTGCAGAATTGACGGATCATCTCACGCACACTCGGCAAAAAGCATTACAGAAAGGTTAAATTTCCATCCCGGCAGACTATCTTCATTAACTGGGCCAACTTGATTAACGAATAAATGACCACTGCGAAATAACTGACCAAGCGTGACGAGTCAGATATTTCGCTTTTTTGGTGCTATTCAGACAAGAACAAAAACCATACCATAACCCAAATAAAAACTTTAGTCCTAACGCTGAAACAAAGAAATACTAACCCTACTTTTAAACAAAACAGTTCAATTACATGTATGTAATATTCTGTGTACGGAGGCGAAGCAAGTGTAGCCCAAAACAAAAGCGTGTCAACAACAGATTAACGGTCGTGAAAGTGAGCAACAAAGTAAACAACAGAGTGAATTACCTTGCAAAATATCTGATGCAGAATGGGGGAGGAGCATCCCCTGCACATGCGCACAACAAGAAAAGTCAGTTTTTTCGCAGGTCAGACATTTCGCGTGACACCGGGCCAACTTGCCTCATATAACTGCTAACATTGATGGATGAAAATTCATTCCTTGTAACTACAGTAATTTGATATATTTACTATAATTCATTTCTTAAGGGGGCAAGCTACCTTACATTTTATGTTCGCGAACCCATGATGTAATAATGGGTCTATCTTATTATAGTTAAATGTATATGCAATATGCTATATATCATTTTAAAGCTTATAACATGCTCTAAACAAATAGCATTACAGATGCCCTCCCAGGCAAAAACATAAATGTAAAAAAAACCTGCAACGCTGAAAACCGTCTTTGGATGCTATCTAGTCAAAAATTAAGCATCAAGAATTGGTCATTTTAACTTGTAAAATAGATTACATCCCAGTCAAGAAATTAATGGGTGCTTTTTACCCTTTGATAAAAATTGAGTGTTCTATACCGAATTTAAATAAGATCATCACTTAATATTTGTTGCTATGGGAATAAAATGCAGTGTAACACAAAAAGCTATTAATGGAATTTGTTGACTGGGATGTAATCTATTTTACAAGTTAAAATGACCAATTCTTGATGCTTAGATTGACTAGATAGCATCCAAAGATGGTTTTCAGCTTTGCAGGTTTTTTACATTTATGTTTTTGCCTGGGAGGGCAACTTTAAAATGATATATAGCATGTTGCATATACATTTAACCATAATAAGATAGAGCCATTATTATATCATGGGTTTGCGAACATAAAATTTAAGGTAGCTTGCCCCCTTAATAAAAGCAACAGGAGGAAGTGCTACGAGCAGTTTGGTTTCATAAAGGAATGTGTCGATATGTGTCGACAGCTGCATGTTTATGTCTACCTTGTTGGTCTAAGACTTTGTCGGACTTACTCTTGTATGATCTAATTTTTTTGACCTAGTTATTTTTCCCCTTAGGCTTTATCTATCGCCTACAACAATCTCGCTCAGTCATATTCAAAAGTTGTTGCTGCCATGGCATCTCGTAAAAGACTTCTTGGGTCATATTTCCGAGTTGCCTTTTTTGGTGAGGTAAATATATTTTTAAAAAAAATGTATAATGTTTATGAGTCACGGATAGGAATGAACGTGTAACCTTCAGATTACCGGTGAGGCGCTCTAAACATTGAGTTACCAAGAATCAGAATCAGTTACTGTCTCAGTCATCCCCCAGTCTGAGATTTCCCCTTAGTCTAATTGCGCATGCGTGACGGATGGCCGGAAGAATGAGCACGCGGTTGGTCTGGTCTGAATGCTCCAGGAACTGTTTCTTCCCGTATAGTATATTACCATAAACAACACAGAACACACGCATGCGCAATGACATAAGAGGGACATCTAAGTCCGGGGAAGATTGAGACCGACACACCGGGATTTGTTCCACGAAGAAACCTCGAAACAAAACAATCTATATCCTTTTTGACACATGACATTTCAATATTAATATTTAATCCTTTTCCTTCAGGCATTTGATGATGATAATAGAAAGCAGTTTATCTACAAAGAGCCAAAAGTTACCAGTTTGAGTGAGATTTCTGGTAGATTGACGAATCTTTATGGTCAAAGTTTAGGAGAAGATCGCGTTAAACTGATTCATGAATCTTCCAAGGTATAGTCCACTAATAAATTTATACTAGAAATACGTATACGCAATAACCCCCTCGCCCGTCTTTTCTGCCCCCGAGTTTCTTTTCTCCATCCATGGTCCCCGGGACCAAACCACCGCGCAAGGTCTAGCAGATAACAAACAAATCGCAAAAGGCCGTTTCATCATACGTAGATTTTAAACGTTATCTCGGTCAATATTTAACCGTTTTCAATTCTGAAAACATATTTGGAATTACCGAGTTTAAATACATCACACTTGTCTATTATATTACGCAAACGTGTATACCCTTCGTAAAAACCTGCTTATGTACTTAAAAATTAATCGGCCATGTTTGTGCCGTTTTTCTCCCCAACGATTATTGGTCGATTAAAACGGATCAAGCAAAAGGGCGTACTCGGAACTTACCGGTTGGTCTTAGTCAATCATGTGTACAACATTTGGTCCTACCATTTTATATTTAACAATTAGACAACGAGCCCGCGTTTTCTATGAGCAGATAGTCAACGAGGCGGAGCCGAGTTGACTATTGCTCATAGAAAACAAGGGCGAGTTGTCTAATTGTTTTAGTATAAATTTACAACTTTCTAACCCAAGAAATAACTTTTATTTCGCATTTTTCATGGAAAAAAAGTAAATATTCTTTCGAAATCAGGCGACTTTTACCCCAGAGGTTTATATCAGCGGATAGTAACTCCTGCGATAGCCAATAAAAATTGAGGATTTGTGATATAAACTTGTCAATTTATACTAAATATATATACAAACTTTTCGTGAGAAATAGATCCCTGCCGCGGCGAGATTATCACCCTCGCTTGCGAGGGGATGAATTTTATCATTGTTTTTGTTATCACCATCATTATTATCGTTGACGTTGTTATTAGTGTATTGTTGCTGTTAATGTTCTGTTATCGTTAATGTTATCGTTATTATTGTCATGGTTATGGCAGTATATAAACTTCTGGATGCCCAGTTAAACTTAAGCACTTCGTAGTTAGGCGGTTTACCGTAGCCAACCACAGTGCAGACTAAACCTAAATGCTAAAAAAAATTAATCAATAATAAATCCTACAAGATCCTTAAGTGCCTGGTTGACTTCTTTCGAATATCCTCCCAAGACATCTATAATAATGCTGTACTGTATGACGCGTGACCAGGATATCTCTCTTTCAACTCCCAACCAAGAAAACAACAAAGTATGCTCCACTTGCTGCTTTGGCCTCCCTGTTGTCAATCCAAGGACAGCTCATCTCGATTACAATTACTTCCTGTTTCTCTTCATCGATGACCGTAGCGTCGATCCTGTTTGGCCTAACTAGTGTGTTATCTGCGTATACAGTGAAATATCCCAGTGGGCTGTCGCTCGTTCATTCTCATAAAATGGCTTCGGTTGTACTTGTGAGTATGGTACTCAGCTGAATATATCGCCTTTAGCACAAACTACAAACAGCGACTTACATTAGAAAGTTGATATACCAACTTGGAACATAAACCACTTAACAGATCACAACAATTACCAACACCATACAAAAGTCTTCTTCGCACTAGACCTACCGACAAACAATACGCTTAACGCTTAACGCATGACGCAACACCCACTCACAATAATTATGACACAAACAAACTATGACGTAATGAACCAGCCGTATATACAGAGTGTCCCAAAAAAAGGCTATTTAATATCCCATGTGTATAAAACTGTGTGTTTTTACGCATTCGTAGTTCAAAAGCGATAATGAATTTCAAAGAACTACCAGGTTGCTTGAATTAACATGCTAATTTGAATTTGAAAAGGTAGCCTTTTTTTTGGGACACCCTGTATAGACAAACACGCTTTACTTGACTCTCAAGATGACCGCTGCTGAGGCCGTCGAAACGTCAGTCAACAACAATAGTCTTTCTCAAGACTACAACAACCTGAACGATCAACTTCACACATCTAATAACATTATTACATCGAAATACTGATCCCAAATTAATTTACTATTTCTAATTTCTTGATTTTCTAAAAATCTAGAATCATCTTGACGTCATAGGTTACTCATTTGCATATCACAAAAGTCTAAATATCTCGAGAACGACGTGAGATATGAAAGAGCTCTAAATTACCCTCATTTCATAGGCACTAGAAAGTTCTTGTAAAAACCTGCGTGCTTTGAAACATGGATAAATTAAAAAGACAGATCAGACAATAAACAAACATCACGTAACTTACCTGAGAATCAGGGAGTTATCGGAGGGACATAAATTATTAAATACTGTATGTCAATCATGCGATTTGGCCAATAGAAATACTCAGTCGTCAGTGGCCGGGAGTGATGAAAATTACCATTTCTTGCTGGCAATCTCGTACCCAGAGCCTGCGTTCCCTTTGGCCTGCAGCCAAAAAAACAGAAGCTCTGGGGAACTCCGATGAAAAAGTCCCCAAAATTGGGTTTTTGTTCCCAGTCCTCTTGTTCCCAGTTCCCTATAAATTGTTACTGTCATCGACGATCTTTAGCTTGTTCGAAGACTAGGAAAAATATTTGTTTACCGATAAAGAATGGCCCAGTATGTTTTACAAAGCTCTTGGCAAAGCCTTGCGATACAAATGGTCTTTCTTAGCTTTTCTCTAAATCGTCAACCGGACGATTTGACGAGAGTGTTTTATATGTCCGCGTCGCCGTCGGCAGTGATCGGGTGAGCCGCTCAGGTAGGCTCAGGTTACACAGAACACATTAAAATGTAAGGAATTGTACTTTCTGTCAAGAAATTTGGCTAAACTACATCGACCTTGTAGTCTCTAATATAATTTTAAAGTTCTGAGGCGAAACTGCGAAGAATTACGAGACGATGGATGTTTGTTTGGCGACGAAGCGAGAATAATAATATATTCATATATTCATGTGTATTCAATTGTATTTCGGGTCGGTCGTGTATAATTATGTGTTACAGGTGCATCGAATAAATCTTTACCAGCCATAGTTCTGAAAAGAACGGTTTATTTACCGCGATTCGAAAATGCAAAACTTCGCGAGCAATAGCTCCTAAAGAAACTGGTGCGAGAGCTCAGCATCAACCAATCAAATGACGAGTTTCATCGGAGTTCCCCAGAGCCTCTGTTTTTTTGGCGCATGCCAAAAGGAACGCAGGTTATGGGTACGAGATTGCGCTTGGTGGCAGCTTCTCATTCCCCTCCCTTCGTCCCAGTCCCCCTCCCGTTTCAGTTCCCAGTGGCCTCCCTTGCCCCGACGTCATAATTTCTGCTAAAACTTGAGATCTAATCAGTCTCCTTACAATCAGCAATCGCGGACAGCTGTTTCGCCCTATTTGGGGATCATTAGCGCGATGCAGCTGATGAACTAGCACATCCAAAATAGTATATAAATATCACAATCTTAAAGATGGGATGTGGGATATACCACAGTGCTCTAAACACATATATCATCAAGAAGTAGATTGTCATAAAATCAGATTTAACAAAGGAAAAAACAATGGCGTGCTTTCTACAATAGTACATAGTCATCTGTTTGATGCTTACGTCAGTGGGGATATGATGTGATCAACTGAGACTATATCTTCATTATTTAAAGTGCATATAGCGTCTGTGGGAATTTAACATATTTGTAATCTATGAATTATCCAGAGATAAATGTAATATATTTGACGGAATGACGTCAAATCGGGAATCTGTCTACATGAAAACCTCTTTACAGATGCCCGATTTGACGTCATTTCCGTCAACTTTAACAGCATGTAATAAAATGTATATATTCCAACACTCGAAATTTTCCTTCATCATAAATCCTTAGAACATGTAGTTTGATCGAGTGAAATGCCAAATATTACTTGTAATAAACCCAGAATCTTATCCCGGCATTACCACCACTATATATACAGCACTCGTAACTAGGCTCTCGGCAACGGCCTCCGTAGCTTAGTGGTCAGAGCACTGCACTAGCGGGTTCAATTCCAGCTGGAAGGCCTTGAACTTGCATTTTTCGAAACTGGTCCCGGTTTGGTCTTGTAATGGAGATCTAGGGAGAGAAAGGGCTATGACGTAATTCCAGAACGAAGCGCAAGTGTACATATCCCGAGTTTTTCTACATGAAAACCTCTTAACAGATGCCCGCTATGACATCACTTCCGTCAACTTTAACAGCAAAAAGTCTATAAAGATGAAATTTTCAGCTGACAAGATATATTACAATTTATCTCAGGAGAATCCATAGATTACAAATATGTTAAATCGCCACAGACCTTTAATTTTGACATTCATGAATATTTTACCAGACATAGACTTGATCTATATATTACTTCATATAAATATTTATTCTCTCACAGGGCAAGAACGCCCAACGCTTAGAACGCCTACAAAACCAGGCAATGAGGATAATATTACATACAAACCGTAAGATATGTACTCAGGACATACGTGCTAAATTAATTTTATTGTCACTATACAGTAGACGTCGTTTTATCAGGTTGCAGTATGTTTACAAGATTATTAATAATGTAAATTGTCCTAAGCAGTGGACAGGTTATTTAGTAAAATGATTACAAAGACACTGCTGATCTCTTAGAGACTCAACATTACTAGATCTACCACTAGTTAAAACTAAATGCGGCCAGACTTCGTTCAAATTCTCGGCTGCCAGAGACTGGAACACATTACCAAGAGAAATACGAGAAAAAAAGACACTTGTCAGATCTTCATTTCCATTACAATAAGACGCCTTTTTGAGGAAAAAGGGCATGCATTCTATGGTTAACTTGTGCAGGATGATATGATGATCTATTTTTCTCACAAAAATTCTGAAGTTTCCGTAGCCTTCGGTTTTGATAATACAAACCTCCTCCTTGATAGTCCCTGGTACCATGTTTAACCTTTTTTACCCCTGGAGTGATCAATATCTATCTTCTCCTAATAATATCAATGGTTAACCAAGTATAGAGGTAATGAGAATAAAGGAAATGATCGTCGAAAGTGAACTCAGACCTGTTTTAAAACAACTTCTCCCAACTAGTACTGTAAGAAATGCTTGGAGACCAATAAGGAGAATTTATATGTTGATACTAGGGAGTAAAAGGTTCATTTTACTCGGCTATGTTTTATGTTCGTCCTTCGTAATTCAGCCATAGACTACAAGTAAATATTGTACCTCAACTATAAATTGTCCAATCAAAGAGCTAGATTTGTACCACGTGACCAGTCAACTTAAATTCCCCGCTTTAACCTATGATGACTTCATCAGCGGGGAATTCGAGTTCGAATATCTCGCTCGTACCCAGTACTCGCGCGTAAACCAAGACGCGCCTGTAAACAATGGAGGAACAACAAGACGTTTCAAGACGTTTCTAGACGTTTCAAGACAGCATTCAAGATTGTTTCGGTATAATATATTATTTATAGACCCTCCGCTCGGGAAATTCGTCGAAATATTACCCCTCGGGATGATATATCCTTCGGGCTTCGCCCTCGGGATATATCATCCCTCGGGGTAATATTTCGTCGAATTCCCCTCGCTCCGGGTCTATAAATGATAAGAATCACCTATTTACAGCTCATTCAGGTCAGATAACGTTCGAGATGTTCATTTCCGTTACAATGGACGTCATTTTGATGAAAAACGCGCTCAATAATGAGTTTACTTTTTTCAAACTTTGCAGCTGTGCACGTATTAGTGACTGACAGCCGGATATACGCATGCGCTATCCCGCTTAAAAGGCAGTGAACTAGTGAAATCATCTCAATAACGTACGGTCTCGCGTCAGCACATACAAAGTAGCTTTGTGTAATGAAGAACATGAGTCTAAATACAACATACGACAATACGACACAAATAACTTTTGCTCCCGATTATGTGTTTGGCGTACTGCTATTCTTGATCGAGTTTACTGGAAGTTTGGGGAATGTTCTTGTCATATACTCCATCGTGAAACAAAGCAATCTTCTCAAAAGAAACTACTACTACCTCGTTCTTCATTTGGCCATGTGCGACCTGATGGTTCTCCTGCTCTCCAGTAGTGTGACTTTATCTTCCCTGTCACCATATTTTTCTCGCATCACTCGCTCTACTGTCCTGTGTAACATATTGTTCCCGTTGTTATCACTGTTTCTCACTGCTGGAGTTTTTTTCATGGTCCTCATTGCAATCTTTCGTTACCGTGCTGTTTTACATCCGTTAAAGCCCGCCGTAAGTCGATGGATTTTAAGAGTCGTGGTTGTTGCTATGTATATATGTGTAATTATTTCCTTAGTTCCACATATTATTGTGCTTACCAACTCACGTGGATGCGTAGAGGACTTGCCAAATATAACACAAACTGTCATTTACATGGTCTTCATGTCGACCATTCAATGCTTTCTTTCAATCATACTTCTGTCAATACTTTATTTCAAGATATGCAAGGCGCTCAAGAAACAGAGCAACAAAATCTACTCCTTGAATGCCACTTGTACTGTTTCCTCAGGAGACAGTACTGGGACACTACAAACTCATCTTCAAAAGATGAAACATCGTCGCAACATCCGAACTTTCATCACTAGTTTTACTATCGTTGTTTGCTTTACAGCAACATCAGCTCCAGACCACATAACCTGGATTCTGCAAACTGGTGTTGTAGAAAGCAATTGGGAAATTGGAAAGTGGTTCATAATTGTTTCCTTTTTCGGAGTCTCTGCAGCCAACTCCTTCATTTATGGTGTGTCGGATAAAACTTTACTTACAGCTTATAAACGTACCTGGGACAAAGTGAAAACAGTCTTTGTATCGTGTTCAAATACACCACAGTAGTTTGAATAAGCATTTGTAAAAATATCACACCATTGTGATGTGCTCAACGTTGCATGTGACGTTTTTAGTTCATGTTTTCATATATACTATAGTACGACTTAAAAAAATTAGAAAAAAATGAGTCATTACGATCTTTAACACCGTAACACTAGTATGACGATTATAAAATAGTTTAGAATTACACGCCTCTGAAATGTTACTTGCAAACCCAACCCAAATGCTTAAAGAAAGCCTCTTAAAGTGCCACTAAACTCAAACTTTTTTGTCTTGTTTGGAAGAACTTTTAAAACGATAAATAACTTATTTTGAGGATTTTCGTTTCTTCGCTTTCTTTTTGAGATGTATCAGTTTGTTTGATATGCAAATGTACGGAATTTACGTCACACATGCGTAATGACTTATCAGCGTTCATCAAATAAAAATGCGTTCATCAAATAAAAACACTAAAGTGTGAATAACACGTGTGCATGTTTCTCCCACAACACCAAACTTCTCGATTTTAAAGGATTTCGTTCAAGAGTGAAGAGATACACACATTTCTCCAATAAGACATTATATTATGCATGTGTGACGTAAATTCCGGACATTTGTGGTGAATAGCGCTTGATTCCCACAAATAATTAGTCAGAAATTACGGTTTTTGGTTTTTGATGTATTTATTATCTCACACTCCCACGCACTCTTCTCACACACACTGCCTCTGTCGATAACTAACTAACAACATATTAAATGTCAACATTTCGTCACGCCCACGTATCACTCATCGCTTACGCAAACATATACTTTGAATAATTAACAAGTTCACGACACACTCCCCGTATTTGAACACAACTGTTTTCAAATATCAGTTCAGTTCGATTTTGCTTAAGAATTTACTGAAAGTTTTTAACTTAACGTTCTTGAAATATTGTCAATCTTCGTCTTCTTCAATCTCATACATGTTCTGAATGTTTCTTGATTCATCAATCGCTGCCTTTCGCTTGGGTCTGAATTATCTTGCTTTTGGATTCAGCTTTTGTCTCTCTGGTTTCTCCGAGTCACAGTGTAGTTCCATTGGATAGAGAAACTGTATGGGTCTCTCAAGATATGACTTTCCAGCACGAAGTCTGACTGCCCTTACGATTCCGTCTCTCCCTGGGATTAACTTTTGTATGACTCCGATTTTCCACCGTCCACGATTCTTGTCCTAGGAGGTAATTGGCTTTTCCAAATATCATAATGTTAGGTGTAAGGATCGGGAGCTGTACGTCTTCTTCGCAGTAGGTTAAGGGCCTGTTATTTAGTACGATTTGAATATCCAGCAACACGTCTTGCAACTCCTTGTAAGTGAGCTTTGCGGAACCCACAACTTTGTAGAGCGCATTCTTTACTAGACCAACCATTCTTTCGAACATTCCTACCCACCAACTTGCTTTCCTTAGATTGAACTGCCACTTGATGCGATGTTCCTGCATAAAACCATGTAATCTCTCATCTCTAGTTGCTTTCTTGATCCATTTTGATGCAGCGTAAAATGTTTTACCATTGTCCGATATGATCTTCGCGGGCCGACCACGTGCTGCAACAAAACTCTTCAAACTCGCCAGGAATTCTTCGCAACTCATATTTGGTAACAATTCTATGTGAACCCCTCAAGTCAGGCTGCAGGTGTATATGATGATATATGACTTGAGTTCGGTGTTCATCTTCTTCCGATAATATATGGGACCGGCATAATTCACCCCCGTAACTTCAAATGGCGTTGTACCCTCGGTTCTCTCGCGTGGAAGGTTGCCTGGTGGTGGAACAGGTGCTGGCATGGTGTGGAATCTCTTGTATCCATGACACTGACTGATAACTTTCTTGGTGGTGGCTCGTAGTTTAGGAATTCAATATTCTTCACGAACTTTGCTCATCGTCAATCCAACTCCCCCATGTAGAGTCTTCATGTGAGCTCGCTGGACGACCATTTTAGATAGAAGATGTTTAGCTGGGAGATACACAGGATATTCGCCTTGAATCCTTCCTTTGCAAACATAGATTCCTTCTTCATTCCTCTGTAAATTCAGGCGTGCTGAGTCCTCTTTGAATGCTTCATGTTCCAAACTCTCGATTTGCACTCATTGGATGAGGAACTTCATCTGCTTTCTTCTGTCACCAATGGTCCGCTGAGTTGCTTACCATTTGTCGAGAAATCTGTTGATCCATGCTAGAATTCGTAGAGTTTTCCACAGCCTCACTCTCGTTAGTAGACTGTCGATGAAATCTGTCTTCTTCTCAACTGTTGTCTGCATCACTTCTTTCACCAATCGACTTTCAGATTCAGATGCTTCACTTGTTTTGGTAGTGATTTGCTTCGGCTATTCGTTGGGTGCACTTAACCACGTTGGACCTTTCATCCAGGAATCTTTGTTTTGTAACTCTCGCGCCGCTCATAGACTTTTTTGCTGTTAAAGTTGATGGAATGACGTCAAATCGGGAATCTGTCAACATGAAAACCTATTTACAGATGCCCGATTTGACGTCATTTCCGTCAACTTTAACAGCAAAAAAGTCTATAAAGATGAAATTTTCATCTGACAAGATATATTACAATTTATCTCAGGAGAATCCATAGATTACAAATATGTTAAGTCCCCACAGACGTTATAGGCACTAACTTTAATTTTGACATTCATGAATATTTTACCAGACATAGACTTGATCTATATATTACTTCATATAAATATTTATTCTCTCACAGGGCAAGAACGCCCAACGCTTAGAACGCCTACAAAACCAGGCAATGAGGATAATATTACATACAAACCGTAAGATATGTACTCAGGACATACGTGCTAAATTAATTTTATTGTCACTATACAGTAGACGTCGTTTTATCAGGTTGCAGTATGTTTACAAGATTATTAATAATGTAAATTGTCCTAAGCAGTGGACAGGTTATTTAGTAAAATGATTACAAAGACACTGCTGATCTCTTAGAGACTCAACATTACTAGATCTACCACCAGTTAAAACTAAATGCGGCCAGACTTCGTTCAAATTCTCGGCTGCCAGAGACTGGAACACATTACCAAGAGAAATACGAGAGAAAAAGACACTTGCGCAGTTTAAGTTTAAACTGTTTAAATACTTGATGGATATGGACGGCGCTACACATGTTTCTAGCATATAGATTTTAGATTATAAATTTGTTTCTGACTACTATATTTTAGAACTGTTTTGACATTCGTAACTTTAGAGGACATTGGCAACAAAAATTAAGTTTGTCTAAAATATGAAAGAACTCGTAAAATGATAGAGTATAACACTTTTACAGCTATTCCGTTTTTGAAATATTTCCGTTTGATATGTAATTGAGATGGTCTCTGACGTCAGGTGCAGGGCAGAGAATTTTCACACATTAAAATATTAGTTCCATCTTCAAGTTTGTTCAACAAATTTACTTGAAAATGTGCGTTCTCCTCATGACGATGAACGTTATAAACTTAACAATCACTGAGATATAAGACTTTTTTAATGTGTGAAAATCCTCTGCCCTGCGCCTGACGTCAGAGACCATCTCATTTACATATCAAACAAACTGAAATATTTCAAAAACGAAGTAAAATATGGAAAAGTTGTAAAAGGTGTTACTCTATCATTTTACGAGTTCTTTCATATTAGACAAACTTAATTTTTGTTGCCAATGTCCTTTAAAAGTTATTCCATAATGAACCTCCTACATCTTTTACCCAATGAATTATTATTGACGCTGCTCGAAACATTTTCCAAATTGAAGTGACAAAATTGTGTGAAATAAAATTATTATTATGTTGATGTTTTACTATCGAAATGAAAAGAATTGTTAAAATATACTCCGAATTAGTTTATCCAAATTGTGGTTTGTATAATGTTTTTTTGTTAACAAAGTCAAATCACCTGTTTACAGCTCAGTTTATATCTCAGTTTTTGCACGACGTGTCCTTCTTCAGGTTAGATCACGCTCAAGATGTTCATTTGCATTACAATAAACGCCTTTTTGGATAAAAAACCAATAGCCGCCTTTTTGAGGAAAAAATGGCGTGCATTATATGGCTAACTCGTGGATGATATGACAATCTATTTTTCTCACAAAAATTCTAAAGTTTCCGTAGCTTCGGTTTTGGTAACACAAACATCCTCCTTAATTATTCTTGGTGTGATCAACATCTAACTTCTAATAATAGCAATGGTGAACCAGATATGGAGGTAATGAGAATAAAGGAAATGATCGTCGAAGGTGAACTCAGACCTGTTTTAAAACAACTTCTCCCAACTAGTACTGTAGGAAATGGTTGGAGACCAATAAGGAGAATTTGTATGTTGATATACTAGGGAGTAAAGGATTAATTTCACTCGGCTACGTTTTATGTGCGTCCTTCGCAATTCAGCCATAGAGTAAGAATCACCTGTTTACAGCTCATTCGGGTCAGATGACGTACGAGATGTTCATTTGCGTTATAATGGACGTCATTTTGATGAAAAAAGCGCACTCAACAATCCATTTATCAGAAACTAAAGATGCTTTACTATCGAAGTGAACTATAATGTAAAAGTTAAGAAACAAAACAGCAAAGTAAATAACCTATATTGGGTTTATACGCTGACAGATTGGTTGCATTAACCAAAGACAACAACTTATAGAGAAGGCTAATTTGAGCAAATTTTACAAACTATCCCAGCTGCGCGCGTATTAGTGACTGACAGCCTGATATACGCATGCGCTATCCCGCTTAAAAGGCAGTGAACTAATGAAATCATATCAATAACGTACGGCCTGGCGTCAGCACATACAAAGTAGCTTTTGTGCAATGAAGAACATGAGTTTAAATACAACATACGACAATACGACACAAATAACTCTTGCTCCTTCAGATTATGTGTTTGGCGTACTTGTATTCTTGATCGAGTTTACTGGAAGTTTGGGGAATGTTCTTGTAATTTACTCCATCGTGAAACAAAGAAATCTTCTCAAAAGAAACTACTAATACCTCGTTCTTCATTTGGCCATCTGCGACCTGATGGTTCTACTGCTCTCCAGTAGTTTGACTTTATCTTCCCTGTCACCAGATTCTCGCATCACTCCATCTACTGTCCTGTGTAAAATAGTGTTCCCGTTGTTATCACTGTTTTTTACTGCTGGAGTTTTTTTCATGGTCCTCATTGCAATCTTTCGTTACCGTGCTGTTTTACATCCGCTAAAGCCCGCCGTGCGTCGATGGAAGTTAAGAGTCATGGTTGGTGCTATGTATATATGTGTAATTATTGCCTTAGTTCCACGTATGATTGTACTTACCAACTCACGTGGATGCGTAGAGGACTTGCCAAGTCTAACACAAAATATAATTTACACGATCTTCATGTCGACTATTCAATGCTTTGTTCCAATCATACTGCTGTCCATACTTTATTTCAAGATATGTAAGGCGCTCAAGAAACAGAGCAACAAAATGCACTCCTTGAATGCCACTACTGCTTCCTCAGGAGACAGCACTGGGACACTACAAACTCATCTTCAATGGATGAAACATCGTCGCAACATCCGAACTTTCATCACTAGTTTTACTATCGTTGTTTGCTTTACAGCAACATTAGTTCCAGACCATATAATCTGGATTCTGCACACTTGTTTTGTAGAAAGAAATTGGGAAATTGGAAAGTGGTTCGTAATTGTTTCCTTGTTCGGAGTCTCTGCAGTCAACCCCTTCATTTATGGTGTGTCGGATAAAACTTTACTTACAGCTTATAAACGTACCTGGGACAAAGTGAAAACAGTCTTTGTTTCGCGTTCAAATCCGCCACAGTAGTTTTAATAAGCAGTTGTAAAATATCACACCATTGTGACGTGTTCAACGTTGCATGCATCTGACGTTTTTAGTTCGTATTTTCATTTTGTTGTGTTTCTCTATTCTGATGTCTAAACAAACTTATGCTAATTTAATTTTAACAAATATTAAAAAGTATTGATCATCACGTTATTTTGTGCTCTTGAATGAAGTTTATTCTCTCGTGTGTTGGAAAACTGAGACTCCGACAAGTCTTTGAACGATGGAGTTCAAATTAATGATTACAAGTGACATGCTACATTTACCTCGGCTACGAACTGAACAAGCAAAGAAGTCATTTTATTATAATGGCTGCATTATATTTTTAATAAACTAAAGTGGTACCACTTTTATTAACATTGTATTGTATAGCATCTATAGTTTTACTTCTTTTAGTTTTATATATATATATATATATTGTAATGTAATGTAAGGTTGCAAGGGCTCCAGTTGATAGCAGTCGTTGTTACTACTGATTGGACTACCCTGAGTAAATAAATGTGTCAATAGTCTATAATATACTACAGCCACAAGATAATGGCACATCGATAAACAAGAAGATGATGGCAAACAGGTATTGTTGGAGTTGAGGAAGAAGTATAGAAACGAACACTGAAGCTTGTATAGCAAGCTATAGTACGACTTAAAAAAATAGAAAAAAATGAAAGTCATTGCGATCTTTAACACCGTAACAGTACGACGATTATAAAATAGTTCATAATTACACGCCTCTGTAATGTTACTTGCAAACCCAACCCAAATGCTCAAAGAAAGCCTCTTAAAGTGCCACTAAACTCAAACTTTTTTATTGTCTTATTTGGAAGAACTTTTAAAACGATAAATAACTTATTTTGAGGATTTTCGTTTCTTCGCTTTCTTTTTGAGATGTATCAGTTTGTTTGATATGCAAATGTACGGAATTTACGTCACATATGCGTACATGCGTAATGACTCATCAGAGAATGTTATAAATCTTTGCGTTCATCAAATAAAAACGCTAAAGTGTGAATAACACGTGTGCATGTTTCCCACAACACCAAACTTCTCGATTTTAAAGGATTTCGTTCGAAATCTGCGCCAAAAAACAGATGCTCTGGGGAACTCCGATGAAAAAGTCCCCAAAATTGGGTTTTTGTTCCCAGTCCTCTTGTTCCCAGTTCCCTATAAATTGTTACTGTCATCGACGATCTTTAGCTTGTTCGAAGACTACGAAATGCTTGGAGACCAATAAGGAGAACTTATATGTTGATACTAGGGAGTAAAAGGTTTCGTAATTCAGCCATAGACTACAAGTATAAGAATCACCTGTTGTTCATTGATGACGTACGAGATGTTCATTTGCGTTACAATGGACGTCATTTTGATGAAAAAAGCGCGCTCAACAATCCATTTATCAGAAACTAAAGATACTTTACTATCGAAATAAACTGTAGTGTAAAAGTTAAGAAACAAAACAGCAATGCAAATAACCTATATTGGGTATATATACACTATTGGGTATAATATATACACTGCAGGTAGATTGGTAGCGATAACCAAAGACAACAACTTATAGAGAAGGCTAACGAGCTTGTAACACCCCCCATGGTGACTTTCTAAATTTTTATTGCAGGAAAAATTGAATATCATGGCTAGAAAGAGCGTATTTAAGTTAGTAAAGATGCGGAGTTTGATGAGAATCGGATGAACAAACATGAGAATCGGATGAACATCGGATGAACAAGTTCTTGCCCTCCAAGCCAAAATCCCAAATACAAATCCCTATAGTCGACACAAACTTTCATCGCTCGTATCTCCCGCTTTGTTCATCCAATTCTCATCAAACTCCGCCTCTCTTTACTAACGTAAATACGCTCTTTGAAGCCATGATATTCGATTTTGCCTGCAATAAAAATGTAGAAAGTCGCCACGGGGGTTACAAGCTCATTTGAGCAAATTTTACATAAACTCATGTGCAAGTCAAATTAAGTAGCATCGTCAAAAGGATATAATTGTTCTTTCATTTGGATGAGCTAGCTTTAATGGTATTTTTTAGGTTACATGTTTTTCATATAGTCTAACTACGAAAAGTCATTATTTTCTTCATTTTTCGATAGTTTCCGCAGCAGAAAATTAGTTTACTTTTTACAAACTGTCCCAGCTGTGCACGTATTAATATACGCATGCGCTATCCTGTCCTAATATATCTATACGCATGCGCCATCCCGCTTAAAAGGCCGTGACTAATGAAATCATCCCAATAGCGCACGGTCTGGCGTCAGCACATACAAAGTAGCTTTTGTATAATGAAGAACATGAGTTTAAATACAACATACGACAATACGACACAAATAACTCTTGCTCCTGATTACGTGTTTGGCGTAATTCTATTCTTGATCCTGTTTGCTGGAAGTTTGGGGAATGTTCTTGTCATATACTCCATCGTGAAACAAAGAAATATTCTCAAAAGAAACTACTACTACCTCGTTCTTCATTTGGCCATCTGTGACCTGATGGTTCTACTGCTCTCCAGTGGTTTGACTTTATCTTCCCTGTCACCAAATGTTTCTCGCATCACTCGCTCTACTGTCCTGTGTAAAATGGTGTTCCTGTTGTTTGAACTGTTTCTCACTGCTGGAGTTTTTTTCATGGTCTTCATTGCAATCTTTCGTTACCGTGCTGTTTTACATCCGCTAAAGCCCGCCGTTAGTCGATGGAAGTTAAGAGTCATGGTTGTTGCTATTTATACATGTGTAATTATTTCCTTAGTTCCACGTATTATTGTACTTACCAACTCACGTGGATGCGTAAAGGTCTTTCCGAGTCTAACACAAAATATAATTTACGCGATCTTCATGTCAACTATCCAATGCTTTCTTCCAATCCTACTGCTGTCCATACTTTATTTCAAGATATGCAAAGCGCTCAAGAAACAGAGCAATAAAATGCACTCCTTGAATGCCACTTGTACTGCTTCGTCAAGAGACAACACTGGGACACTACAAACTCATCTTCAAAAGATGAAACATCGTCGCAACATGCGAACTTTCATCACTAGTTTTACTATCGTTGTTTGCTTTACAGCAACATCAGTTCCACACCACATAACCTGGATTCTGCAAACTGGTGTTGTAGAAAGCAATTGGGAAATTAGAAAGTGGTTCCTAATTGTTACCTTTTTCGGAGTCTCTGCCATCAACCCCTTCATTTATGGTGTGTCGGATAAAACTTTACTTACAGCGTATAAACGTACCTGGAGCAAAGTGAAAACAGTCTTTGTATCGCGTGCAAATCCACCACAGTAGTTTTAATAAGCATTTGTAAAAATATCACGCCATTGTGATGTGTTCAACGTTGCATGTGACGTTTTTAGTTCGTATTTTCATTTTGTTGTTTCTATTCTGATATCTAAACGAACTCACACTAATTTAACAAATATTAAAAAGTATTGATTATCACATTATTTTGTGCTCTTGAATGAATTTTATTCTCTCGTGTTGGAAAACAGAGACTCAGTCCCAAGTCTTTGAGCGATGGAGTTCAAATTAATAATTACATAGTAACAAGAAACATGCTACATTTACCTCGGGTACGAACTGAACAAGCAAAGAAGTCATTTTATTATAATGGCTGCATTATTTTTAATAAACTAAAGTGGTACCATTTTTATTAACATTGTATTGTATAGCATCTAGTTTTACTTCTTTTAGTTTTAGATATATATTGTAATGTAATGTAAGGTTGCAAGGGCTCCAGTTGATAGCAACGTATACATGTAGTTGTTATACACAGCTGCACAAGATAATGGCACATGGATAAACAAGAAGATGATTGCAAACAGGTGTTGTTGGAGTTAGGAAGAAGTAGAAACGAACACTGAAGCTTGTATAGCAAGCTATAGTACGACTGTAATAGCTATAGTACGACTTAACAAAATTAGAAAAAAATGAATGTCATTGCGATCTTTAACACCGTAACAGTACGACGATTATAAAATAGTTCAGAATTACACTCCTCTGTAATGTTACTTGCAAACCCAACCCAGACACTCAAAGAAAGCCTTTTAAGACATATGCACGATTTTGTTTGAAAGGATTTGAATTATCTTGTGAAAAATATACGCGGTATTTAGTCTATTAAAATTATGGTTTATATAACGTTTTTTTCGTTAACAGAGTCAAATCGCCTGCTTATATCTCTCAGTTTTCGGACGATGTGTTCGGTTAGCCATCACGCACAAGACGCTCATTTGCGTTACAATAGACGTATTTTCGAAGAATAAAAAAATGCGTGTCGATTAGCCTCCTCCTCAGGCAACTCTGCAGCTTTTTTTTCCGAGTCAAATAGCTTCCAAGGTTCATGTGCAAGCAATGTTTTGGCTGGGATTGCAGGGAAGTATAGGGATTGTGAACGGATTGATTGACGAAGAGGGGAAGACAGCGTTGGAAGCTATTTGAATCGGGAAAAAGAAGCCACAGAGTTACCTGCGGATGAATATACGCGTCGATCTATTTTTCAACGAAAGGCACTCTTTCTATGATGATAATCTATTTTTCTCAACAAAAATTATAATGCTTCATATAGTTTTGTGCTTTGCGTATAATGTAGATAGAGGCCGTCAGAGGCGTACTATATCCGCTCAAAAACATTCTAGAAAATTCACATTGTTCTGTTGTATTAATAATTAAAAAGAGGTAGACTTGATCACCGACATGACCGACATTGTTTTAGGAGCACATAATCACATAAAATAATACATTCATGCAAATACATGTTTACATCAATTCACCCTGTAGCAGTACTAGTGCTAGATTTTTAAATCTTCTAAAAACTTTTCACATGGTAATAAGAAATGTTTTCACATATGTGAACACTATTCACATTTAGTATTATTTCTGAGCTTAAACGAGTTCTGATTGGCTGACTGGCCATGTGGCTAACTCGTGGATGATATGATAATCTATTTTTCTCACAAAAATGTTGAAGTTTTCGTAGTCTTCGGTTTTGATAATACAAACCTCTTCCTTGATAGTTCTTGGACCATGTTTAACCCTGTTTACCCCTGGAGTGATCAACATCTATCTTCTCCCAATAATATCAATGGTTAACCAAGTATAGTGGTAATGAGAATAAAGGAAATGATCATCAAAGGTGAACTCAGACCTGTTTTAAAACAACTTCTCCCAACTAGTACTATAAGAAATGCTTGGAGACCAATAAGGAGAATTTATATGTTGATATTGTAGGGAGTAAAAGATTAATTTCACTCAGCTACGTTTTATGTTCGTCCTTCGTAATTCAGCCATAGACTACAAGTATAAGAATCACCTGTTCAAGCAGCTCATTCAGGTCAGATGACGTACGAGATGTTCATTGATGACGTACGAGATGTTCATTTGCGTTACAATGGACGTCATTTTGATGAAAAAAGCGCGCTCAACAATCCATTTATCAGAAACTAAAGATACTTTACTATCGAAATAAAATGTAGTGTAAAAGTTAAGAAACAAAACAGCAATGCAAATAACCTATATTGGGTATATATACACTATTGGGTATAATATATACACTGCAGGTAGATTGGTAGCGATAACCAAAGACAACAACTTATAGAGAAGGCTAACGAGCTTGTAACACCCCCCATGGTGACTTTCTAAATTTTTATTGCAGGAAAAATTGAATATCATGGCTAGAAAGAGCGTATTTAAGTTAGTAAAGACGCGGAGTTTGATGAGAATCGGATGAACAAACATGAGAATCGGATGAACATCGGATGAACTAGTTCTTGCCCTCCAAGCCAAAATCCCATATACAAATCGACACAAACTTTCATCGCTCGTATCTCCCGCTTTGTTCATCCAATTCTCATCAAACTCCGCCTCTCTTTACTAACGTAAATACGCTCTTTGAAGCCATGATATTCGATTTTGCCTGCAATAAAAATGTAGAAAGTCGCCACGGGGGTTACAAGCTCATTTGAGCAAATTTTACATAAACTCATGTGCGAGTCAAATTAAGTAGCGTCGTCAAAAGGATATAATTGTTGTTCTTTCATTTGGATGAGCTAGCTTTAATGGTATTTTTTAGGTTACATGTTTTTCATATAGTCTATAACTACGAAAAGTCATTATTTTCTTCATTTTTCGATAGTTTCCGCAGCAGAAAATTAGTTTACTTTTTACAAACTGTCCCAGCTGTGCGCGTATTAATGACTGATAGCATGATATACGCATGCGCTATCCCGCTTAAAAGGCCGTGACTAATGAAATCATCCCAATAGCGTACGGTCTGGCGTCCGCACATACAAAGTAGCTTTTGTATAATGAAGAACATGAGTTTAAATACAACATACGACAATATGACACAAATAACTCTTGCTCCTGATTATGTGTTTCGCGTAATTCTATTCTTGGTCGAGTTTGCTGGAAGTTTGGGGAATGTTCTTGTCATTTACTCCATCGTGAAACAAAGAAATCTTCTCAAAAGAAACTACTACTACCTCGTTCTTCATTTGGCCATCTGTGACCTGATGGTTCTACTGCTCTCCAGTAGTTTGACTTTATCTTCTCTGTCACGAAATTATCGCATCACTCCATCTACTGTCCTGTGTAAAATGGTGTTCCCGTTCTTAGTACTGTTTCTCACTGCTGGAGTTTTTTTGCATGGTCCTCATTGCAATCTTTCGTTACCGTGCTGTTTTACATCCGCTAAAGCCGCCGTAAGTCGATGGAAGTTAAGAGTCATGGTTGTTGCCATATATATATCTGTAATTATTTCCTTAGTTCCACGTATTATTGCAATTACCAACTCACGTGGATGCGTAAAGGTCTTGCCAAGTCTAACACAAAATATAATTTACACGATCTTCATGTCGACTATCCAATGCTTTCTTCCAATCATTCTTCTGTCAATACTTTATTTCAAGATATGCAAAGCGCTCAAGAAACAGAGCAATAAAATGCACTCCTTGAATGCCACTTGTACTGCTTCGTCAAGAGACAACACTGGGACACTACAAACTCATCTTCAAAAGATGAAACATCGTCGCAACATGCGAACTTTCATCACTAGTTTTACTATCGTTGTTTGCTTTACAGCAACATCAGTTCCACACCACATAACCTGGATTCTGCAAACTGGTGTTGTAGAAAGCAATTGGGAAATTGGAAAGTGGTTCATAATTGTTACCTTTTTCGGAGTCTCTGCCGTCAACCCCTTCATTTATGGTGTGTCGGATAAAACTTTACTTACAGCGTATAAACGTACCTGGGACAAAGTGAAAACAGTCTTTGTATCGTGTTCAAATCCACCACAGTAGTTTTAATAAGCATTTGTAAAAATATATCACACCATTGTGATGTGTTCAACGTTGCATGTGACGTTTTTAGTTCGTGTTTTCATTTTGTTGTTTCTATTCTGATATCTAAACGAACTTGTACTAATTTAATTTTAACAAATATTAAAGAGTATTGATTATCACATTATTTTGTGCTCTAGTGGCTAACTCGTGGATGACATGATAATCTATTTTTCTCTGTTTTGATAACACAAACCTCTTCCTTGATAGTTCTTGGTACCATGTTTCACCCTTTTTACCCCTGGAGTGATCAACACCTAACTTCTCCTAATAATATCAATGGTTAACCAAGTATAGAGGTAATGAGAATAAAGGAAATGATCCTCGAAAGTGAACTCAGACCTGTTTTAAAACAACTTCTCCCAACTAGTAGTATAAGAAATGCTTGGAGACCAATAAGGAGAATTTATATGTTGATACTAAGGAGTAAAGGATTAATTTCACTCGGCTACGTTTTATGTTCTTCCTTCGTAATTCAGCCATAGACTACAAGTAAGAATCACCTGTTCAAGCAGCTCATTCAGGTCAGATGACATGCGAGATGTTCATTGATGTCGTACGAGATGTTCATTTGCGTTGTAATGGACGTCATTTTCATGAAAAAAGCGCGCTCAACAATCCATTTATCAGAAACTAAAGATGCTTTACTATCGAAATGAACTGTAATGTAAAAGTTAAGAAACAAAACAGCAAAGTAAATAACCTATATTGGGTTTATACACTGCAGGTAGATTGGTAGCGATAACCAAAGACAACAACTTATAGAAGGCTAATTTGAGCAAATTTTACATAAACTGTGCAAGTCAAATTAAGTAGCGTCGTCAAAAGGATATAATTGTTGTTCTTTCATTTGGATGAGCTAGCTTTGATGGTATTTTTTAGGTTACATGTTTTCATATAGTCTAACTACGAAAAGTCATTATTTTCTTCATTTTTCGATACTTTCCGGCGATGAGTTTACGTTTTACAAACTTTCCAGCTCAAGTGCACGTATTAGTGACTGACAACCGGATATACGTATGCGCTATCCCGCTTAAAAGGCGATGAACTAATGAATTCATCTCAATAGCGTACGGTCTACACATGCAAAGTAGCTAGTTTCCGCAATGAAGAACATGAGTTTAAATACAACATACGACAATACGACACAAACAACTCTTGCTCCCGATTATGTGTTTGGCGTATTTCTATTCTTGATCGAGTTTACTGGAAATTTGGGGAATGTTCTTGTAATTTATTCCATCGTGAAACAAGGCAATATTCTCAAAAGTAACTACTACCTCGTTCTTCATTTGGCCATCTGTGACCTGATGGTTCTACTGCTCTCGAGTAGTGTGACTTTATCTTCCCTGTCACCAAATTATCGCATCACTCCATCTACTGTCCTGTGTAAAATGGTGTTCCCGTTGTTATCGCTGTTTCTCACTGCTGGAGTTTTTTTCATGGTCCTCATTGCAATCTTTCGTTACCGTGCTGTTTTACACCCGTTAAAGCCCGCCATAAGTCGATGGAAATTAAGAGTCATGGTTGTTGGTTTGTATATATGTGTAATTATTTCCTTAGTTCCACGTATTATTGTACTTATACCAACTCACGGGATGCGTAAAGGTCTTGCCAAGTCTAACACAAAATATAATTTACATGATCTTCATGTCGACTATTCAATGCTTTCTTCCAATCATACTTCTGTCAATACTTTATTTCAAGATATGCAAGGCGCTCAAGAAACAGAGCAACAAAATGCACTCCGTGAATGCCACTTGTACTGCTTCGTCAGGAGACAGCACTGCATGGGACACTACAAACTCATCTTCAAAAGATGAAACATCGTCGCAACATCCGAACTTTCATCACTAGTTTTACTATCAGCAACATCAGCTACAGACCATATAATCTGGATTCTGCACACTTGTTTTGTAGAAAGAAATTGGGAAATTGGAAAGTGGTTCATAATTGTTTCCTTTTTCGGAGTCTCTGCAGTCAAGTGTGTCGGATAAAACTTTACTTACAGCTTATAAACGTACCTGGGACAAAGTGAAAACAGTCTTTGTATCGTGTTCAAATCCGCCACAGTAGTTTTAATAAGCATTTGTAAAAATATCACACCATTGTGACGTGTTAAACCCTTTAAAGATACGACATATTGAAGTCTACGTTGCATGTGACGTTTTAGTTCGTATTTTCATTTTGTTGTGTTTCTCTGATATCTATAAACGAACTTATACTAATTTAATTTTAACAAATATTAAAAAAATTATTGATTATCACATTATTTTGTGCTCTTGAATTAAGTTTATTCTCTCGTGTGTTTGAAAACAGAGACTCGCAAGTCTTTGAGCGAACAAGTTCAAATTAATGATTACATAGTCTATAATATACTACAACCTGCACAAGATAATGACACATCGATAAACAAGACGATGATTGCAAACGGGTGTTGTTGGAGTAGAGGAAGAAATAGAAACGAAAACTGAAGCTTGTATATCAAGCTATAATATGACTTTAATAGCTATAGTACGAATTAACAAAATTAGAAAAAAATGGAAGTCATTGCGATCTTTAACACCGCTTATTACACGATTGAGTCGGGTTTTTTTTATGTACCGCGGGCTTTATCTAGCTTAAAGACCATGAATACTAATTAGATAATAAATGAAGGAAAAAACTAGGGAAATCATTGTCCAAGGTGGATAAAATGGACAAAATTTTGTTGGAAAAACTTCTCACTCGTGAAATAAGTCAGATAAAGCCCTCGAACGTCGGGCTTTATGCTATATAAAGCCCTCGGACGCTGCGCGTCCTCGGGGCTTTATATAGCACAAAGCCCTCCTTCTCGGGCTTTATCTCTTACATACAGTACGACGATTATAAAATAGTTCAGAATTACACGCCTCTGAAATGTTACTTGCAAACCCAACCCAAACGCTCAAGGAAATTTAGTCTATTAAAATTATGGATTATATAACGTTTTTTTCGTTAACAGAGTCAAATAGGCTGCTTATATATCTCAGTTTTCGGACGATGTTTTCGGTTAGTCATCATGCACAAGATCATGCTCATTTGCGTTACAATAGACGGCTATTCGAAGAATAAAAACACGCGCGACGATCTATTTTTCAATCAAAGGTACTTTGTCTATGATGATAATCTATTTTTCTCACAAAAATTCTAAAGCTTCATATAGTTTGGTACTTTGCGTATATCTAGACTAGATGCCGCCACAGGCGTCCTATATCCGCTCAAAAACGTTCTAGAAAATGCAGATTGTTCTGTTGCATAATATATTGTTGAATAATATATTAAAAAGAGGTATAGATTGATCACCGACATGACCGACATTGTTTTAGGAGCACATAATCACATAAAATAATACATTCATGCGAATACATGTCTAAGAGTCCAGTCCACGAGTTCTGTAAGTTGCATTAATAATTAAAAAGAGGTAGACTTGATCACCGACATGACCGACATTGTTAAATCAAAGTTAAATCTACTAGTTAAATCTACCAGTTAAATCAAACGAAAACTGAACGACAAACACGGGTAATTTCTCCTTCTATACCTCAGGTTAAAGGACATTGGAAACAAAAATTAAGTTTGTCTAATATGAAAGAACTCGTAAAATGATAGAGTAACAACCTTTACAATTTTTCCGTATTTCACCATGTTTTTGAAATATTTCAGTTTGTTTGATATGTAAATGAGATGGTCTCTGACGTCAGATGCAGGGTAGAGAATTTTCACTCATTAAAAAATTATTATTTCTCAGCTAGACAACGTTTATTTTACAACGTTCATTATCATGAGGAATTATTATACGCACATTTCAAGTAAATTTTTGGAACAAACCTGAAGATGGAACTAATATTCTAATATGTAAAAATTCTCTACCTGCACCTGATGTCAGAGACCATCGCATTTACATATCAAACAAACTGAAATATTTCAAAAACGAAGTAAAATTCGGGAAAGTTGTAAAAGGTGTTACTCTATAATTTTACGAGTTCTTTCATATTAGACAAACTTAATTTTTGTTGCCAATGTCCTTTAACGTTGAAACGTTCTTCCTTGAGGGACGTGTGGCAAAACCAATTATAAATTGAATACATAAATATGATGATTATAATAGAATGATATATAATAATGTTTAGTGGTAGAAAATTATAATGAAAAAAACATTAATGTTATATGTGAGGAAATGAGAGAACAGCAATTTTTCTCTTGAATTTTCACGAGGTAAATTATTCCAAATAACTGCTCCATCATAACTGAAGCTCTTTTTAGTGCAAAGTTTTCTTCAAAAACTTTGCAGTATTGTGATGAGTGGCGAAAACTCACACGATACAGTCAGGCATAATGTAAACTATTGTTAATTCCGGGGGGTGTATCGGCGTAATTATTTTGTAGTGTTTCGGTACTTCGAAGACTGTTAGTGGAAATGTTAATGTAAAGTTCGCATTTTTACGTACATTCGACGCATTTTTACGTACCAAATCTTAGACCATTTTGATCTTTATGATCTTGAGTGTTTCATATATTCTCGAGTGAAAGGAATTTCTCCCCCGGATTTTAATGTTATCATTCGAACAACAAACATGGCGGAATGTGAAGTGCCCAATAAATTCCTTCTCGAAACACGCACTTTGTGGACCTATTAAACATGGTCGAGGCGAAAGGATTGATTATCGTGGCGTTCACTGCGTATTTATAAATTGTGTTAGATTGTAATTCACCCGTCTACTTTCACGACTTCCACTTGTTAATCAGCCTTAAGCATTGATAAATTGCCCAAAATTCGTATAATAGAATATATTGGTTCTTTAATATCACTCGTCCAGCTTGAGATGGATAATAGAAGTTTACCAGTGACTTTAGTAAGTCTATTTAAAATATATTCCGGTTATTATCAGCACCCGCATCAAATTTTCGTGCCACACGGTCCCATGTTTCATTGCCAACCGAACATCAGATACACAAACATGATTTCTTTGTTTTGCCAGGTGATAGAACACTTGATAGCTAATGTGTGTTTGTTCTATTACTCGTATTTGTCGTTATTTGTCATTGTTTTTAACGTAAATATAACTTACGGGGCGTGTTCCCCTTGTTGTCGGCACCTCACCGTCATTAATGGGAACCTTCGCGGCTGTTCGAGGACCTTTTGCGCTGCAAGCACAGACGCCGTTAGTCTTGCTTTTCCAATGTGTGTTTGTATACTGTTACTCGTATTTGTCATTGTCTTTATAGTAAATATAACTTACGGGGCTTGGTCCGCTTGCTGTCGGCACGTCACCGTCATATTTGCTGTAATATCAGATTTAGACGAATAAATTATACTCGGCTGAATTAATTGAGTTTTATGACAAGCCAATCGGATTATAGAATTTGCCAGCCGTGGAGGCAAAATGCCCTGGGTACGAGGTTGGATTCCCCTGCCCGAGGATCTCTTCAGGGACTCGACCCTCCAAAACTGTGGTGTATATCCCCTAGGAGGAGCAATGTAGCTGACGGTTGTCTCAACACTGATTCGTTATTAATTATTATTCATTTATTATTATTGTTATCGTATTTACCTTATGTTATATGTATTTACCTTATGTTATATGTATTTACCTTATGTTATATGTATTTACCTTATGTTATATGTATTTACCGTATGTTATATGTATTTACCTTATGTTATATGTATTTACCTTATGTTATATGTATTTACCTTATGTTATATGTATTTACCTTATGTTATATGTATTTACCTTATGTTATATGTATTTACCGTATGTTATATGTATTTACCGTATGTTATATGTATTTACCGTATGTTATATGTATTTACCTTATGTTATATGTATTTACCTTATGTTATATGTATTTACCTTATGTTATAGATAGATAGATAGAATAACTTTATTTAACCACGCTGACCCCGTCAACCGAAGCTGATTTCCACAGGGGGCGTGTAAAAAAATAGGAATACAATAGTTAATGTTATTTACAAAATATGAGGCACAGTTATGGTGTCCAACAAGCAACATAGCAATATTCAAAATATTTACAAAATATGAGATATAGAAAAAGTAATAAAATTTATGAATAAGTAACTATTTACAGTAATACAATGTTTGTTTTTGTCACGATTGAAAAATGTGAGTAGCAATTTGCTTTTTAAAACAAGAAAGGGATTTACTCTCCCTGATTTCGTTTGGAATAGAGTTCCATAGGTGAGCACCGTCATACATGAAACTGTTTTTCATATTGTTGGTGCGTGGTTGTGGTAAACAAAGACTACTTGAAATGTCCCGAAGTTGATAGTTTGTCACCTCACTTTTATAAGTAAAAAGGTCAGTGAGTGACTCGGGACCCATTTTGTTTAAAATTTTATACATCATTTTTGCTTTTACCCTTTTTCTCATCATTTTAAGTGGCTCCCAGCCCAGGGCATGTAAAGCAATAGAATGATCTATATCATTGCTCATGTTTGTGATAATTCGAGCAGCTCTATTTTGTAGTTTTTGAAGTCTTTTTGATTGTGTTTCGCCAAACACATCCCACACTTCACAACAATAATCGAAGTATGGGCGAACGATAGCATTATATATGGAGATAAGTGTATCTTCATCAACAAAAGGTTTGACACGACGGAGGGCAGAGATTCCTGCTGTTATTTTTTTGCAAATATTTTCAGTATTACTCTTCCAAGATAAATGCTGGTCAATTGTTATTCCAAGCGTTTTGCATTCATAAACTTGTTTAATTGGTTTATTTTCAATGACAATATTTGGGGGAGCATTTAAAGTACTTTTTATCTTTGGTTTTGAGCCAATCAACATAAATTCAGTTTTAGCTACATTTAAGCTGAGTTTATTGGCCATCAACCATTTTTTAAGGTTTTCTAAATCAGAATTTACTGCAATTTCAATATCAGTAATCGAGTCACCAGAAGCTGTGAGATTTGTATCATCAGCAAAAAGCCGAGGTTTTGTATTATTAAGACAATGAGGTAGGTCATTAATATACAATAAAAATAATAGTGGTCCTAAGATAGAACCTTGAGGTACACCACATCTGATCGAACGTTCTGATGAGACAAATCCATTAATTTGACACTTCTGGCTTCGATTTGTTAGATATGATTTTAGCAAGCAAAGAGCCTGTCCTTTTATTCCATAGAACTCCAATTTTTTTAATAGAATTTGATGATCAACTGTATCAAATGCTTTTTTCAAGTCAATGAAAACTACTAGGTTAAACATTTTTCTGTCTAAATTCACATACCAGTCATTTGTACAGTCCAGTAATGCTGTAGCTGTAGAGTGAGATTTCCGAAAACCAAATTGGGAATTACTTAGCAGTCCAAATTCAGTTAAATAATTGTACAGTTGATCATACAGAATTCGTTCCATGATCTTGCTTATGGCAGGCAAAACTGAAATTGGCCGGAAGTTTCCTGGTATATTTCGATGGCCATTTTTATACAGAGGAGTTACTCTAGCCACTTTCCATTCATTAGGGAAAGAGGATAGAGTGATAGCCTGATTAAAAATATATGTTAGTGAATCTGCAATGGCAGGTGCAGCTATCTTGATAATTTTACATGGAATCTTATCAATGCCAGTGGCTTTATTGCTGGATAGTCTATGCAAGAGGTGGTAAGTATCATTTACACTAATAGGTTTGAATGCAGTAAATTCCGATTTAGCTTTTTCGACATATGTCTCAAAATTGTAATTGGACATGCCAATTTTGCTTGCTAAATCAGGGCCAATATTGGAAAAGTATTCATTGAAGCCTTCCGCAATATCTTTTGGATTGTTTAAAATATTTTCACCCAAATTGAGTTCAGTCACTACTGGTTGTTTGTTTTGTTTGCCCAGTAAATTGTTTATTGATTTCCAAGCATTTTTTGGATTACATTTTAGACCAGCAATTCTCGTGGAATAGTAACTTTTTTTAGCACTTCTTAATTCAATATTTACCTGATATATAAGTTATATGTATTTACCTTATGTTATATGTATTTACCGTATGTTATATGTATTTACCGTATGTTATATGTATTTACCTTATGTTATATGTATTTACCTTATGTTATATGTATTTACCTTATGTTATATGTATTTACCTTATGTTATATGTATTTACCTTATGTTATATGTATTTACCTTATGTTATATGTATTTACCTTATGTTATATGTATTTACCGTATGTTATATGTATTTACCTTATGTTATATGTATTTACCTTATGTTATATGTATTTACCTTATGTTATATGTATTTACCGTATGTTATATGTATTTACCTTATGTTATATGTATTTACCTTATGTTATATGTATTTACCTTATGTTATATGTATTTACTTTATGTTATATGTATTTACCTTATGTTATATGTATTTACCTTATGTTATATGTATTTACCTTATGTTATATGTATTTACCTTATGTTATATGTATTTACCTTATGTTATATGTATTTACCTTATGTTATATGTATTTACCTTATGTTATATGTATTTACCTTATGTTATATGTATTTACCTTATGTTATATGTATTTACCGTATGTTATATGTATTTACTAGGTCTCTGTCGACAAATTACAAGATGATATTAATTACATTCAGGTATAATTACTAGGTTCTTACTTTCTATTCTTATTTCCATTGTTTTTGAGTTGTTTAATATTTCTTGTTCTATTCAATGCTAGATAACGTATGTGGAACAGTATTTTGAGGAAGATGAGTTAAATGATAGACCTACAGTTTTTGAGAAAAATAATAATATTCGAAGATTCTCATTTGAAACTCCGTTTACGAAAACAGGCAAGAGTCATGGTTCTCTGATTGAGCAACTGAAAAGAAAGACAATCTTAACCTGTAAGTTGAAAATAAAAAAGGTTATAGGAAATTGTTTGCTACTCAAGCTTTAAAGTGCCCATAACCTCAAAATGTTTTATTGTCTTGTTTGGAAGAACTTTTAAAATGATAAAGTAACTTCTTTTGAAGATTTTCGTTTCTTTGCTTTCTTTTATATATATATATATATATATATATATCAGTTTGTTTGATATGCAAGTGTCTGGAATGTCGTCACACATGCATAATGACTTATTGGAGAAATGTGTGTATCTCTTTCATTCTCGAACGAAATCCTTTAAAATCAAGAAGTTTGGTGTTGTGGGAGTAACGCAAACACGTGTTGTTCACACTTTAGTGTTTTTATTTCATGAACGCAAAGATATATAACATTCTCTGATAACTCATTATGCATGTGTGACGAAATTCCAGATATTTGCATATCAAACAAACTGATATATCTCAAAAAGAAAAAGAAGAAGTGAAAATCTTAAAAAGAAGTTACTTTATCATTTTAAAAGTTCTTCCAAATAAGACAATAAAAAATTTTGAGGTTAGGGGCACTTTAACACAAAGTCAGAAAAATGTTTCTGAGCTCCAGACGGGAATCGAACCCGCAACCTTTCATGATCGCCGGTTAGACCGCGCTCTAACTATTGAGCTACCAGAACTCAGATGACAGAACGAAGGGCCAAGGCTATATGTTGTGTACTAGTTTTACATGCTACATACGTACTTCTAATTCAGCAGTGTCCATATGTTTTTATAAAATAACTTTACTCCACGCACACTGTGATTGGTCAGCTTTCCGATCTCGATCAGGCTACGGAGACCGGAATGACGTCAGTAACTAATGAGAATTGGCATTAAATCAAAATCAAAAGCCTTATATATCGTAATTATCCAAAGTATACGAAATTGTTTCTGAATTATTTTATAAAAATAATAGAATACGTTTGCTTGGGTCTCTATAACGTGATCGAAACCCTCGTGAAGTAATAAAAACACTCGAGAAGTTGGGAAAGCACTCGCCTCGGCGGCTCGTGCTTCTCCCTTCACTTCTCGAGTGTTTTTATTACGTCACTCGGGTTTCGATTACGTTATAGAGACCCGGACAAACGTATTCTATTATTTAAGTATATCTTTTTCAGAATATATTCTGATAAAGATTGCAAGTCATGCACATTTAATATAAAAGGTTATCTTGACATGTGTTTAGAACACAGTGTTCCTGGTAAACGAAAATACATGGAGCTAAGTTTGACATTTATTTTCTTTATAGCCTCTCACTCTTTCCCGTATGTAAAAACACGAATTCTTATAGTACAAGAAGAACAATATGAACTTACACCAATTGAGGTAATAGGTGTAGTAGGGTGATAATTTGGTTTTTGTGTGAGGTTAACGTCCTTGGTCCGGTGGTTTACAAGGCGATCAGCTTAATTCAGAATTGATCATTACCAGAAATTAACGACAAAATGGCCGCCGCTTGAATTTTCATATGGTACTTAAAAAATGGCGTCGCATTTTACAGTGAGTCACATAGAGAGAAAATATTAAAATGAAGATTCTGCTTATTGAGTAGATCGTCCATTGTTTGCCGACCTCTTAATATATACAATAACGATTTTTAAATTATTCAGTTACCGGTTTGATTAGGGCCAGGTTTACACTAGTACGGTACGGTAAGTGATCCGGATTAGGTTGGCGTACCGTTGTGAAATGTACGTCTGTTTACACTACAAAGGACAAAGCGAGGTTTTTCGTTGACATCAGCAGTTTTTTACTACGCACATGCGTATTGCCCGACATATTTTACAAAATAGCGATTTTTTCGGCTGCCGGAAACGTTTAAAAACAGCATGTTTACAAGCCGTTTTCTTTTTCGCCGGAAGCTCTCCGCACTCGCGATTGCAGAGAGGTTTAATGCTTGCATATAACCATATAAACCAACTAAAATTATTAAAATTGCTGCCGATAAACAACCAAAATTACCTGGCGCCATTTTTTCCCGCTAACATTTTAAACGCGTATCCATATGTTTACAGGAGTGCTTGGCGTAGTGACTACGCTACGGCAAACCACTCCGGATTAGGCAGGTACAGTGTAAACACAACAAAGAAACGTATTGATTTTTTAACGGATCACTTACCGTACCGTACTAGTGTAAACCTAGCCTAAATCAGTCAAATCTGCAATCTGCCAAATTGTGTTGAAAACAGCCAACAAATAAAATAGGCTACGCGTCATTGAATTGTTGTTTGATTTTGTTTGATATTTTCAAAGCGTTTGGTGAAATATTAGAAAGTCAATGGAAGAACCTATATCTTGCATCTTAAAATTTGAATATTGGGTAATTTGGCTAAAGTTTTATACCAACATTTTAATAATCACCAAACTTTTGTAATAACAACTGGACAATGGGCATTATAAAATTCCCGTTATTAATAGAGGCACAAGTATTGACGAAAGTTATCTCTGGAAATTGTCATTTGACGGATCGTATATTTGACTGATCTCATCAAACCGGTAACTGAATAATCTGAAAATCGTTGTTGTATATATTAAGAGGTCGGGAAACGCGGTGGAAGAGCTACTCGATAAGGAAATCTTTACTTTAATATATTCGCTCTTTGTAACTCACTGTAAAATGGGACGCCATTTCTAAAGTACCATATGTAAATAGCGCTCCGTCGAGATGACGTCAGTACTGATGTTTGTCCGCTTTTACCCATAATTCTTGCGGCCATAACAAAAGAAATAGCTCATTTGCAATCTTTTGTGAGTCAAATTTGGTTGGTTTGTCCGCTTTTTGAGCTATTAATAGCAGCCAGACTCTACGCTATTAAGGTGATTCCTCAGTTTTGCATTGCGCACATTTACTGCGCACATCAAATAATCAGTGTTTTTATGGCCATTATGCAACACTTTCAAAAAATTTAGTGTCAAATCTAACAATTAGCTGCTTATATGTACTGGTAGGGAAGAGTTATTAAGGGACTAAATCAATTTGTTTCTGAGAACGGTTACACAAGTCTAGCTAGGGCTCCCTGTGCAAGTATACGTTTGTAAACTACTTGATAATGCCGGTTTAAGGCCATAGTTCTTAAATAAGGTCTGTGACCATAATTTTTCCCTTAATAATTATTTTCTTCTACCACTTTTACGTGTTATAACAGAAACTTAGAGAAAAATCATTTATACAACTTACAATATTTTACATTTTTGATGAATGTTTCTTCAAATAACATGTCAAAGAATATGGGAAACGACCTTTCTTTATCATAATAAACCCTGTTAGCTGTTTCTTTTTCCCTAAAATACCATGTTTTCTTTATAAAATTACTAGTTGCAAAAAGTAAAATATTATCTTTGTCAAAAGTTCAAGAAAAAGTTTGCAATGCGATTTTTACTCAACTCGTAAATTGGTCACAATGACGTCGCCATACTGAGTAAGAGGTGATCTGCGATATGCCATATCTTCTATTAACAAGGTGACCCCAACTTTTCTTTTTGGTTTTAATATAAGTATGTCAATAACTTTAAGACTGAGAAGTTTCAGCAAATTTTCATTTCGGAAAGAATTACTGAGGAACTACCTTAACCTTCAAGCGGCGGCCATTTTGTCGTTAATTTCTGGTAATGAAAAATTTCTAAATGAATTATGAGGATGAGCGAGATAGTTAAAGGTTTTTTAGCAGTTATTGACAAGATTTGTCCTTGGACGTTTTAACTAAATTAAACAAACGGATCATATTAACATAATATGATCCGTTTGCCCGGGTATGAGGTGTGGATGCGGACAAAAATACGATTGGAAACGATTGGAACGTACAGCATGTAATTGAATTGGGTTCAATGAGTCGGGCATCAAGAAATTGAATCGGGCTCAATGAGTCGGGCATCAAGCAATTGAATCGGGCTCAATGAGTCGGTCATCAAGCAATTGAATCGGGCTCAATGAGTCGGGCATCAAGCAATTGAATCGGGCTTAATGAGTCGGTCATCAAGCAATTGAATCGGGCTCAATGAGTCGGGCATCAAGAAATTGAATCGGGCTCAATGAGTCGGGCATCAAGCAATTGAATCGGGCTCAATGAGTCGGGCATCAAGCAATTGAATCGGGCTCAATGAGTCGGGCATCAAGCAATTGAATCGGGCTCAATGAGTCGGGCATCAAGCAATTGAATCGGGCTCAATGAGTCGGGCATCAAGCAATTGAATCGGGCTCAATGAGTCGGGCATCAAGCAATTGAATCGGGCTCAATGAGTCCGGCATCAAGCAATTGAATCGGGCTCAATGAGTCGGGCATCAAGAAATTGAATCGGGCTTAATGAGTCGGGCATCAAGCAATTGAATCGGGCTCAATGAGTCGGTCATCAAGCAATTGAATCGGGCTCAATGAGTCGGGCATCAAGCAATTGAATCGGGCTCAATGAGTCGGTCATCAAGCAATTGAATCGGGCTCAATGAGTCGGGCATCAAGAAATTGAATCGGGCTCAATGAGTCGGGCATCAAGCAATTGAATCGGGCTCAATGAGTCGGGCATCAAGCAATTGAATCGGGCTCAATGAGTCGGGCATCAAGCAATTGAATCGGGCTCAATGAGTCGGGCATCAAGAAATTGAATCGGGCTTAATGAGTCGGGCATCAAGCAATTGAATCGGGCTCGATGAGTCGGGCATCAAGCAATTGAATCGGGCTCAATGAGTCGGGCATCAAGCAATTGAATCGGGCTCAATGAGTCGGGAATCAAGCAATTGAATCGGGCTCAATGAGTCGGGCATCAAGCAATTGAATCGGGCTCAATGAGTCGGGCATCAAGCAATTGAATCGGGCTCGATGAGTCGGGCATCAAGCAATTGAATCGGGCTCGATGAGTCGGGCATCAAGCAATTGAATCGGGCTCAATGAGTCGGGCATCAAGCAATTGAATCGGGCTCTGTAATGAGTCGGGCATCAAGAAATTGAATCGGGCTCAATGAGTCGGGCATCAAGCAATTGAATCGGGCTCAATGAGTCGGGCATCAAGCAATTGAATCGGGCTCAATGAGTCGGGCATCAAGCAATTGAGTCGGGCATCAAGCAATTGAATCGGGCTCAATGAGTCCGGCATCAAGCAATTGAGTCGGGCTCAATGAGTCGGGCATCAAGAAATTGAATCGGGCTTAATGAGTCGGGCATCAAGCAATTGAATCGGGCTCAATGAGTCGGGCATCAAGCAATTGAATCGGGCTCAATGAGTCGGGCATCAAGCAATTGAATCGGGCTCAATGAGTCGGGCATCAAGCAATTGAATCGGGCTCAATGAGTCGGGCATCAAGCAATTGAATCGGGCTCAATGAGTCGGATCAGCGGTAATCCCTCGCAAATGTATGTACTTCAAGTAACACGAGCGCGCTGGTGACACGAAATTGCTCAAGTCAGAGAAGGGCATGGAATTTAAATTGAATTCCTTTATTCTCCATCTTATTGTCTTGGTACTGACAGAAAGCATATCACTGATTTCCAAAGCAAACCGGAAACTTGGATTGATAAAACGAGTTTGTTGGCACATTACAGATAAAAATACCCGAAAAATTCTTTTTTGCTCCTTGGTCCTCCCACATCTCGAATATTGTTCCAGTTTATGGTCACCATCGACAGTCAAACAACGAGCCTTGGTAGAGAATGTCCAGAGGAGAGCGACTAAGTTCATCCTAAACTACCCACCACGCGAAGTTTCGTACCAGGACAGACTAAGAATTCTACGTCTTTTGCCGCTAAGATTTCGTAGAGAACTCAAGGATCTAATACTGCTATTTAAATGTCGTTCCGGTGTAATACATCTCAACTGTGAAAAATATTTTTCTCCAGTTCCAAGCCGTTACTCAACTCGAAACTTTGATCCGAACAATCTTAAAATAATAATTGACTATAAGCAAAACTATTACAGAAATTCTTTTTTTCCAAGAGTTATCGAACTATGGAACAATCTACCACAGGATTTTAAAAAATGCCAGTCCGTTGCAAATTTTAAATCAAAACTGCATAAATATTTTTCGGACAGGCTGCAAACGTACACTCCGCCGTAATTGGACTTAGATACTGTTGGAGTTATAAAATTGGATAATTGTATTTTAGTGTATTGTTTCTGTTTGGGGTCGGTTGTCAATTGGGAATTGTTTCCTGTTACCTTCTCCTGTCACTGTTTTTGTAAATATGTAAGTTGCCCTTTGTTGTAATTGTGACAAATTAATTAAATTAAAAAAATTTAAAAATTTGATCTTTTTCATAGAAAAACCGTAGTGCAAGTATAGTTCCAACTTCTCTTTAGTAATGTTGTATTTTGGTCGGCCACGGTCTCCAGAGAAATTTCGCCCTGGGTTATAGGTGACATACACATCTTTGTCTGTCTCGCCTAGTAATTATGCAGCATGAACGAGTGTTTCTAATAGTGTATTGCCAATTTGTAATGAATTGCCAGATCTATACTTAGTAACTTAGCATATTCGTTATCCAATCTAACCTAAATCGTAGGGCATCAAGTTCGTCTTCCTCGAGCTTTCCATCACTTAAGCCTGGTTTCCATTTGGTCGCCACGATCGTAATGGTGTCATAGTGGTCGATGTAATAGAGTGTCGATCTATCTTGTCTTTTGTCTGCTGTATGCAGAGCAATCTTAACTGATTACAGAGATAGATAAACACTCTATTACATCAACCACTATGACACCGTTGCGACCGTATCGACCATATGGAAACTAGGCTTTATTGCTTCCAATACAGTCCTAACACATCGTTTCGAATGTTCAAGAAGCAGAAATTTCGGTTTATCCTGAGCCTTATTTTCTAGCACGCTAGTCAGTGTTACTTGAAGTACATACATATGCGAGGGATTACCGCTGACCCGACTAGCCCGATTCAATTGCTTGATGCCCGACTCATTGAGCCCGATTATCCACACCTCATACCCGGGTCTCTATAACGTGGTCGAAACTCGAGTGACGTCATAAATATAACAGCGGGCATAGATTAAACATTAGTATATAATTGGATATTGAAGCTTGACAAGTAATTACAACTAATCTCAAACAATTGAAATACTTGTTCTATTATGTTTAAATTTAATTTTGATTGATTTTAATTTATCAATGTCTTCATCTGACATATCAATGTCTTCATCTATTCATTCAATGTATCTATTCATCTATTCATTCAATGTATTCATTCAATTCATCTATTCATTCATTCATTCATTCAATATCAATTCATTCAATGTATTTATCAATGTCTTCATCTGACTCATGAAGGCAGAGCGTTCTCGGTTTCGGCACCAAAACTGTGGAATTCATTACCACAGGAAATTAGAAGCTTTGATATGTTGGGTAATTTTTTCTTTTTTTAAATTAATAATTTTTTTGTTCATGAATGAATACATTGTATGTAGAAGGCTTTATCTTATAATGAAACTGTAATAAGTTTTATAAGAAAATTTAAGAATATATTGTTGTAAGAGCATTGAGACAATTGTATAATGCTCCTAATACGTCTATTATTATTATTATTATCTGGATTAATGTCTTCATCTAGGTGGCTATCGATGCAATGCATAATAAAGTGAATGAATTAACTGAAGTGACAATGAGTAATCCTTCAGATATGAAGAAACTGCAGTTAAAATTACAAGGCAGTGTTGGTACCCAGGTATTTCACATAATTATCTTCACTTTCTCCTGTAAACTATAGTTGTACAAGGTTCGAGTAATCATATTTAGTGCGTTTCTCGTGCAGTGTTCTTCTTCATCGGCTTATTTTCATATTTTGTTGCAAATCATTAAAGTGCCTATCTCACGTTTTGGGATTTTACATATCCGTAATATTTGGGTCTTCCTGAGCAAAATCATAATGTATATTGTCAGCCGAAAATTTTATCTTCATGGAGTTTTTCGCTGTCAAAGTTACCGGATGTGATGTCACAAGAGGCATTCCAAACCAAGTTTCTTTTGTTACTTGCCACAAAAATGCCTCTTGTGACGTCACATCCGATAACTTTAACAGCAAAAAAATCCATGAAGATGAAATTTTCGGCTGCCAAAATATATTATGATTTTGCTCAGAAAGACCCAAATATTGCGAATATGTAAAATTCCCAAACGTGAGATAGACACTTTGACTAGTCAATATATTATGATGAATTTTGAAGTATATAACACATGATAAAAATATTTAAGCTGATAATCTAACCCATATGGATGTACGTGTGAAGTAGTACACGAGTTGACCTGTAGGCTCGTCTTTCACTAGCTGCTACCTGGACTTAACCACACCACAGTCGGTGCTTCTCCCAATTTTATTTAAGACTCTTGTGGAAAGCCCGAATTTTTGCAATTTTGTAATTAACACTCATTGGATTATGGCAACATTAATTTTCAGTCTCCCGCGATCGATATCTGAACAAAGCGCACCAGAGATGTTTCGTATTTTTTAATGAATTGATTTTATATGCATGTTTATGTACCAACATGTCCTCCTACCCTAGAATTACCAACAATTGGTAATTGTAGGAGCATAAGAAACCCACAAGCATTTCGTCTCACGTTGATCTATAGGTTTACGCACGCGCCAAGGCGAGTGGTCGGGTCGAGGGTAAATCTAGGTAGGAGGATATGCTGTATATACATGGTGCAGGTAACCCATCCAGTTAGTGTCAAACAGCATTTAGTGACCACTATACTATAGGCTTCGGTCTAGAAATGAATGATCACCAACCTGCAGGAACATTTCTCATCTTTTTTTGTCAAATATCAATGATAATTTTCTTGTTTTAATTACAAGGTCAATGCTGGTCCTCTGGCTTATGCTAAAGCTTTTCTCGAAGAACCTGACGTACGAGATCACCCTCCTAAACTTGTGCAGAAACTAAAACTTGTTTACAGGTTAGATTTCGTGATATTGTGTTGGTGTAACGAACGGACGGTCGGACTGATTAGTTTAGTTTAGTTTAGTTTAGTTTAGTTTAGTTTAGTTTAGTTTAGTTTAGTTTATTAGATTTATCACTCTTAGGTGAACGGAATACCCCAACAGGCTAGAAGCCCAATTGATAGGGGTTCCGAGGGCCTACGATTTAAGATCTTTATCCGAGAAGACCCGAAAGACTTGCCATTTGCTGATATTGTTGCAAAGGCAGCACTTTCTCCACAATTATTTTTCAGACCCTGAGTCGAGGTCCGACCCAGGATTTGAACCTGTGTCTCCCAGCACATAGACGCGTGTGGTAACCACTAGACCACAACAGCTGGTCTGACTGACTGACTGACTGACTAACTGACTGACTGACGGACTGACTGACTGACGGACGGACGGACGGACGGACGGACGGGCGGACGGACGGGCGGGCGGACGGACGGGCGAACAAATATACAGACCCAGTTGTAAGTTAACAACGATTATTCGTAAAGTTTAGATGTCATAAAAGTTTTAAACCAAGTCAAGTTATTTCTTAAAAATATTTTTAGAGATTTCATTCGATGCTGTGGTGCCGCTCTTGACTTAAATGATCAACTTATTCAAGCTGATCAGAAGATGTACCAAGAAGATTTAAAAGATAAATATTCCTCCATGAAACTAGATTTGGCTAAATACATCGATGTGGTATGAATATGATTTATTTAGATCACGCAGGATAAGGTTGCCCTATTTATCTGAGCCCAGAGGCTCATGTTTTAAGCGCTCGACTATTCAGTTTAACACCTTTAGGGTGAACGGAAAACCCAACTGATATGGTTTCCGAAGGCCTACGATTTAAGGTCGTTTGCTGTTTTGCAACAATACCATATTCTGAGTTGTTACTCAATATATTTTTTCTTACTTATTTTTCCCTTTACAAAGTCTGCTCGATAAAAAAGACAGTTACGAGCGGCATGAATATGAAAACAAATGTTTGACTTGCTTCAGCACCACACGCGAGAGCCACGAACAGCCGCGACGTCTTATTTAGTTACCAGGGACGCCGCGCCAACTCACGCAGTCACATAACTGTTTTTACACGTTTTTACAGATTTTTTCACGTTTGTTGTCAAATTGTAATTGTTTTCCTCATTGTGTGAAATCTACTTGTTCCTGCATGAGATGACGTCACAGATGTCTCGTCCCAGGGCTCTTTAATTTGCCGCTTTTCCATACAACTGCCCCATGTTTAATTAAACAGATTTATTTTGGAAATAAAAATATAATAAATCAAAAACTATAAAAGAACTTATCAACTGGCTGTATATGCACTTAAAAACCATATAATATACCAATATAGGTATGTCATATGGGCTCTAGAGTGATACATTGTATACAATGTATACATTTTCTAATTAGCCCTAAAGTGATTTAGGATAAAATGTTTACAATGGATAAGGAAAGACTCTGCATGTGCATCAGCATACGAAGTCAAGGTCTATGGGACAATTATGACCTGACCTATGAATTTTCAAAAATGTCATCTTAAATATTCCAATGTTTCTACCAACCTCGTTCCCAGGGCATTTTGCCTCCACCACGGAAGGTCGGCGAAAATGGCCCTGGAATCGGCTGGTTCATTCTATAATCCGATTGGCTTGTCATAAAACTGAATTAATCCAGCCGAGTGTAATTTATTCATCTAAATCTGATTGCTGTCTTCAAATTTTACAGCAAATTGGAAGTGATAGCTTTTGCTAAATTGGATATATGCTTCTTCATACCTTTTGTAAGAGATAACCAAGGATGTATGGTGGATTATTAAGCTTGTTAGCTGCTTTTATGCCGACGAATACTGACATGAAAACTCTGAAGAGCATTGAATATTTCTCAATTATTCAGGTCAACAAAGTAGACAAAGGAAATGGAACAAAGACCACAAAAATTATCATATCTAAACACCCAGAAATTCTGGGTGTCATGTGACCAGCCGATCCCATTTTCGGATAGGGGTATCTAGTACGTATTCCTTATAAGGAGGCGCAAATAGAAGGCATTGACGAGCAAATAGAGTGAATTAACGAGCAAATAGCTGACACGTTGAAACCTCGTACCAGCCTCCTAGTTAATTGGATTGTTCCTAACCCTTTGACAAACGTTTTCTTGAGAAATAAACCACCCCCAAAGCTATAGAATATATCAAAGGAAAGTTAAATTATCTATTTACAACATACGTACAGCTTTATCCCGGTAGCTAACTTAGTTCTCTTTAAAAAATATAATTTCCGCAATACGGATATCATCTTGTAAACAAAAACACTAACTTTCGGCTGTCTTCGACGAACGTTTTCTTGAGAAATAATCAAAGCTAAATTATCTGTTTACAATATGCGTTACAGCTTATCAGGCTAGCGAATGTAGTTTTCTTAAAAAGAGCGGATAATCGAACATATCGTAACGTGTTAACAATCCCACATCCAGTGGGCTGGTACGAGTGCCCTGTATTTGCTCGTCAATGCCTTCTATTTGCTCGTCAATGCCTTCTATTTGCTCGTCGGCCACTTCCTTATATGGAATACGTACTAGAAGTACATATTATGCATTTTCGCCGACCTTCCACCGTGGAGGCAAAATGCCCTGGGTACGAGGTTGTGTTTCTACGTCATTGTTATCATAACGGCAAAGATCGAATATTTTAGGTCTGCGATAGTTCTGCTATAGGTAGATAATATACTTAATATTTATCTGATGATCGTTTTAAAGACAGGAATTACCCTAGATTACAAGCATTTTAGGTGGCTCCCTACAGTTCGAGGCTTTTAAGCTGCGCCTACAAATATGCCTTATATATGCAAGCAGGTTTGATGGAAGCACCCATTGACATTATTTTATACTAATATGAGTATAACCAAACATGGCACAAAAGAGTAACAAAAGCATAATGTCTTACCATGGCAACCGTTGGGCTTTATAATTTTCAAAAATATCACATTTATATACCATTTTAACTTATATTTCGGTAATAAGCCTGGTGACCCCCAAATTTTTTGCGCTAATATTAGATTATTTATGGTTTTGAAACTCCATGTGAAAAATAAAAAAATTCTGTAGAGAGGTTCTCGCTGTATAAAAAATCGCTCTTTTCTTTATTTTGGTTCTACAGAATTTTCTTAAATTTCTTCAACACAACCTCCGTGCATTACTCTATTGCTCTGCCAAATTTTAGGATATGTTACCAGGCATTTTGGCGAATGCCGTTGCAATTAACATATGGGAAGGCTACGCGGCCAGAATACTTTGGAAACCCCACAAGATCAATGGTTTGTCATGCGCGTGCATAAAATTGCAGGCGCAGTTTGGAAAACACGCGTATTCCACGCAATTGAAGTTGTTTGGAAATCAGAAATGCATATATTTTTGTTTGGACGTTAGCCATCTATCTTTTCTTCATGAATTATGTAGTTTGATTTAAGATATTGAACGATATTTCCTAGTATCTTTTTGCTCCTCGTGCTCGGCTTTCATATTGGCTTGTTGTTGGCACAATGGCAAGATAGCGATAACTCCTGGTTCTCCAAATTTATTGTACAAAGTCAACAGATCGTCGTACGAAAGACCACTAGCAGCAAGTTTTTGATCCATACCCTGAGTTAGATGACTATTACTATCCTTTGGATGATAAAGATTACCAACAAATATTTGAAGAGTAAATTATGGCACTTGTCGAGATAGTTCATGTCAGCTTTAGCTTCTTGTATCGAGTGTACCTGGATGCCTGTGTACCACTTCATCGTCTCCAGCCGCGTTAAGCTTATTTCCCAAAAAAACTCCGAATAAACAAGCCACAAATCCCAGAAGATGTGGTGTTTTTGATGCCGAGTTTTTGCCGTCGCTGACCAATGGTTCTTTCCGCCCGTAGGATTCGCAGTTTCAGAGTTCTCTCACAAACGAACTCGTGTCATAATTGACTTTTAACCCATTGTTTATTTTAGTAATTTTTTTTAAATAAATGAAACCGCGAAAATTTGTTTTTATAAAGCGAAATAAACTTTTGTAGCCATTTTTGAATACTTTATAGTCTGTTTACTTTTCGCGTGGACGTTACACGCAAATTTCTCGCGTTCGTAATTGTATACACGAATCACGAACGTCGCGAGATTAGATACCAGACAGACCCCTATGATTTAAAGGGCAGGGAGCCATTTAAACACGAGAACTGTGGAGAGCCATAAGTCATACTGTAAGTTATTTATTTGCCACAAAAATCAGTAAACAATAATAATAAGTAAGAGTTAGATCCCGAGGACGCGCGGCGTCCGAGGGCTTTATATAGCATAAAATAGCATATTTTCAGTGAACGCTCCTGCCGTGCTACTTTGTTCGTCAGAGCAAAGAAAATACTAGCGATTTTTTCACTTCATAGACACTTTAAGATAAAAAATACCGCATGCTATTTATTTATTTATTTATTTGTTTGTTTATTTTTCTATTTTAGAATTTAAACGTTTCATCCTGCAGTATATCATCTATGGGATCATCGAAAGCATAATTCCTGTGAATAAAATGTGAAATATTAAGGAACTATTTTATTTCTTTATAATTTAAAATAATTTATTAGAAAATGTCTAGCATAATTAAGTTATTTTCATTTGCCGTAAACCCGAAGGTAAATTGAAAATGTTTTATGATTATTGTGATTCATTATTTTGATTTGTTTCTTCAGATAATATTCATATTCCTTGTCTTGCTGACCCTGCCGCAGTGATAGTCGATACTCAGTAAAGTGTAAACTGCCAAGATTTTTAGTGACAAAACACTAACGTTTCAAGCGGAGCCCTTCATCAAAGTACGATGAGATGAAATAAAATAAATAGGGCTTTTTATATATTCCAAAAGGGTGTCACAAGTAGAAAGTAGCCAATCAAATGCACGGGAGATAAACAAACTAATAATTAATGAGATTAGAAAATGTCAAATCATTTGCTATTTTTCAGTCGATCAGCAAACAGACTGAGTGGGAGAACTAGTCAGTGGTCGATCGACTAAAATGGCATAACATTTTCGCATCTCATTAATTATCAGTTTGTTTATCTCCCCTTTTGACATATATGGAGTGAGCGTTATTTATTTTATTTCATCACGCTTTATTCTGATAAAGGGCTCCTCTAGAAACGTCAGTATTTCGTTTCTAACAGTCTCGGCAGTTCACCATCTTTTCCCTTTACTATATCCAAAACATTGCCTATACACTCGGATATATGACGCAGTTTGCTTTCGTCAGTATAACGTAAATATTCTGCGAGTATAACACGTGACTAGCTAGACGTCCTATGTATTCACCATTTTCTTATAAAGTGAAATAATTGCTTGACTTGTAGTTTGAGGAGACTTGTGGTAAAGCATGAAAGCTTTTTGAACCAAACTCCAATCAAGCTCAAATCTTCAAATATGTTTTTGAGCCTTAATTTGACAGTGATCGAACCTGTAACGTTTTTATTTCCGATGAGAGGCTACCAAGTCTCGGTAGCTTAAAGCACTTTGGCAACAAAAATCAAGTTTGTTGTCTGATAGAGTAACACCTTTTTTACAACTTTTCGGTATTTTCCTTCGTTTTTGAAATATTGCATTTTCTTGATATGTAAATGAGATGATCGCAGGGTAGAGATTATAGTTCCATCTTCAAGTTTGTTCCACAAATTTACTTGAAAATGTGTGTATAATAAATCCTCGTGATATCCTCAAGACATTTTTTACTGAGTGAAAATTCTCTACCCTGCACGTGACGTCAGAGACCATCTCATTTACAAATCAAACAAACTGAAATATTTCAAAAACGAAGTAAAATACGGAAAAGTTGTAAAAGGTGTTACTCTATCATTTTACGAGTTATTTCATATAAGAAAAACTTAATTTTTGTTGCCAATGTCCTTTAATGATTAAAGCATCTCACCTGCAATCAAAAGGTTCCAAGTTAGATCCTTTGTTGAGGATTTAAGCTTGCGAATGACTATGTATTGTCTAAGTATACCTGAAGTAATAAATCATCCTGATGAATTACAATTATCATTTGACGTATTCCCCAAATTGTAGACTTTCATCAAGATTTTAGTTAATCAATAAATTAATTAACTATTTTATGATATGTTTATTAATTTTGATCAATTTTGTTAGGATAATTAATGTAGAAATAGTTAATTAGGTATTTTGATTAGAACTTTATATGATAGTTGATTTGTGTTATTTATTAAAGTTGTATTGTGTTGAAACAAAAAATAACACATTAATAAATGCCCTTCTTGGCAAAAAATTGCAATGTATTGACCACAATGTTGATTTGTAATCTTTGACTGTCCAAACATTTTATCGCCATTTTCGGTGCGATTGTCCAAAGATTGAAATTATTTTTACTTTTATTATGTTCATCACTCTTTTGGGTGAACGGAATATCCCAACAGGCGAAAAGCCCAATTGGTAGGGGTTCCGAGGGCCTACGATTTAAGGTCGTTATCCGAGAAGACCCGAAAGTCTTACCATTTGCTGGTATTATTGCAAAGGCAGCACTTTCTGCTCAATTATTTTTAAGACCCTGAGTCCCAGCTCATGTGTGTGGTAAGTGGTAACCACAACACCACAACAGCTGGTTTAAAAAAAACAAGTTGTTTTCAAAGATCATATTTCAATAGGACGACTAGAGTTTGGAACACGCCAGCTGATATTTTAAAATTAACGACATTCTTATCCTTCTTTTTAATCAATTATTTTACATTATTATTTTGACAGTCTAGTTAATTTCTATGATTCGGAGGACTTACGTACTTGGAATATTATCTGTCTAAAATGTAATCTCTCTCGACCCATTTCTAATTGTTGTTATTAATCTTATCCTTGTTATTTTTCTTGTTTTCCGGTCCTGAACCAGTTTCAGTCGGTGTGCCTCAGGGAAGCATACTGGGTCCTCTACTTGTTCTCGTCTACATCAATGAATTACCACAATGTCTTAAATGCTGTAAAACAATATTATACGCTGATGATGCTCTTATCTATTACTCTTGAAACTCATCCAGTGAAATTGAATCCAACCTGAATAGCGATTTTTAGAAGCTGTTTCTCATTGGCTTAGAAGCAACTTACTCACCCTTAATTGTGTTAAATCAAAATTTTTGTTGTTTGCAAGTCGACACCGCCTCAAGTCTTTCAACACAGTTTCAATTAAACTTAATAACAGCCCTCTTGATCGAGTAACCTCTTTTAAATATTTAGGAGTAACCTTAAACGAAGACCTCACTTGGAAAGACCATATTCATAACCTAACATCAAAGATAAAGAAGCGCCTTGCCATCATGAGAAGGGTTAAGCATTTACTACCATCTGATGCGCGCCTCACTGTGATAACAGATTTTTGCACTGCAGTGATAACAGATTTTTGCATGTGATAACAGATTTTTGCACTGCAGTGATAACAAGTTTTTGCACTGTGATAACAAGTTTTTGCACAGTGATAACAAGTTTTTGCACAGTGATAACAGATTTTTGCATGTGATAACAGATTTTTGCACTGCAGTGATAACAGATTTTTGCACTGTAATAACATATGTTTGCACTGTGATAACAGATTTTTGCACTGTGATAACAAGTTTTTACACTGTGATAACAGATTTTTGCACTGTGTTAACAGATTTTTTGCACTGTGATAACAGATTTTTGCACTGTAATAACATATGTTTGCACTGTGATAACAGATTTTTGCACTGTGATAACAGATTTTTGCACTGCAGTGATAACAGATTTTTGCACTGTAATAACATATGTTTGCACTGTGATAACAG